>JALIZH010012018.1:0-398580 GCA_030522465.1 Rhipicephalus appendiculatus
CGACTCCCTTGACGCAAGTGGTAACAGGCATCTGGTGTTTTTTCTCGCATGCCTTTTTCAAAGGCTCTTCTTGGTTGACCTTCTTGCATAAGGCGTTGAGCTTGCCCGCATGGTCCAAGATAGATCGACGGGTAAAACCGGTGCAACTGGCCAGGTCCCTCAGGAAGGCACAGCTGAAGCTTCTTGTTTCAGACAAACAGGGTGGATTTGCTGTCATGCCTGCAACGGTTTACAAAGCCAAAGCCGACACCGCCATTGCAGTCAATTTTCATGAAGTCGAAGAGAAGCTCGCAAGTAAGGCGAAGAAAGAAGCCTTAAAATTGTGTGAAAAAGCCGGACTGGAGAAGCTTGCCACAGCGATCAAGAAGAAGGGCGGACAGAACCTGGAGGTCTTCTTTTCCGCAAAGACACACAAGGATGACTGTCCGTTTAGAGTGATTGTGTCAGAGCGAGGCGCCGGGCAAAAACCGCTGGCTAACTTCCTGCAGAGGTGTCTCGGCCTACTTGAGGTAGATGATCCCTACCTGGTTCGCACTCCAACGGCTGTTTCCGGGTATTTAAAGGGACACTAAAGGCTAATAACAATTTATGTCAGAGCGAAAGCTCAATGTATGACAGCGTCTAAAACGGCAATATTATCAACAGCAGTGCCCTACTTACCGAGAAATTAAGCTAAATGTATCATACGACGTGCGCCACGAGTGGCACATTTGCGAAACGATCCGTGATGATGTGAGAGCTTCTGGCTACAATAATCCGTAGTACAGTGGCTAGAATAGGGAAGTGTGATGAGCGGCAAGCGGCGCCTACGGAGCGCATTGAAGCCGCCGCGAAGGAGCCGCGTGGGGGCGCGCGCTGTCGTTTATACGTTGTTTGCACGTTTACCGGCCATGATTAGCGCGCGTTCGTCTTCGTTTCTTTTTGTGCGGTCGTAGTCTGACACCAACGCTTCTGTCTGCACACTCATGGCGCGAAGACAAAGTCATTGTTTCGTCCCGGGGTGCACTACAGGCTACAAGTCATCTAAAAAGAAGCATGTGCTGTTTGACATTCCGAAGGACGAAGCTCTCTTGGCGCAGTGGCGTAGAGCAATCCTGCGTGCTGACAAGCTGCTGCAAGAAAGCTCCGCTTTGTGCGAGCTGCACTTTCACGAGAGATGCATCTCCCGGCACTTCGAGCACACCGTGAACGGCGAAATAGTCCGCATTGAAAGGGGCAGGCCTCTGCTACTCCCGGGAGCTGTGCCTACGCAGTTTCCTAATATTCCACCTTACCTGTCGAAGAAACTGCCAGAAAGCGGGAAACGCGCCTCAAGGGATGTAGCTCCATCTCTACCTCGCAAGGAAACTGCACTGCATGACCGTACGACTGAGTGCTGGCACCGACCATCCATTTTGCTGTTCATTTGATGACTTGGTTCTACCGTCAGCTGCATGGCGAAAGCACACGCTGAGTGCTTCGCCCAAGAAAATAGCTTACAGCGTGCGTCTCATTTTGCTGGGCGCCTTTGAATTCACTTTTTCAATGTGGTTTAGTTACAACAAGCTGCACAACGACAGCTTGTAAGAGCTTGTCTGCTGCTTGCAAAAAACACGACGTCACATTGGGCTGCGCACAACATGGTCAGAGTCGCAGGTGGCCAAGTTTTTCAGCTCACCCGTTTGCATTTCTACACATAGCGAAAAACAATTAGAGAGCGTCTTCCCGTGAAAAGACGAAGTAGCTGAAGCTCAGGCGCGTCACCTAAGTTTGCAGCCCAAGGGAGACAACGTTCTGGGGTGTGCTTGTGAACTACAAAACTTTTCTCTCCTGGATAAAAAAAAGAAAAAAGACGCGCAATCGATGAGTAAGAATGCATTGTTGTAAACAGATATTGAGTCACTATTCGGAAATGTGTTGTATGACCAGTGTGTAGAACAAAAATGTCCGAGATAACGCTCGTAATTCTCGTCTTCGCGTTCGGTTATGCGTTAGTATAAGTGGCTCTAGCAAGCCATGTATATTGGTAAGAATGATGGGGGGGGGGGGGGGTATTTACAGATAGGGCTCGCCATGGTAGCCATCAAGATGTTGCAAATATGGCTCACAATTGAGTTAATCGTTCAACTCTTCTACCACCCCTTGGTTACATCGATAAAGTGTTTCAATGCCGTCCCGCGCTCAGGTGGCACCACGCCGATATTTTAGTTCTGTCGCGCGCTCGTGTTGGCGCCTTGTAATTCCAGAAGCTAGCATAATTACTCGGTCGTCATTTGAGGCCGTGCACGAGCAACAATATATATTTAAAAAAGTTGCACACTGCCTGCTCGCGCTGATGATTTCAGTCCCCGCGTAGCGCTTTGCCGCCGCGGCTGACGTGCAAACGTGTACCAGCGCCACCAGTCGGTTTCCTTCCAAGGCGGCACGCGCTAGCCGGCGCGTTCATCACACTTCCCCTATTCTAGCCACTGTATCCGTAGTAATCACTACAGCTGCAATAAAAAAGAAGCTTCCGTGCATTACAACACGTAATAAAATGCTCCTTGTCCGTTTCCTGTTTGATTCATAGAAAAAGGAACCGCCTAGGAAAGGCGTGAGTGGTTCAAAAATTGCGTTTTCGCTTGGTTAGGCTGGATAGGTGGCGCCATCTAGCGGAGCCCAGTTGCACTAAGCAAGCAGAGTATTGTTCAATGGCGGTTGTTGTTGCTGTGGCTCCCGCTACTTTCGCTCTGCTGCTGCTAGTGTCGGCGGCCGCGCAGTAAAGGCGGGCAACGTTGGGCACGGAAACCGTGACATCAGAGATTCCGAATGCTTAGGCGGGTGATTTGAAGTGCGCTAACGCGATGCGGACCACTAAAACGTGATTTTATTTCAAAATAAGCATTTCCTTGGCACGAAAGTAGCACTACGAGGTTTCTTGACCGCTATTTGAGCAATCAACGTCGACTTAATATTTCACTTTAGTGTCCCTTTAAGCTCCCTAGGCACAACCGGGATGCTCGCCTTCTCCATCGACGTGAAGGATTTATATTATTCCTTGCCACACTCGCATCTACTCGAAGTCGTAAATGAAGGCATCGAAACATACGGGGTCGTGCGCTTCCAAAATGAGTGTGGAACAAGTGTCGACAGGTTTCTCGACCTGGTAACGTTGTACTTGCGCTCAGCTGTAGTACAGTGTGCAGGGAAGATGTACCTCCAAAACGAAGGAGTGTGCATCGGCTCCTGCCTTGCACCTGCACTAAGCGACCTGTTGCTCGCCCGCTACGACCGTGACATTCAAGGAAACCTTCCAGGGGGCCACGTCAAGAAGGTGTTTAGGTACGTCGATGATTACCTAGTCTTCATTGACGCGGGCGAAAACGGCTTCGACACAATGGTGCAGATTGTCTACGGGATCTTTGAAAAAAGAATGGATGGCCTCACGCTCACCAAGGAGCTTCCGCAGGATTGCACATTGCGGTTTCTTGAGCTGCTGCTGTTCAAAAATGAACATGTATGCTGGAGATATGCACCTCGCTCTGCTAAAAGCCTCCTGCCATTCTCATCAGCACACTCAAGGATTGTGAAGAGAGGAATCGCCAAATCGGCCCTCCGCCATGCACTGGAAAGGTCGTGCACGCATGAGATTGAAATGGCTTTTCAAGGTCAAGTACAACGGCTGATGCGGGCAGGTTTCCCGAGGTGCCTCCTGGTTGCGCTAGCGGAGGACACCCTAGTGGAGATTAGAAGAGGAAAAAGACCCGGCAAGACCACCGAGATCGACAACTCAAAGCTGGCTGTCATTCCATACGTGCATGGAGTGTCCCACAAATTAAAGAAGGCAGCAGGCAGGGCTGGCGTTCCAGTTGTCTTCTCGGTCCCAGGAAAGCTCAACGCCTTATGCAAGAAGGTCAATCAAAAAGAGCCTTTGAAAAAGGCATGCGAGAAAAAACACCAGATGCCTGTTACCACTTGCGTCAAGGGAGTCGTATATAACATCCCTCTGAGCTGCGGCCGCTCCTACGTTGGGCAAACTGGACGCTGCCATAATGATCGCCTCAGGGAGCACGCAAAGTGTCAAGCAAAAGCAAGGCAGCAACTTAGCGCTACACTGCAGATCATGTAATTGCATTCCAAATTTTCATCAAGCCACCGTCATCAGAAAGCATCCGGACCAGCGCACGCGCGAGATTATTGAAGCATTCACCATTATCAAGCGGGGGCCTTCGTGCGTTAGTTCACCGTCCATCCAGTTACTTGACAAGGAAATCGCATATCTGCAAGATTAACACCTTCGAAATCCTGTAACCCCTAGTCATCATTTTATCATGTTTATCACGTGTCTTTTCTGTATTTTCTGCCTTTATATTTCGCGTTCGCGCAATTAATCTTTGTTGGAAGCCAGCGCTTGTGTCGTGTGGTTCTTTCTTGTCCCATTTGTGCGCTGTTTTAGAATAACTATAGCTTGTCTTTCGAGTGTGGCGTGGTGGGTAGCGTGTCGGACTTACGATGAGTTGTTCTTGAGGTAGCAGGTTTGACTCCCGCGCGGTCGTTTTTTTTTCGTTCTTTTTTTATTTTTCTTTTGAATCAGTGCTCGTGGTTGAGCCTTAATTACGAGGTGGGCATAACCAAAATTTTTAAAAACAACTTAAAAGCCCGATTTTGACCCATAACGCGTGTCCCAGTGTGCAGCGCGCCATCGTCCAGTGTGCCCCGTGCAGCGTGCCAGTGTCCCAGTATCCAGCGCCACACTGGTCCAATAATCAGGTATGGCGCTGGGACAGTGCAACTGCGTTTTCTGATAGGGGAGGCTAGTATAATGTCGCACTTGTCGGTTGCACGCTGTTATTTCCGCTTTGCGCAGTTGAAAAAGCACAATACGGACTAAAATCAGTTGATCGCGCATGATAGCCATGCGAGACAAGGCTGAGTGAGCGCGCGACCGCATGGCAAAGCAGGGTAAGAGACAACTGGCAGCTGATACGCCTCACACAGGGACCAATTGAGAACTTACTTTCCATGACGTAACGTGAACATACTGCTGGCGTCACAAATTGTGCCGAAAAGACGGAAAACGGCAGGACAGAATGAAGCGCTTGTTCTTGGTATTTTCAGACGTTGTTTAGGGGCCCTTTGAAATTGCCTTCGTGTCATATGGCTACATGCCTTTCGAGATTTGATACTGTAATCTCCAATGACTCAAAATAATGACTTATCTCCTATGGCAGTTCTTATCCATACAACACTTGACCAACTGCACAGAGATAATTACCTCGCGGTTTCGATGTATTCATCTTATTCGACAAAGCAATGCCTTCGACAGGTGTGCACAGTCAGTCAGTCAGTCAACAAACTTTAATAAGGTCCAAAGGAACTACAAGCTCGTAGTTGTGGGCCGCACCCACATTGAGACCGGAAGACCATGGTCCTCCGCCCGTTTGCGGGCCCTTTGGACAGCCCTTAGTTGTTCCTGGGGATCGCCACTTCTGAGGGCTTCCTCCCAGTACTATTGTTTATTAAAAGGCGCATTTCGTAACGCAGAACATTGCCAGAGCATGCGTTCTAACGAACAATACTCTGCATCGCACTCAGGGCAGTGTGGGTCGATGT
Organism: Rhipicephalus appendiculatus; assembly: GCA_030522465.1. Classification (NCBI taxonomy): domain Eukaryota; kingdom Metazoa; phylum Arthropoda; class Arachnida; order Ixodida; family Ixodidae; genus Rhipicephalus; species Rhipicephalus appendiculatus. The sequence continues at coordinate 5,572 of JALIZH010012018.1, forward strand.
CCGGAGCAAAGTGACTAAATTTACCTCTCGACGGGAAAGATCCCGTCTGTCGCATTCTAAACGTAGAAGATTGGGGTCTAGCCCCTTAGGTGCTTTGGACGAGCAGAGCTCGTCCTGCCCAAACTGTCCCCAAAGTGCTTTGGACGAGTAGAGCTCCCCTCTAGCGTTCAGGACGAGAAGCGCTCGTCTACGGCTTTAATTGCGTGTAATCCACCAGACAGCAGTATTTACTAGATGATTTAGTTTTGTTCTGCGGCAGGAGCGCGCTTTTTGTATGAAAAGATGGCGTGCGGTGGCGGCGACCCATGCATAGCTGGCGCGTCAACGCGAAAAAGAAGCTTTTCATCTTTGTCATCTTCTTCGAGCGATGATGCTTCGGATACAGATGTTTATCTTTTGTCCAGAAGTGAAGACAGCGATGACGGGGAATTGAGCAGCTCATCCGGTGATGATGAAGACAGCTCGGAAGCAAATATCGCTAGTGTTCGCCGGTGAAGCCGCTTTGCGTTATTCTATGTTTCAAAATTTTCCACACAGTCCCGAAGCTTCCTGAGTGAAATAGCCCAAGGGTGCTTAGCCTACAAAAGGGAAGAAAGATGTCGCGCCTGCAACAGCTTTTTATAAGGTTTTTATATTTATTAGCCGCAGGTAGCTGGTTTTCTATGCATTGTTCCGATACAAATTTTATTGTGTTGGTTTGACTAAGTATGTGGTACAAATATTTTTTTCAACATCGACTACGTGCTTTTTAGTGCGATCAGATTCGAAATCAGCAATAAAAAATAGGCACATTTGGTCCGGAAATTGTAAAAAAAAATAAAGCACTTAAGGGGTGAGCTTAGGGTGTGGGAGCGGGAATTTCTTGCAGCCAAGCTGATAGTGTTAAACCATTTCATGAAGAGAGAGTAATAGGTCAGAGTTGTGCTCACAAGCCGGACTGTCTAGTGCATCGGGACCATCGCGGAATGTGAGACCTCGCACTTGGTCATGAACTAGCTCATTCGGGTTGGGTTTGCACGGATGAACATTGTGTCCCATGTGCGCCATGAACAATGCAATAGTATGCGAAGCATCAGGTGGCCTTTGCCTTATTATGGCCACCGCCTCTTTCGAAACTAAACCAGATCGAAAGGCTCGTATGGCTGATCTTGTGTCGGTATATATGTAAGGCCGCGAGGGGTCGGTCATAGCGAGCGCGATGGCAACCTGTTCTGCCGCAAACACTGTGATGTGTCTTACCGAAGCTGCATTAACGATGCTCCCGTCAGGATCTGCTACAACAATTACAAATGAATCTGTGCGACCGTACTGGGCAGCATCGGCGTAGGAAGCTAATTAAAAGCCTTGATGTGTAAAATCAATGAGAGAGCGGGCTCGGGCCTTGCGCCTGGCCAAATTATATTGGGGGGTGGACATTCCTTGGGAAAGGGCTAACCTTAAAGGTCCCCCCTAACGGTGTGAGAGAGCATGGTGGCATTCTCGTCGATGGCCAAGGGGGCCAGACCGGCAGACTTCAATATGCGTCTACCTGCCTTCGTAGACGAGAGGCGGACCGTTTGAGCCGTTCTTTGTGCTTCTATTACCTCCGTGAGGGTGTTGTGCACCCCTAGTTTGAGAAGCTTCTCTGTGCTAGTGCTGGTGGGAATTCGCAGTATGCATTTGATGTTTTTTGCTGATCTGTACATCAATTTTTGCCTCCTCCGAGCGGGACCAGTTGAGATCCGATGCGACTTAATTTATGTGACTCATAAGGAATGCATGACACAGTCTCAGGAGATTGCTCTCACTGAGGCCACCTCTGCGGTTCGAGACTCTTGTGATTATTATGAGCATGCTCTCAGTCTTTGCCTTGAGACGGGCAACAGTTTGAATGTTGCTTCTTTAGCATGAAGTATTAGACCTAGAATCCTGATGGAGTCTACCCTAGGGATTATCTGACCAGATTTGGCATATAGCCTAATGGGAATCTCTCCGAGAGGGGTAGAGTGTCTCATGCCCCTGCGATTTGGTCTATAAAGCAGAGTTCTGATTTAGACTGACAAGCAAAGTCCCGTGCCCTGTAAGTACTCTTCGGTGACATCCAGAGCTCCCTGAAGGACACTCTCCACGGCTCCGTCGGACCCCCCCACCGCACAAAACGGTGATGTCATCCGCGTAGAGCGCATGGTTTTTGCCCTCAACTATAGCTAGTCTTACCGAGAGACCTCTCATCGCTATGTTGAAAAGCAGCGGTGACACCACTGCGCCCTGTGGAGAGCCTTCAGCCCCTAACTCGAATTCTTGGGATCTTAGTGGGCCGATTTTAATAGTGGCCTTACGGTCCCTTAAGAAAGAGCTTACGTACGCGTGGAAGCGTTTTCCTAAGTTGAGGTCCGAGATGGATTCCAGAATGAATCTGTGTGCAACGCTGTCGAAGGCTTTGGCGAGATCTAACGCCAGAATACCTCTGACATCCCTGGTGCTCACGTCGATGATCTGCCTTTTGAGAAGCAGCATGATGTCCTGCGTCGATATAGAGGGCCTGAAGCCGACCATGTTATACGGTAACTGTTCCCGCTCCTCGATGTATCGCGTTACTCTGTCATGGAGTACGTGCTCAGCCACCTTGCCCACGCAGGACGTGAACGAGATTGGTCTGAGGTTCTCGGGCGTGAGTGATTTACCGGCTTTAGGGATAAAAATTACAGAGGGTGTTTCCCAGATCTCTGGGATCCGACCAGTTTCCCACGCACCGTTGATCTCCTCGGTACGCTTCTCGATTGATTTCTCATCGAGGTTGCGCAGTAGTCTGTTGGAGATGCCATCCGGCCCGGGCGCCGAGCGCCCATTTTGCGTCTGTAGCACTTTTACCACTTCTGCTTTAGTGACTGGGGCGTCGAGCTCCTCTGTAGGTTCTCCTCTGTACTCGGGGTAGTCCTCATGCCGCGCAGGGCCTACGGGGAGATACCCTGTCTGCTAGGCTCTGAAATATGTCTACGTCTGTAAGGCCCTCCTGCTGAAGGTCGTGTATTAATCTATCCATCGCTAGGCAGCACTGATTGCTTCTTGATTGTGAGTCGTCTAACAGTTGCTTCAGAAGGTTCCACTTGCCTCCCGCGCGCATCTGTCCGTCGACAGCCGAGCAAACCTCGTTCCATTGCTGCTTGCTCATCATCATCATCATCATCATCATCAGCCTATCGACGCCCGGTCCTGTGCTTTCTACTGCCCCGTTATACCTGGAAACTTCTTAATCTCATCTACCCACCTAATTTTCTGTCTCCCCCTCACGCGTTTGCCATCTCTTGGAATTCAGTCAGTTACCCTTAATGACCAGCGGTTATCCTGCCGACGTGCTACGTGCCCGGCCCATATCCATTTCTTCTTCTTGATTTCAACTATGATATTGTCACGTGGTCGTGACGTCGACGAAGGCAGCAGGCAGTAGTCCAAGATTAAACTCTTTATTAGGCCGCACTTTTGGCCGGTAAACGGAAAGTAAGATTACAGCAGTACACGCTGGCACTGATAGCGGCGAACAGAGCGTCGGCCGTCGATCAACCGAACTTCGTTGGGACGCACCGTCTTTTATATGCGCGCGTCGAACTTTCTATCCTTATCACTGCTGGTCGTGCAAGCTCCAGAATAAGCTGGTCGGTTCGCGTCCGGCGTGCAATCTTAACAAGACGATCTACTATAATCGCGAAGTTTCTCGAATGCTAAGGCGTGGTCTGCGCCGAGCGTTACCGACAGTCTTTGTGGGCGAAAACCGAATACAGCAAACGTGAAAATAAGAAACGCGCGTGGCAATATCCTTAACCCCAGTTGTTCCCTGACCCACTCTGCTCTCTTCCTGTCTCTTGAGGTTATACCTATCATTTTCCTTTCATCGCTCGCTGCGTCGTCCTCAGTTTTAAGTTGAACCCTCTTTGTAAGTCTCCAGGTTTCTGCTCCGTAGGTCGTTCTTTTGCTGCGCTAAAAATGTGACATGGGGACGACACGAGAACACAGAAGTGCGCAAGGCACTTCTGTGTTCTCGTGTCGTCCCCATGTCACATTTTTAGCGCAGCAAAAGAACGATGCCGTACCAACTAGCCCCCCATTGAATCCTTATTGCTCCGTAGGTAAGTACCGGTAAGATGCAGCTGTTATATACCTTCCTCTTGAGGGCTAGTGGTAGACTACCATTCATGATTTGATAATGCTTGCCGAATGAGGCCCATCCCATCCTTATTCTTCTAGTTATTTCACTCTCATGGTTCGGCTCCGCGTTTACTACATGTCCTAAGTAGGCGTACTCCTTTATAACTTCCAGTGTCTCGCCACATATCCTAAAAAGCGCTGTTCTCTGCCAAGATTGTTCAACATTACTTTAGTTTTATGCATATTAATTTTCAGACCTACTCTTCTACTTTCTGTATCCAGTTCAGTAATCATAAGCTGTAATTAGTCTCCCGCGTTACTCATCAATGCAATGTCATCAGCGAATCGCAGGTTACTGAGATACTCTCCATTAACTCTTATCCCTAACTCTTCCCAATCTAGGGCGCTGAAAACCTCCTGAGAACACGCGGTGAATAGCTTTGGAGAGATCGTGTCTCCCTGCCGTACGCCCTTATTTATTGGGATTCTGTCGCTTTCTTTATGGAGGACTATAGTGGCTGTGGATCCGCTGTAGATTTCTTCCATTATGTTTATATAGGCTTCGTCGATGCCCTGATTCCGCAGTGCCTGCATGACTGCTGAAGTCTCCACGAAATCAAATGCCTTCTCGTAATCTATGAAGGCTATGTATAGGGGTTGGTTGTATTTCGCGCTGCTTGCTCAATTCCTGGCAATACGCTTCGATTTCACGATTTAACTTCGCTACTTTCTTACGCAACCTCTGATTGAGCCTTTGCGTTTGCCATCTGGCGAGTAAGGAGTTTTTGGCTTGTACTAGGTGCGCCAAGTGCGCATCCATCCTATTGACTTCGAGGTCCGTTTCGACTATTTTAGTAAAGGCCTTAACGTCCTCTTTCAGTTTCTTTAAAAGGTCCTCGAAGGATTCGTACTCCTCCAAGTCCTCGCCCCGGCGTTTACGAAAGGCATCCCAATCAACTACGCTGAATGTCCTAAGGGGAGCTGCCTTACCCTGCATAGAAATTTCTACAATTTCTGCCCAGACTTTCTTGCTTATTGTGCCAACTAATTCCGGTGGCGTTCTTAACGAAGGCCAGGTTCATGTGGTGTCCCGCGACACTGAAGTACCGATGCGCGTGGGAAACTGTGGGTCCGTAACGAGCTCTAGAGAGCAGTTTGTAACCGCTTGAAGTAGATTTATTCCTTTAGGGGAGTGTGTCACATAACCCCACGCCTGATGCGGCGCGCTAAAGTCGCCAGCTACCACGAGTGGAGCATCCTTCGCTTTTGCCACCGCCTTGGCTATAATCGACAAGAATGCCTGGTGACGGTCTCTCGGGGAACTATAAACGTTGAGAATGAAAACGCTGTTCTTAAGCCAGTTGTTGGGAATGGTTTCGATAAGCATTACCTCAGCTCTCGTGTTGCCCAATTGCAATTTGTGCTCCTGAAAAGAGCATTTCTTGACAACTAGAACCGCAAGACCGAGTCTGCAATCGCCTTTTGGCAAGATAGCTCGGTAACCCTGAAAGGACAAAATTTCAGATCTGGTTTCCTGTAATAACATAACGTGTTGTTTGTTTGCCTGTGTCGCGACGAACTGTTGTAGTGGGTCTTTCGCCTCTGAAAACTGGTGCAGTTCCACTGCCATATGATCAGTTATTTAGTGCGACCCGCCATTGTGAATGTTTTGAGTTAGCGAGGCCCCTAGGACGCCACCTGAAGCCTTGACGAGAAGCTGCCTAGCTATGATGTCACTTCACGTCACCTTAGCAACTACATGGCACAACTGCACTGTCCTTGCGCAGCTTAGCAACCAGCTTAACAACTCGTCACGTGATCGAAATCACTTAACATCACATCACATGTTCCTCCTAAAACCACGTTACTATGCACGTGTTATGTTCCCGCCATAAGGATGTCATAACTAGTCACGTGACATATTCCTGCCAAAAATATAGAAGGTAGGCCGCTGTAGGTGCGCTTTCCTCACGTACGTGTTTCGTTCCACGCGCATCGCGCGTCGTTGTAACGTGTGCCAAAGTGGCTGTCTGGCCACCGCTTTCCGAGGTGGTCACATACACCATGTTAATAAATCAGGAGGCGTCCAAAAGGACACAGCTGCACCAGGCGAGCGTTCGCCTCATTGTGGTGGGCATCGTAGTGATGTGCACGTCTCCGACGCAAACATCGCGGTGCGTTTTGCGAGGCCATCAGCTTAGTACACACAAGCTAGCCCTAATGGTCCGCTAGGGAGTGCATGATGGCCGCATTTTCGGTGGAGGCGAAAATGCTTGAGGGCCGTGTACTTGGATTTAGGCCCACGTTGAACAGCCCCAAGTGGTCGAAATTTCCGGAGCCCTCCGGTACGGCGAGCGTAATAACCTCCTGAAACCCAGAGTGAATTTAGGGTCACGGATTCTTGTTAAACTTTCAGAACTGCTTTTTCTGTGTGCAAAGGTGAAAAGTGACACGTAGTTTTTCAATATATGATTTTACTTGGCCGCAGCACGTTGTCCATTATATTGGACATTGGGACTCTAGGGGGGACTTTTTTGGGGAATAGAGAGTATGGCGTAGTTGAGGCCAGTGACCGAAAAAACACATCTCGCAACACAAATTAATTATACTTGCTGCTTCCAAACCAAGATTCTCCAAAATTTTCTCAGCCGGGGCATCACTCACACGGGGCCTACTACCTACAAAGTAAAATGCGTAAAGTTTAAACGTAATAAAGAGAGTACTGCAGCGAAAAACGTTTTTCTCTGTGTAGAGCGCCAAGAGAGTTCACGAGCATACTGCCGTGTTTTTGTAGTCATTGAGACCCAATGTCCATTATATTGGACATTGTCAAATATGCAACGCATGCAAAAAAAACTACCGCATTTTTTGCTCAAATATGAATTTCTTCTTGTGCCTCAACCTCTTACGAACACAAATCAACGCTTAAATACGCTTTAAGACATCCAAAAATGAATCTAAGTCCACTTACTTCTTAGGCGGCAGCCGTAAAAGCCGTTCGCGCTAAACCCCGCCATTTCGAGTGCTCCTGAGAGGCGGGAAACACACCGACTTTGACCATATTCACTAGATGGCAGCACAGGTCCCACAAGCAGCAGAGATAATGCTTTCCCGGAGGAGGCAAGCGCTTTGAAAGCCGTGGTGCGGTGTGTTACAATGTCCAATATATTGGACAAATGTTCCATTGCCGGGTCTCAGGAGGATAATATTATGGTGGTAATAAGACGTACGACCCCGATAATTACGGTAAATTAAAACTGCCAGGGTTTTGGTGTCACCCGTGTTGGGATGGGCTGCCTGAGGAAGAGTGCTGTCAAGAGGAACGGTCGGCTTGTGGCCGTTGAGAAGATTGATTGATGAAAATTCTGAAAAATTGAGTATCACAAATAATTATTAACCATCCTTCGTAACGTTAGCCATGGCATTCTACTGTGAAGCAATATAACTCATGCTGTTGAAGGAGGCGATATACATGAACCGCATAGTAAGATAACTGCGAAGTTATCATTGTATTCTACGACTAATTGGGAATTGGTGAGCGAAACTGTGTATGCATGCGCCCGTTTCAGAATATTTCGCGCTTGTATAATGTCTATTGTAGGTTTACAAAAAGATGACGGATGCTTTACAAACTGTGTAGTAAAAGAAAGAAGCGCGTGCAGGTGTTATGTGCCGCTATATGAGAAATAGATGCAGCTGCATGGTTTATCGCTAAAATTGGCACAGAGATATACATACAGGTGCTATCTAGGAAAGCAAAATTTGAGAAAGAATTAGTGGGAAGCAGTAAGATCGATTCTTTCTAGTGTCTTTGTTTTCAAGTTTGCGGTGATATGTATTTCTTTCCCGTCAACCGAGTAGCTTGTAGCAACGAGTATTGCTCAACTGGCGCAGTGGGTGTTTCGATGAAGCATTGTGAGACGTGTTCGCGTCTGCATATGCGGCACTCAGTGTCCATTTTCGCAATTGATTCCGCTGGATAGTTGCACATTTATTGGTTCATACGAAAAGCAAAGTAGGTAGTTCAAAGTCGTGCATAGTATGTGTGCCTGCTTCTTTCACCGCGACCCTCTGCCGCACTTACACATTACATTACTCAAGATAGCGGAGCAAGACAATCTATCATATTTCTTCACTCGCAGTTCATCTACGCCACACAGGCCTTCGGATTATTGCGTGCCCGCACGGCGTGGCTCCTGTTCAACGTGCACAATGTGGGCATCGGCAACCAATGCGGCGATCGTCCATTCAACGTCATCAGAGAGTTTTGTTACGCTCTGAAAGGATACTCATATGCAGCGTGCCATGAGTGAGCCGCCTTTTCGTCAATTAAACATGTGGATCTCCCAATTCATTGAATGTGTCTGTGAACAAACGAACAAGCAAGCTTGATAGTGCTTCCCATATGTGGGAAATGGGCACAAGCGAAGCTTGACGTGCGCGTGCCTGACGCAGGCAGCACACAACGTTGGGCGGATATTGGTTTTACAGCGGCTATGCGAGGCCAAAATGTCGGTCCAATGTTGCTGGCTGTGAGCCATTATTGGCTGAGCCGTTGAACTTGGTCGGCAATACTGGGCCGGTTTAGCCACCCTTCATGCAATATTGGGTTTTCACCGGCAATACTGGGTCTGGTTTGCCGCCTTCCCTCCGATATCGACCGTGCAAATGGCTTTCATTGGCAAACAATTTTGCCGTTCTACAGCCTAAGTCGGCTGGGCCAATGGCTTCCACCGGCTGATATTGCGCCACTTTTGCCGTTCTTCAGCCGACGTTCGTTGAGCCGGTGGCTTTCAGTGGCTAATATTGGGCATACTTTGCCGTCCTTCTGAGTTTAGTGGTGAGTGACAGTGTTTTGCCGTGAATATTTGGCTTTTTGCCGCCCGTCTACGCTCAACCTTATAATTTAGGTCCGATCGAGATGAGGATTACCAAAATTTCTTTCATTTATTTGGCGTATCAATCAGACGTCGAGCGTCCTATGTACGTATCTCATTGCCGGAACATGACGAGTGCGCGCTTCTAAGTAGTTTTGTTCATGTGCTCTTTTTTTTTTAAACACAGGATACAATAGTATAGCCATAGAGCATTAAGCGCTTGAATGTTTGTTACCTAAGCTGCAGAAAGCCGCTACATGGATTGGTGTACAAGCAAAAAAAAAAAAAAACTGCCAGGCCTGCGCTGAAAGCGCAGCAGTCACAGCGAAAGCTGGGAGAGCGGCCTTTCTGAACCTTTTTTTAAACACTCTTGGGGCAACTACTACAAGCCCACTTGCATGGTACCAACTTTGCCATAAATCATCATCATTTTTGTGTAGTGGGGAAGCGTCTACTATGCCATTATTCGTCATTCTGCGGAAAAGCGCGGTACCCGCTACACTCTTGTGACGGATTGTGCACTTTGTTGATGCTGAGGCTGACGACGATGAAGAATTATGCCCCAGGCTTTTGTAATGGGTTGGAGCATTGAACAACCCACTCGTTACGCAATTCGCATTGCGTGACGCCTGGTTCTTACTTTACTGCTCTAAAACGCTGTACAACACACATTAACGCGATTCCTTACCCGAGATGAAGCTTGCATAGCGTCAGTTTGCACCGCAGTTTCAAGCAGCAGGGTAGCTCAGTGGTAGAGTGCTGGTCTGCCACGCAGATGACCCGGGTTCGATTCTCGTTCTGTCATAGGTGTTTTTTTTTATTTATTTAGTTTTTTTTCTTATTTCGTGCGATATTGGTTACGGACACCGGCGGCGGCGGCGGACAACTACGGCGCAGAAACGACCCTTGTGATCTCATAACCGCTTTCGCTGTAATAAGCAAGTGCATGTTTTGTATCGTGCTAATGCCGCACGCGGCGCGAAGTATCGCTGACTGAATAGATTGTAATCCCTTGTTGGTTCCTGCTATGACAATAACTAACTGTTAACACTAGCACTGTAACTTTGATACCCAAAAAAGTGGCCTTCAGAAGAATGACTGACTCATATTAGAAGGCCACTTCGTTGACGAGTTGTTCAACGCTACCAAAATGTTGAAACTTTATAACACATATCATTAACTTCATGGGTCTAATCCAAAGTACTTTGCTGTCATAAATGTCTTTGTCATTGGTCGGTGGACTTCACTAATATATCCAGAATCAGGATGCGCCCAATCGTTTCTGCACGAATATTTTTGCGGAAGAAGTTTTATGTGATTACTAATTATGTGCATAAACCGAAGCTGACATCATCAGCGCTCTATCATTTACATCCTTTCAGTCGCTGTGTGACGCAAGGGTTCATAAACGACACGAACAGTTTCTTATCACAGTGCGTGCACGTATTTACACACGTGCGTGTTGTGGTCAAGCGTAACCTTGAGTCATGTCACAAAACTTTACTTTGTGAAAGTAGCAAAAATCTCGGCAAGGCGTGTTGCTGAGCTAATTGTTCATTACTAGAGAAAAAATAGGTATGGCAAAAAGGCAGGGACGAAGTGAAGACACGCTTTTTCGTTAGAAAGCTTCCAAACCAATTAGCCCACCGACAATCCTTAACGAACTGGCAAACACGGGCTTGCCACGTATTTGCCAGTCCCGTGTTTTCACTTCATCGCCGTCCTTTTGTCCGATACCTATCTTTCTAAAGTAAAAATCTCGTTCAGTGGTTGCTTCCCATAGGCACTGTGCAGTCGATTTTGCCAGTATGACTTCAGCGCCAGAAAGCACAGCCAAGCGGTTAAAAAAAAACAATATTGAGGCGATGTCGATCGAAATGTAACGCCACGCGCGCGTCTACCTCCCTGCATGAGTGGGCAGATTCTGGATGATCGTGGCCGAGATACAGCGGGGACGCGTGCACGCGTCTGTGTTCTGCGTGTCCCTAACGACCGATTTCAACGAACTTGGGAAGGACCAGTGTGAGCAACGCAGCTCCCTCTGGTCAGTGGACGGTGTCTATAGCCTCCGTGCAGACGTAACTCGTGAAGGCGCCTCTAGGGGCAACAAGCGCAGCTTTGGAAGGACGTTCTCAGCCTCTCGCACAGGGGAGCAATCGCGGAACGACGCTTTTTCCTATGTCAATGCTTTTCGTGCATTTCGCGCTTGACCAATGGTCAGAGCGACGGTCCGTCCGCGTTATCAACGCCATCAGCCAGCCGCGATTGTTGGACGATAAGAATAGCACATAAGGCATCGCTCCACGATAACATCCCTGCAGTGACCGTGACAGTACAATCGCTGCTGTCGTCTGTTTCAAGCTGCCGCCGAGTTCACTGATAATTTGATGTGGCCGCGTTCGCCTGAGGGTGCACGAAGTCTGGCGAAACAAAAAAGCACCCGCGCTAACGCTATGATTCTCTCACGGCTGCTAACAATTTGCAGTCTTTTCAAAACAAGCGGGAACGAAAACGCCTCAAGCGAAGCACCAAGCACGGTGCAGTGGCTTGCCGCCGCTTGCGTCGTCTACTCCCTTATCCCGCCAAATCTTCTGCCGTGTCCACTTTGGCGCTGGAGGCAGCGCGCCACAGTGGCCGCTCCTAACGTATGCACGGTGCCTATGTGCTTTAAGAAACAGTCGCATTTAACATTATTATTATTGCACAGGAAGGATGATAGAAAATGTGGTTCCAACGTGGTGTGCGCAAAGTTTTCATGTAGCGACACGTTGCAATAAGTGATGCTTTCCAAGTTAACGCCCACAGACGACGTGTTAGGGGGGACACTTGAAGATTACTTCGTGTCGGTTTGTCGACATGCGTTGCGGGAAGTCAACATCGTGTGCGACACGATTACGCGTCAAGATTCCGGCACTGTTTTCGGCAGAGATCACCGCAGCTGGCAGCCAGTGGCCCCCCGTGTATCCATATTGAATTCGCTCGCTTCAAATAAAGCCACGTGTTGACTGCTCTTACATCTGCCTAATCAGATTTTTGTTCTCTTTATGGCGCGCCTGCTATTGACTATGCCTTTTTGTGTATTCTGTTACTATAGTACGCTTGCATATTGTCACGTGCGTGCTACGAGGAAGACGAAGACGACAGCGCAGACGCGCATGTGCTTATACAGAAGGCAGAAACGAGAAAGAAGAAGAACGCTCTGGTGCGCGGTGTTAAAAAAGACCGACCTGCTGCTGCTGTCTTTGTCTGTGCATCACGACCACTGTCTTCAAGTCGCGACACAATGTCGCGGCAAATGTCGACAGACAAAGGCTTCGGGTAGGCATGGTGGCGTCGTTAGGTTGCAAAGTGAAGCAATCCCTTGCTTGGTCGATGTTGTCGTAGTACGCAATTGCCGTGCCCTACTGGATGTGACGGCGCTCGTTTCTGAAGTTGGTGAGGAGCACGTCTGCCTGCCCATCGATTAGTGCCAGAACGCCTCTCACGATACAAAAACCTTGCGTAAGCAGTAGCGTGACGACTTGATCTGCTATCACATCCTTATGGCATGGCCGTTAACATGACACAGGCACAAGGCAGCAGGATCTCGGTGGGAGCGTCACATCGTCGCCTACTCGCAAACGCTGCAATCCTTTGTCAGTGGTGGTGTCGACATACGGATGTGCGGAAAAGGTGACGATACGTTCTGAGATGTTGATGACAGCGCCGTACTCTCGCAGAAAATACATACCCAAAATCAGCTCTTTGCAACATTCTGGTAAAAGGACAAAAGTGGCGACGAAGCTTGAACCACCGAACCACGCGGTGCATTTACCCGTTGGAGTCATTAGCTGACCACCAGCACTTCTTATGTTCGGCCCATTCCAAGGCGGCTTCACCCTTTTTAAGGCGGGTAGCGAGCTCCTGTCGCATAATGGAGAAGTCGGCGCCAGTGTCAACCAGTGCCGTCACGTAATGTCCGTCTATTATAACGCTAAGGTCGGCATGTACAACTTCGTCGGCATTAGCACTCGTCGTCGTCGTCGTCATATTGCCTTTCTGCGGAGGTAGGGGGGGTCTTTTGGGCGTCTCGACGATTGGCAACCTTGCCCCCCGGAGGTCGCGGCAGTCAGTTTTCCCTGCGTGGGCTACGGGAACGGTTCCTGACGACGTCAGCGTAGCTTTGGCGGTTCGGGGAAGAGTGACGCACAGGTGAGGGAGATTGCCAGCGATGACGTGGAGCAGCAACTTGGCTGGTCGCCAGGTGGTCAGCGCCATGGGCGCGATGGACTTCGAAGTGAAAAGAAGCAGGACGACGAAAGTTTCCAAACCCAGCTTCTCGATGATGGCAGTAGCGGGAGATGTGGCCTGGTTCGCCGCAGCAGAAACAAATGGGTCGACGGTCGGCCGTGCGCCACGAGGCGCTTGAGCGAACTGGTGGTCGTCGCACAGGTTCCCGTTGCCAGCAAGGCAAGGGAACGGGCCGTGGCTGGAAGGGCGTTACCTCACGTGGAGAGAGAGCGCGAGGGACGGCATCAGCATAGCTCAACGGACGTGGCTCAGGACATGGCGTGGGTGATGGAAAGGCTTGCCGCAACTCCTGTCGCACGATTTCCGCAACAGAAGCGACTGGCGGCTCGGTAGAAGGAACGCCGAGGGCCCACAGCTCTTCGCGCAGGATTTCCCTAATCATTTGTTGTAGGGAGCTTTCGGAAACGGCAGCGTTCTCAGCTGCAGCACTTACTGGCGTGTGACTAAGGAGGCGGTCAACGTGGCGGCATCGTTGCCGAAGTGCCCGCTCGATGACAGTCGCCTCTTTTATACATTTCATCGACTTTTGTAGGCGGATTTCGAACAAGGCCGGCGAACAGCGGTTCCTTAACTCCCCTTATAAGATGACGCACCTTCTTTGCCTCGAGCATGTCGGGGTGAGCGCGGCGAAGCAGACGGGTCATAATCCTCTGCGAACATGGTGACTGTTTGGTTCGGCTTCCGCACACGGTCTTGAATTAGTTGTTGTGCGTGATCCCACCGGTCCGCGGTGAAGAACATCTCCAGAAGCTTCTGGCGGAAATTATCCCAAGTTTGGAAAGTAGCCTCCCTGTTCTCATACCATGTGCGAGCGCTATTTTCCAGCGTGAACTATTTCTTGCGCGCTCCAGCGATTGACTACAGTGACCCGGTGGAACTAAAGTCCCTAGATTTTTCCCTTTTACTTAAGTAGCGACAACTGCCTCCTCTCCCGGCCCCCCTCCCACGCGCAGCCGGCGTTTGCCGCCATTTTCTGGTTAACTTGGAAGATTCACAACGCCACGAACGTCTAAGTGCATTAGCCACGCATCTTTCAGCGGACAATATGCTAACGCGGCGCGCCTTTCTCCTCCCGTCGCCCCCCCGTCGTTAGTGAGCGGGGGGACGCGTTTCACCAGGTGCTGGAAAAGAGTTAGGAAGAACATGGCTACCGAAAACGAGCGTTAGCCAATGAGATTCGTCCGTGGCGCTTCAATGCTTTTCGGTACTTAAGAAAGAAGAGGGAAAAATCTAGGGACTTTAAGTCGAACTGTTGAGCCAGTCCTCGACATCCTCATACGCTTCTCCACGGAAGACTTTGGGAACGCGAGGAGGCTCAAAAGTCACCTGGGAAGGAAGGGCTGTTTGGGTAGGAGGGAGATCCGCCGATGTTGTAGAGCCGCCATTCTGGTAAGAGGAGGCAGAGTCAAGAGCTCCGGACTAGTAGGCGAGTAGGCGCCGGCTGATTCGGTGTACCGGGGTCGTGACGAGATGTTGGGTTTACGGTCCCGAACAAGGCTTTCCTGCATCAGGTTGCAGGCTCCAGCACCTCCACCAGTGCCGCGACGTGAAGACAGAGGTCGTGATGCACAGACAAAGACAGCAGCAGCACGCCGGTTTCCTTGCTTGCTTGAACCTGAACCCCATCGTCACCGAGTTATCGGAAATCGATCCCTTTTCACAACACACCATGCAACATATGAAAATATGCAGCACTCGTCAAGTAACGAGTAAACACTCTGCAGCTCCAGTGCGTGGTTGACTTGCGTCCGCTCTCTATGACTATAGTGCCTCTGAAAAGTCGGCGAGTATTTCTTACAATATTATTTAACTTACTACTAGTATACGAAGTCGGTTTTATTGAAACTTTATGTCCATTTGTTCCAGCTTTGCGCGCAAACGAATTCTACATGTGGCCCCGAGAACTTCCTCACCTATACAATATTTACATACGGTGTTACTTCAAGTGGATCGAAAGTCCTCGCACTGAGGGAGTTCAACAATTTGTTGGCTGTGAATAATAATAATACCTGGGGTTTAACATGCCAAAAACCATGGAATGATTGTCAGAGACGCCGTAGTGGAGGGCTCCGGAAATTTCGACCATCTAGTGTTCTTTAACATACACTGGCATCGCACAGTACACGGACCTCTACCATTTCGCCTCCATCTAAGTGCGACCGCGGCGGCGGGATCGAACCCGCGACCTTCGGGTCAGCAGCCGAGCACCCTAACCGCTATACCCCTGCGGCAGAATCGTTGGCTGTGAAGGTGAGCAGAAGCATGGGGTCTCTATATTGCAAGAGGAAATACAAGACATTTGTCAGCAATCTTGTGTGTCTACTTTCATTCTATTTTTACCAACGATTGATCCTGACATGGACCAGCCTTTCGACGAAGAAGTCCTACAGGATTTTAGATACACTTAAAATATTGCATTCTAATTTAAAGGAGGTTTCCTCTGAGGTATCAACACAATGTGATAATCTGTTTGCAGCTTTTTAACGCGAGATCTTAAAGAGCAAGTTTTGAAGAAATTCCGGCGTCGTCGTTGGCGTCGGCGTCGCTAGTTGCGAGTCAAAAATTATCATTATGTCCGTGACCAAAAATTTCGACAAAGATGCACATGAAATAATAAAAGTAAAAATCGGAACGAGGTCGTCTGCGTGGCAAGATGTTGTTCTACTTCAGAGCCAACTGAGTGCTTGAAAATGCTTTGAAAAAAAAAAAGAAAACACTATATGAGTGTCATATAGTGGTAGGAGTCTGTTTAGCGCAAGTAATATTGTGTGGCAGAATCCCAGAATCGCACTAGGCGTCAAAACAAGTGATTGCGCCTCGAGTGTGTGCTTTTAAGCTGCTCACCCATTAAAAAGTGTTCAGCTGCGCAAGTGGGCGTGGTGCCTTACGAACGAGTAGCGCGTACTTACGAAGATTACGAAAACGAACAACTATTGCGTAGCGGGCTCTCGGCGGCATTGTTGAAGGCAATGCGCACGGGGTTGCGCATTGCCGACCGCCATTACGTTATCGCGTTCGGCTTTTGAAGGCCATGCTCAAGCGTCCTCCAAGTCTTTGCAGTTATGGGAAGGAGCGGGTTTTGAGGCGTGAGGTGCTTTCCCAAAACAATGCGGAATTTTCTGGGAACTCCGCAACTTGACAGGATGATCATACTCACCAGTTCTTAACGACAGAATACTGCCATTGATGTATGGGTGGTGTAGTTTGCTGCAAATAAATGGATTCATTGTGAGCGTCTTCAAAGAAAATAAAGATCGTTTTATGCATCTGCAGGACGAATGCATGTCTAGTTAGCGCTGCAGCCCATCTTTAGCCGGTTCTGAAGAAGGTATGCCATGTTCTTATTATGCAGGAGAGCGCACGTAGTTCATATTAGCAGATTGAAAAAATTACAAAATAAAAGAACATAATTATAGCGTCCATAATGCAATCCTCAATCAGTTGGCCATTGTTTGTCAGCACTGATTTCAATAATCACGTTTGAAAAAAGTTCTATTTAACTCTTGCCTTGTCACACGTGTACGCTTTTGCGTATATAACAACGATTGTCCATTTTCACTGTTTTCTGGCGCTTGTTCGTTACACGTTCATCGCTTCATGCAAAATAAAAAAAAATATTTCAGTTAACACTAAACCCCCCCCAAAAAAGACAGAAGTCAAGAGCAAATGAAAGCTTATGGTGGACAAGCGTGAACCGTTGTTCACGAAGTTTTAATCAATTAAAAGTATCGTTTTCTGTGTGCAACATTTATTTTCTTTGTTTTTTCCTCAGTTGCGCTCACAGACAATTTCACTAAAGGCACTGGAATTATATGTACAACAAAATGGCATCACTCGCAGTTCAACAGGACCGTAAAGACGTTCAGTGTCTACCATGCACGTACGGCATGGCTCCTCGACAATGTGCACAATTTGGGCAGCGGCAACCGGTGTGGCGATCGTCCGTTCAAAGTCATCAGACTGTTCTGTACGGCATTGAAATGCGCGAAGAAACCGATGTGCCAAGGCTGATGTGCTTTTTCGTCGAATATAAATACCCAGTTTCCTAGTGATGTACTACTGACAAAAAGAAAGTAGCCAATGAGTGAGACGTCGATGATGGTGTAATGCCAGTGGTAGTGGGCTTTTCACCAATGCGTTACGTTGATTGTGTAGCGAGGGTGCCTTCAAGCTGAAGAGCAAGGCGTGGGTCTGTATTGCTTGACGGATGCTTGTGTATTGCGGTGGGCTTGTGTTGCAATTTCCGAAAGACAGGAAAGCTGACTCTAAGAACAGGTGAGTAAGGGCAAATGCATGCAGTATACACGCGCCTATTTTATCTCACGTACGAGTGTTTCAGTGTTATCAAATATCTCTCAAATATCTCTCACGTATGTGCACTTCTGTAGAAAAATTTCAATGTGTCCATCGTCTTGTAACCTCACCGACGGTATCTATCCTATTCGTCTGATAGATATATTTCCAATATTAATTTTGCGATCTTCGCTCGAACTACTAGCAAGTAATGATGGCTGAAAATGACTGGGAGACAAAAGCTTTAGTCCGGCCGGACGCGGCCTACATATTTACCCGAATGTTTCTTGAGCTTTCCAATTTACGAGCACCTTTTAAGCTTGTAATAGCAACCAGCTTTTACAATTTCAAACTGAAAATATTTTTCTGCTATCTTCATCATAATGTCCTCTTTCATCCCAATTTTCCGGTGCTCCTTGTTCGCTCACATTAGATACGGACTTGCTTAGCATATGCTGCCTCTACTTAAACGTGAAGATCGTAATGCTAGGAAGTCCGAATGCACCACAGAGAAACGAGGAAAAACAATCAAAGCATATCCACGGAGTGAATGATGATGAGTGGTCGAAGCTCCGGAGGTTCATCGGTAAACCGTGAACCTTCCGTGAAATTCGCCCAGTACATCATTAAAGACGTGATAAACACTGTGTGTATATATACAAGAAATTTATATTTTATTCGTCAGCGGTGATTTTCCGTTTTGTTTTCGTTTCTTCGTTGGTCGTGGTTACCGTTTACATAAGCCGTGGCTTCTTCATTAAAATATTTCTCTCTCTCCTTTCCCCCTTCATTATAACGGCTTTATGGTCGGTGAAATGGAGGGAGAGCGGTACCTGGATGGGTCGTAGTGGAAAGTTTGCAAAGACGAGATCGATGCAGGTTCCTCGGATGGTGGTTGGATACATGTGGTAAAACGATATGCATTTGAGACCATATCGCGATGCCATGTCTTGTATGAGCCAACTGTTTTCAGTGATGTCAACGTTAAAGTCACCCACCAGTACGGTAACGGGACACGCTTATTCTTCATCGTCATCAGCGTCATCGTAATGACTCATAGTGGGTACATTCCATGTGCTGTGCAGTGATGACAGCGTTATCGTCATCGCACAGGGGTGGCTACGACAACGACGACGCCGGACTAGCCTATGCCCTAAGGAGCTTCATACCTAAAACTTCCCCGTCTCCCGCTAAAGGGAACCATGTGTGGATGCGAAGCAGCGGGGAGATGGCTGGCTTGAGCGGGAGAAACGTCGCCGCTCCCGTTTCGTGGCAGCGGCCCGGGCGCTCATCGCGGCGCTGCACAGGAGAGAGAATGAGGCGCGCACGCTCCGTCATTTTCATACCGTGTAACTACCGCGGCGCCCCCCAGCGTAGTATGCAGCTGTCGCACCACCTGCCGTGCGCGCCGCTCCGTAGAGTAGAGGATTCCTAGAGGAGAAAAAGAGGGGAGCGTAGGAGGGTGCATCCCCCGTACAGATACGACCTTGAAACAAACGTTTTACAACGCTTCGCGTGCTTTGATTTCTGAATGCGTTGGCACTTCCAAATGAAGTTTCATAGTCACGGTGCAAGTTACTGCGGTAGAAAGTGGCTATCGTACTCGCAATTTATGCTACCCCTTCAGCGTGTGAGAACGCGTTCCTAATGGATTTGCAATCATGAAATGGTCTCTGTGGCAGCAGGATCCCCTCACCGCCGGAGCCTACTTCGCGTGTTATAGCTTGCAGAAATCGGTGCTGGGAGCGGCGCTGGTGGAGACAGCTTTAACGAAAAGTGGCCCTTTCGCCTCGATGACGGGTGCTTGCTGTAGCGTTTTATCAGGCGCTCGGAGCGGCTGACCCAGTTTCCAAGTCTCTCTAGAGAGCTGGCAGGAGCGACCTGGGAGGGTTTAGACCCTCTCACCCCCCAAATAATGGGATTTTAGGAAGTCAATTATTGAATTGTGTAGTTTTGACATATTGGCCTCCATTGCGCGTAGGCAATTATGAGCAGCCTACATGGGAAGGAGAATCCTCAGCCGTGTGTCCCAGCGCCGACCTGGCGAGACGGCTGAACCAATCATTAACAGCTCCATTCCAAAGATGGGGACCAACTTCTGCTTCTGAACAGTCCGAAAAGACCCATGTAAGGGCATAATTGTTTCGGTATATAGATGACCCGAGAAGAGATATCGCCACGCTGCATGGCTCTCTGACTATGAAGGCCGTATTTATTCCCTTATAACATGAATTTGTGCTCATCTGCAGCGGTACAGACACTTGATTGTTTCGCGAGTCTTGTGTTGAGGCAGAACCGACGCTGTCTAGAAGACAGGCTATTAGAGAAGCTCGTGCTGCTTTTGTGCAACTAACACAGCAACCTTCTCAACAAAACAGGTCATATGTGCAAAATGAACGTATATTTTTTTCTTCACCCATGGGTGTTCGGTCTTTTGCTTGATCAATGCTATTTAAAGCATAGGTCAATTTATTGCCACCGATGAAGTCGATTTTTTTGGCTAACTCTGGCGGTGGGACGCTGTACTTTTAATCCCATTTGATACCTGTTGTAATGCAATTATTACCAATTATGTACATTATTCCCCCCTCTCATTATTTTATTCGTGGCACTCTAATAAATGAATAAATTAACTACAAGCTTGAATACGCTGCAACATCATTCACCTGATATATGTATTTGCGCAGTATGAGCATCGCCGAATAAAAATAAAACCGCCAAGTCTGCGCGGAACGCGCAGCAGAGTCACAGCGAAGGCTGGAAGAGCGGCCTCTCTAGAGCCTTTTTTAAACACTCTTGGGACAACTACTACAAACACAATTGCATGGTACCCACTACGCGGTAAATCATCATATCTTTTGTGTTATGAGGGAGCGTCCACTATGCTATTATTCGTCATTCTTCGTAAAAGCGCGGTACCTGCTGCGCACTTGTAACGCATTATGTGCACTTTGTTGATGCTGTGGCCGACGACGATAAAGAATTATGCTATTTTGTAATGGGTTGGAGCATTGAACGACCCACTCGTTACGCAATTCGTATTGTGTGACGCCTGGTTGTTGGTTTAGTGTTTTAAAACGCTTTATTACACATGTTAACGCGATTCGTTATCAGACATGAAGACTTCATAGGGTCAGTTTGCGATCGAATTTCAAGCACCGACAGATCTTTCCCCAATCCTGACTTGTCTTTTCAATGAAGCGTACAAGCACAAGATGTCACCTCCAAGCTTTCTGATAGTGCACACTATTCTAATCCCCAAAACAGAAGATAAAACAAAAGTCCGCCTTATCAAATCGTCTCGCCCCTTTAGCTTAAAAAACGTAGATTACAAGGTCTTCATGAAAATATTATCTATGCGATTACAGGGTGTAATAAAGGAAATAGTAGGCCCACACAAGACGTGTGGAATCAAAAGACGCACAATTGGGACAAATAGACATAAGGCCAGGTCTATTCTGGAGTGTTGCGATGTGACTGGTAGATGCGTCGCAATGCTTCAGTTAGATTTAGAAAAAGCTTTTGACTTTGTGTCACACGATGTTCTAATGAGTGTTTTGATTTCGTAAACGTAAGCCGTATTATTAAAGAGGGTGTGACTATGGCATATAAGGGCTGTTAAAGCGACGAATTGTTAATAAGTTGGTGGGGGGCGTGCATTAACATGGAATGCTCCATGCTTCAGGGCTGCCCTCTTTCACCGTTGCTTTTCAGCCTGTTTTTGGAGCCTTTCTGCTTGAGTGCGATTAGCGGCAATTCCGTCCATAGATTTAAACTGCATGAGAATGAAGTGCGATTACTTGCGTATGCTGATGACGTTGCAGTTTTTTGTTCTGATCGTGACAGCATTAACGAAGGAGTGCGTTTAGCGAAACATTTTTGCAAGGTCAGTGGGAGTTCTGTTAATTGGGAAAAGTGCTTGGGATATTGACATGGAGATCGGCCTTCCACCCCGGACATTTATGCTAACATGCCGTGGGTGAATAAGCCCGCAAAGTATCTGGGTGTGCCATTAGAATTTCATAGCGATAGTGAGCCTACTGGCGCGGCAAGCTACTGAACTGCGTGAAAAAGTGGATAAAGTTAGATGGGATTTTTCGATCATCTCACGGGCCACGGTATGTAATCTTTTCTTTGTCTCCAAAGTCTGGTACACATTACAGGTTTTGCATTGCTCACGTGTAAATGTGCAGAAGCTGCACCGCGTGTTCGCAGTATTTATATGGGGATCAGTGTGGGAATGGTCTAGTCGCACAAATCTTTTTCGCCGTTTTCCGTACGGCGGCCTCAGTCTGTCACATTCTAAGGCAAGTCGTTAGCCGTTTTATGTTTTTGCGAGACACAAGAGATCCGTTTCTACGTGCAGTTATTCAGCTGAGGCTTGGAAGAGTTCTACCGTCACTCGTTGTCACCTCGTATCACGTGCATGGGGCACTTCAGGGTTATTTAAAAGAAGTTGTTGGAGCATGCAATTTTCTAATGGCATGTTTTTCTAGCGAATATCTAGCGGGAGTAAAACGAAAAAGGCTGTACAAAGACCTTGTCGACCTTGTTTTACCGGTACCACTCTACAGGAGTATGTATCCTGCTGGACATGGGGAAAATGTACTGGCAGGAGTTAAAAAAAATGGCTTTACAATCCAGTTCAAAATCCTTTTTCTTCAAGCTCCATACAGGGACTCTAGAAGTTAAAACGTGGATGCAAGAGAGGGGTCTGTTTGTACCATGGAGAATGGACTGCTTCCTCTCTCGTAAGCCTGAAGCGATCGAAGACGTATTTCTTTGTTTGGAAGGAGTGTTCTTTTGGGACATTCTGCAAAGAACTATCAAAAAAGATCTACCGCAAGATGCCTATGGGATCCAGTTTTTACCAGTTCATGAAGAAGATGGCGGATTGCTTTACGATGCTGTTATGTTGCTCGGACTCTACAGTATTTGGAAAAAAAGTAAATGGCACTTCATCATGCCGATATCAATACAATGCCTATTCGTAATTATTTCCGCCAAATGATCTCGAACTTTCCTGAAGATTCTAAAGTTAGTGACCCAGTACCAGAGTGGCTCGGGAAACTTGAGCCACTTATGGGCATAAAGGAATTATAATGGCTACGTAAATTACACTGCTTGTTACCTCGGTCCCCGCGTTTATACACTGTAATATTACTGTATGATATGCAAGTGAAAGTATTAAGAAAGGGAAAATAGGCAACCACCCGTTTGTAGCACGAAGCCACAAGGAAATCCATAGGGATTTCTCAGAAAGAAAAGCTTCTTAGTTGCCGAAAAATTCGTCCTGGTCCGGGGTTCGAACCCGGGACCAACGCCTTTCCGGGGCGGTCGCTCTACCAATTGAGCTAACCAGGAAGCTAGCAATTGGCAGCGCGAGGGCGAATTCATCGACAACTCGAAGCACATGGACACAAGTATTGCAAATGAGTTCTGCGGAATCCCGCAAGGTGGCGGAAGGGTTAAGAAAGGGAAAATAGGCAACCACCCGTTTGTAGCACGAAGCCACAAGGAAATCCATAGGGATTTCTCAGAAAGAAAAGCTTCTTAGTTGCCGAAAAATTCGTCCTGGTCCGGGGTTGGAACCCGGGACCAACGCCTTTCCGGGGCGGTCGCTCTACCAATTGAGCTAACCAGGAAGCTAGCAATTGGCAGCGCGAGGGCGAATTCATCGACAACTCGAAGCACATGGACACAAGTATTGCAAATGAGTTCTGCGGAATCCCGCAAGGTGGCGGAAGGGTTAAGAAAGGGAAAATAGGCAACCACCCGTTTGTAGCACGAAGCCACAAGGAAATCCATACGGCTTTCTCAGAAAGAAAAGCTTCTTAGTTGCCGAAAAATTCGTCCTGGTCCGGGGTTCGAACCCGGGACCAACGCCTTTCCGGGGCGGTCGCTCTACCAAGAAGCTAGCTGCCAATTGCTAGCTTCCTGGTTAGCTCAGTTGGTAGAGCGACCGCCCCGGAAAGGCGTTGGTCCCGGGTTCGAACCCCGGACCAGGACGAATTTTTCGGCAACTAAGAAGCTTTTCTTTCTGAGAAATCCGTATGGATTTCCTTGTGGCTTCGTGCTACAAACGGGTGGTTGCCTATTTTCCCTTTCTTAACCCTTCCGCCACCTTGCGGGATTCCGCAGAACTCATTTGCAATAAGTGAAAGTATTAAAAAAAAACGCGAAAAAAGACGTAGCTCAGTGGTAGAGTTCTGGGCTGCCACTCAGGCGGCGCAGGTTCGATTCCCCTTCTGTTCATGGTGTATTTATATTTATTTAGTCTTTTTTCTTATTTCGCGCGATAGTGGATAGGGACACCGGCGGTGGCAGCGGCGGACAACTACGACCCAAAAACGGCCCTTGTTACTGGAATACTGGAATATATTCCAGTATTCTTATCGCTGTATGTGTATTCCGGAATACTGTTTACGTGTTTTTGCAAAGATATCTCTGAACTGTCGCGTTACATAATAGGTCAATGCATCTCAGTGTCTGTATTATATGCTTCCAACCCATGTATTTCGATATCTGTATTCCGGAATACTTTCCGGGTATCTTTGTCCAGCCTTGGTGCCCACCTTAGTGCATGGATGTGCAAGCTTTGTATTCCCATCCGCAAAAATGCAGAGCAGACTAAAATTGCGAAAACGGCGGAAGGAGGAGAAGGAAAGAGAAGGGTTGATATTCAGATAAACTGGCGAGCCGAATTGGATGAGTAAAGCGGAAACGCAGGAACAGAAATGAAACAGAGGGACAAGAGGCGCAGACGCTTGTGTCTTTTCCCGCGTAAAGAAGATACAAAGTGGGGCACATTCAGCTTAATCATGCTTTTAAAAACGTAGCAAAGCTAAAATGGTCATTTCACGGTAAGGATAATGGTTTGAAAGCATTAGATAGAAGGCTGAAGCGTCACTGCTTTCAGTTATGTACCTATCATACAGGACTCATTAAAGAGGTCCCTGTGATAGGTTGACACTTATTGGCTGGAGTGTATAATTCTTGTGGATAAGATACGACTAAAACCGTCACTCTAAAAGCCGAAGTTTGAAGTATTTCGAGCTTGAGCTCATCAAAATTGTTCCTTTCCACGCTAAAATGTATGTCGCTGTCTCCGGTAATTTTCTCGCCGTATCCGTGGGATGCCCATTTTCTATAGAAACAAAGGGCTTTCCTGTTGTACTTGAAATTGTCGCACTTCTCAACTTTTCTCGTACCTCTTGCATGGCTACGACTGACGTTCATTCATTACTTTACTTTTTTTGCTCTGTATAAGTGATTTTATTGTGCCCTTTACACATTTACATGTATGCGTTCCCTGCAATGTTATCTCGTGCGATACACAATATTGGTATTAAAAATCACCCCCTAAGCACTCCGTACAGATGGGTAACCAGCAAAGCTGAAACTTGCGGCCACAGGCCGTTGCAGGCGTCGCAGCCGAAGCAGGTCGAGAAACTCCGCTGAAGGCGCACGTCGGCCCCGGCGAACGCGTTTCCGCCATTGCTTAGTTGCTCTGCTTTGCCGACAACGCCTCTTTCTCGGTTCGCCGTTGTCTCTTGCATTCAGCTCGGAAGGCTGCCGGATCCTGGGTGCGCACTTGGTGCATGCGCTTCGCCACCCGGGCCTGTACTTGCGCCCGGACTGCTGCATCGGCCCGGCGAACATGAATTCTCTCACGGATCAGCTGTCGGCGCTGTTCTTGGAAAGGTGTCTGCTGTTCGCGCGTTTGTACGACCCGTGGCCTCCCCATGTGAAAGTTGTAAGTTGAACCTTTCTGCGAAGCCGAGCGCTTCACGCACCCGTGAGCCGGTCACGTGATGTTTGTATACATCCTTCCATTGCCTGGGGACCTGACTGACGGCTTTCCTTGGCTGAGAGGTGACGCGCGGCCGTGCGGACAGGGTGGGGCCGAATTACCTCTTTTCCGATCATATATATATATCTCTCTCCCTTCTCTACTACATTCCTTTCTCTTCCGCACGCTATCTCTGTGCAGAGTTGTTGAGGTGACCTCCACTGAGAGACGGCGGGGCACTTTTTTCTTCATTTTTCACTCTTTCAATGCCACTCCGTTGAAGCTACTGTGCGCGGGCTTGGTGACACGGCTACGAAGCGAAGGGATGAACGACGTCGCTTGCGGCGCCCCCCAATGCCGCGCGCGCTTCGGTGCGATGTAGAGAACGACGTAACTGACGGAGCAGCCAATGCAGAAGTTTAGCGTTTCTCGTGGCGAATGGTTTTTCATTTCGCCTAGCCATATACAGCTTTCGCTGTAATAAATGAATTCAATTTGTTTCGAAGCTTTATTTTATTTTCAGTCGGATATCGTTAGGCTCCATATTTGCATGAATGTGGTTAGTACTTTTAGCACATCACAATTTTATTTCACAGTTTGCATCACATAAAAGCATATGTTAACATTCAATTGTTTGATGCCCGTTTGCAGAAAGCATTTCTGGCGTCATTTTCGTGACGGAACTATCGTCAGTAAAAGCGCTCGCGTGTAAGTCAGAAATAAATCTAGCTTGAAAGTGTAACTAAATTACGTGACCAGTAAGTCGAGAACGCTGATCGCTATTCCACCAATGCAAATGGTGGAGTGAGAATTGCTGGCTGCCCAATTCCCACTCCCGTTTGATATGCTTGCCACTGTTGACATGCATGGCGTCGCCATCTAGCAGCTGCACAACGAACTACTGCTTTGAAGCGTTGCAGAAGGGTCTGTGTTAATAATGTGAATGGAAGAATGCCCGAGTTCCTTACTTATAGAAATGTAGTTTGCAGTGTGTCATTACAATGAGCAAGAACGGATGCTATATATAGAATAGAAAGCCGTATGCGTGCAAAACCGTCACCAAACACCAGTAATTTGGCACATGTGCGCATTTTTATTCTCGCGAGAGGCAACAAAGTATCACAGTAGTAGTTTTAGCGCCTGGTGTAGCTAGGAGAGAGTTGAATTATAAGGCTGCCTTCAAATCTTTCATGCGAGGAGACACGAAAACATAGTGTTTGAATTGCAGAAGCTCTTTTAACATCGTCTCCGTCCGGATATAGCACACGTTTTCGCTCTCTGTCTCTGTTTGTACTGATTGTCCATTAAGAATGTTGAGCAAAAGGACAAAAGTTCAATTGATGGCGACGTCTCATCGTTCAAAGAAGAAAACAATGTGTATCTTTCTCGCCATTGTTCACCTAGTGCTTTGTGCAAATGTTGACGTTTATGTTGGTACCGATTACGCGATATATTTGTCATAAGTACTTGCTCTTTACAGTTAACCGGACTCCCATTTCATCAGTTCTTTGGACACTTTCAACGTAAGCATATCTTCCCATGAAGGATTCGCACACCGAATTATTGGCCGATCAGTGGGTGTCACATTTTCTTTACAAACAACAGTGTTGCTCTCAGACTCTTGCAGGTCTTGGCATATCCCACTCCTGCGCTTTTGCGCAGGATCTATCCAGAAATTCGGGCGTCCAACACTTGCGCGCTATGCTATGACTTTGCCAGCTTAGATCGCATGCCCTGGCGGAGCCCTGCGTTACGGCTTGACGAAGACGTTACATCGTCCAAGTGGGATGCTGCGCTACACAGTTCGAATTCGATGACACAACTATGAGCAGTCCAACGGTACCACGACGTGGAGGAGAGGGTAGGCCTATCTGTCCCAACGTTGTAGCCCCCCCGCTACGGGCTAGTTCACGCCCCGACGGACCTAAATAAAGTTTTTTTTTCCATTCCATGCAGTGTCACTAATCGCTAACGTGGGTATGAACCAGTTTTCCCAGCCGACAACAGCAATAGTGGGTATGCGCCTCAATCGGCAAGGCCATCATCTCCACTATAGTCTTCGCAAACGTTTTGATTTTCGCAGCTCTACTCACTACTCTTCATTTTAATAGACAATGACACCTCAATTAGCACTTAAAATACTCAGACTGTACGATCCACCCGACTCTTCCTCGATCCCCCCTGAGAGGGCAGGGGTCAATCATCCTAGGAGCATCGTCATTATCATCGCTTCAGCGAAGAAGAAAACGATCCAGCGAACCTCGTGCGCCGCCTGACCAGCTCCTGCCCGCAGTCTTCGTTGGTGTGAAACCAGCTGTACAAAGCATCTACCAGGTAAGCTCCAGAGAGCTTCTTTTGTTAAATTATGCGTCAGCTAATACAGAGGGCTAAGGGGCAGTCTTATATGGTCATGGCTTAAACCTGAGAGAAAGAGAGGCATGGGGATGTTCCTTCTTTAGAGCTGTGTTCTATTGCGCTGTTTGAATGTGATACTGCTGTCGGGCTTATGCGCTGCACTTGCAGTCATGGTTTGTGTGCTAGCCGAGAACCAGGCAGCACAAAATCGCATGCTCTCTCAGGCTGTCGTTCAAACAGCGACCGGTCTGTCCGGTATAAGTGCGGCCACATGACAACGGAATGTCGTAAACGACATTGTAAGCCCACTCGACGTACTGCGTCCTGTGCTTCTTTACACACGTGTGCTCCTTGGGGTCGTCAGCGTTGCGTCGTGCTCTTACGCGTGTGCTCCTTGGGGTCATCAATACGATCTCAGCACTTCGACGAGCAGCACATTAGCAGCCCATTGTTCCTCGTGCGACTGTGCACCGCTCTTCCATAACTGTGAGGTGCTCTCATGATATCGTCACAGAATGGAGCGCGAAATCAACGAAGCCTTCCATATTCAAAAGAAAGGGAACGTGTGTGTCAGTGAGCCTTCACTCGCCCTCCTCGAAAAAGAGATTATGTTTTTGAGCTGATAGCTTGGGACATTTCAGCGTGTGGCAGATTCATCTTTCATCGTTATGCGCACGTGATGCTTTGGTTTTTTTCTTTTAGTTATGTTTTTCAGCTATATATTTTCCGGTGTAATAACCTTACACAGAATTGTTCGTCAGCGCATGTGTTGTGTGGTCATTCTTTCTTCATCCCGTTTTTGCGCTGTTTCGCCTCAGTATCATGTACCAACTGGCCCTTCAAAACACCCTTCAGCATTTATAACAAGATTCTTGGTGTATTCAGGACAGACATCAAACAAAATTCGTTTACCTTCACTACGCGCGATGTCTTTTTTTGTTTCCATCGAACAATGTACTAGAAACAAGGAATGACTTACTCTAAGTTGACACTACATGTGGTTGATTTTCAGGTCCTGTTCCTGACGACCGCAAGAGAAACTCAACCACTGTCCGGTAGCAAGTCTTGTGCCGCAGCATGCAGCCATCGAACCGTCCGCTGGCAGAGAATGTATTCCAGGGAAGTGTGATAATGGGTAAGCTATTTCTGAGCTAATAGAATGCTTCAATCATGTGTTAAACTTGTAAAAATACAGTCCGCTTGGCAAAGTTCTCTAATGCAGTCGATCAGAAGCCGGCGGGAAGTGTGCAGCCGCAACTTTGGGCTAGACGGAAGGTTGGGGGGGGGGGGGGGGGGAATCGGTGGTGATGTCTTGGATTTCCTATGTAGATAGATGAGTAAAGATAAAAAAGAACTATGCAGAATATTCTTTAAAGTTGCCCGAATACTAAAGCATAGAGTTTCATTGTACGTTCTTTGCTCTACTAGAACGTTGTTTTCATGCTAATGGCGTCTTTCACCTTACTGCACTCGTCAGCGTCTCGAAAGGCCACATGGCAGGCGCATCCCGCGACCTCCAAAGCTCGCGTTTGCCCTCAATTTCGTGTCATGATTTGGTGATGTATGTTGGTTGCGCTGAGGCTTACGCTTATCCTCCGGTGTAAAGTTGCCTTTCATAAATAGGCCGTACTCGTACAATTCCCTGCAGGCATACGTATTCTGGCGCAGATTCAAGGTAATGTTTGCTGATCATGAGTCGCTGTCCTTTGGCTAAGGTAATGGGCATTATTTATGCCGTAATAAAGCACATTTAAGAATTTCTCGCTTCGAAGCAAGCTTATGAAAACGCTTTAAGCGCTTCCACCATGTTATGGGTTTTTGTATTTTTAAGGGCACAGCATAAAAACGCTTGACGCACATTCAGAACAATGGCGATTGTAATTGCTTTCTAGGCGTGTATGCACCTTCCAAGCAGGAGGCCTGCATGACCGCTGATGGAGCTGTTGATCCCTCTAATGGTGTGTAGGCTATCCCTAACAAGCTGGCTACCCAATCCCTGACATAACCCGAAGGCATTTCCCTAAAATTTAGCGCTACATCAACAATTAGTATTGGCCCCATGCCTCCGAAGTATTGTGACAATAGAGCTTATCTAGATATTTCTGGAAAGCTATGTTCTCTTATATATATTTCAGTATCATCATTTTGCTACAAGCCTTTACTTCTTTTACAGAGGAGGCTCCACTCGTGTCTGCCATCACACAGCCTTCCGAGCCAGGCTCACTGATTATTTGTAAGCACTCCCCTTTTAATTCATTACTCTTTTCGTAAGTGCTACAAGTGAGTTATGCAGAATAATTGGTACCATTGTAATTACTGTAAAATGCATAGTGCCTGAGCACAACTAAGCGGTGAGGATCCGTTTTAATCGTTAACGAGCTACATGTAGCGCAACGGAAAATTTCAATGAAAAGGGGATCATATAAAAAGGGCACCACGCATACATGAACAATCCTCACAGTAACAATCGGAAGAAATCTTCCTGTATGTCTCTGCTTGGACACATCCCGCTGCAAAGTTCAAGTGAGCTTTGCATGATTACGCATGCAAGACGGTGAAGATGGGCGCGATGTTCCTTTTCGATGTGATTAACAATCAATTCTTGCCATCGCCAGCCGGTAGTAAAAGGGCAACCGTTATCATCTTTGCGAGTGCCTTCCACACATTGTCAGAATAAACGACGTACACAACTGCGAAGGCACATCGGGGAGGAGCTTTGCGCCAGTGCTGACTGTCTTGCATGCGTAATCATGCAAACCCAATTAAATTTTGCAGTTGGATATCTCAGATCACAGGCCAGCTAGAACAATTCTTCTTAGAGTAACTGTGTAGAAACACGACTTCCTTCAACTTTTTCCCACTTTGCAGTCGCTATAAAGTTTATTTTTAAATCTTAGATAAATCTTTTTAAATCTTAGATAATTATTGTCTTACTTTGTGTCAGCTTGGATACATCAGTTATCTGCAAAGACAGTTTTCGTGTTCTTAGCAGTGCTGACATTTAAGAAAACCGTAAAGCGTAAATTTTAATACCCTGCACATATACGAACGGTCTGCTTCTTCCCATTCCTGAATTAAGAAATGTTGTTTTTAAACAGCCTATTGAGGTTCATCACAGACTTTCTTTATTTCATAAATATACGCGGATGCTAATTTCTTCTGCTCTTTAGCCGAAACCAAATTTCGTGGCCCATCCCGAGATCTTGCTTAGATTCAAGCTGGGGCTGTTTGGTTGATGGCTTCAATAGTAGAAAACACGGGTGAAAACTTTAAAATGCTCCACTTATAAGGAACGGCCAAGGCACAACTTAAAACTGATCCTATTTTGCCAACATGCGGGCACATATTGACCATTGAAGTAAAATTTATAAAGAAATCAATATCGCATAATCGATGCTATTGCCTCTCTGCAACCTACGTCATCACTCCGACGAAATGGTTTCGTGCAAAGCGTAAACGCAGAAGCCACGAACTTGCGTTTCCGCTTGTCGACAAGTGAAATTACTTGTAAGCGAGCGCCGAGCCTTTCCCTTCATCGTGTTGCATTCCATAAAAAATTCGTGCGCTTTTCACTCCTTCGGCAACCGAAAATCAACGTGCAAAGAAGTGACAAAACTACGTTTTTCTATAACATTTGTCGACAGACTGTCTCGGAGTTGCGTGCTGACTCCGGTACATGCAATTAGTCTGTTCTCCTTTTGTTCTTCGCTTTCTTATTTTCATATGTATCGCCAACCCTCATTAAGCCTGAAGCGCGAAACGTGAAATTATACATCAATAAAGATACAATTGTAATGAGGTGTATGTGGTTTGAAATAGGGAATAACCTGCATCAAAACGTAATCTTCAGCGGTAGCAGGTATCTGCGTTTATTATAAGTGTTGATGCTTGGACCTGTAGGTAATTCACAGTTTTGAAGCAATGGCTCATAAGCCGTGTCATAATAGACCGCAGAATTTTTTTGACATTGCACCGTATATTTGAGTGTTAATATGATGCTTCTTTATTCTTTACAGCTACAGAACCACCTGAGTCGTAAGTTAATGTTTACGCAACAGCTTTCTTTTCCTTTTTTCACTTCTAGAGGTACCCAATTCCCATAGCGTCGTTCTGAACAAGAGCAGAAACTGCAAATGTACTATTAGACTTTATTTTGCGTACATTTTAAACAGTTCTGTAGCTACTCTCATTGAACAATGTTGTCGCAGCTACCAACTATCTATTGCTAACGGATTGTAACGAATGCTACAGTCGTATACACCGCAGCTGATGGAATTGCTGTAACGAAACAAAACTTGTATTAACAGTAATGAATGTTCTTAAGAACAACTTCGAAAAACTGCAAGTTCTATGAACCTACTTGAATTAGCATAATCAATTTGAGCTTGTAGGCAGCCTTTCGACAAGGGCCAGTTCACTGTAACACAGGGGACTGCAAAGCTAAGAAAAAACATGGTTGATCCCTTCGTAATAGGAATCGGTACAACACGAAAGTAAAACGTGTCCTTGCAGTAGTAGTTCAATGTTTACTGTACATTGATATTACAGAGCTTGCACAATGTCTATTGGTGTTTGACAGCTATAACATCGTTTAACATGGATGCACCCACCTTGACGCTTAGCGATACATCTTCATTCCGACGTCTAAACGTGTTTGATCAACGATTAAACAAACCCTCTTGTGGTCACAGATGCGTGTGATAGCGGTAGTAGTTAATGGTGAGAGCGGGATCAAAGAAAGTCGTGTGTCACTGATTGGGCACCAAACCTGGGCTATGTTCCCCAATACTAGCGGCATGTTAGAGTACTTACGCCACTGCCCGATAGAAGGAAACGCAATGCACGTCGTGGCTACCCTTTTGGCCGGCCGCGATTTTTCGCGGGGCGAGCGTAAGTGGGGAACGCGGCGTTAGAGCTAAGCGAAGGAGCAGCGTGTCGCAGTTTTTTTTTTAGTATTGATGGATGCTATGAGCGAGGGCGATGCTTGGACTATGGTTGCCACATACCTGTGTGTTAAGGCATCGACCACTCCACCCGGCATCTGTTGTCGATGGCGGAGAGGTTGTGGGGAAAGCATTTGTTGAGTGTGCTAGTGGCGTAGTCTACCGCATTCCATTGTCTTGTGGTCAATGTTACGTCGGGCAAACAGGCCGAATGCCTGAATGTGCGGCTGCTAGAACATAATCAAGCGGTAAAGAAAGGCAATGATGGCTTTCTGGCGGCTCACTGCTCTCAGTGCAAATGCGTCCCATTATTCGACAAGGCAACAGTGCTGGCCACTCACGCTAACGATAGCACAAGAATCATCATTGAAGCTGCAGAGATAGCCAGTGGAAGCTGCGTCAGCAAGCCATCAATAGCACTAACAAAAAAATTACACCTCCCGCTAAAGGGAACCATGTGTAGATGTGAAGCAGCGGGCGCTAACGCTTACACTGGCGGCGGCGTTGACGCTGGCACTCATCGCAGCGTTGCGCAGGAGAGAAAACTGGGGAGGCGCAAAGCAGGCAGTGATGCAGCAGTGTTTCCTACTGGAACATGGCCAATCGCTGCTAATGGGCAATGAGAGACAGAAGACTCCGACTGGACAGAGACCCGCACTCCGCTTTTAGTTAACGCGCACGCTGCGAATTTTTATTGTTCAACAACGCACAGGAGTAATCTCTCACCGGCACCACCTTGGAGGTCAAGATCCATTGCCATATGTACGGGGTGGCCAGTGAACGGTTGTGCAGCGCGAGCAGTCGGTTTTTTCAACCAAGAAACTCGCTAGCAGATGCTACCTGCGTCGGCGTCGCGAGGCGAGAGAGGGGGGAGCGTAGGAGAGGAGAGAGAGGGGGGGACGCGCATGCGCAGTGGGAGTGTAGACGCCGCGGGCAGGGATGCCTAGAGGAGAGGGGGGGGAGTGTAAGAGGGGAGAGAGGAGGGGAGGCGCATGCGCAGTGAGGGTGTGGCTGCCGCGGGGAGGGATGCCTAGAGGAGAGAGAGGGGGAGAGGAGGTTTTTTATCTTTATTTTTTTAAGGGTTTGCGCATGCGCAGTAAGGGTGGGCACGCGGCACACCACCACCACCGGATTAAGCTTCGCCATAAGATGATTCACATCTAAAAAAGAACTAGATTACTTACATTCTCCGGCACGTGGCTTTTCTCCTTAGTTTGTGGCGTTTCTCGGTTTTTGTTTTTTGTTTTTTTGCCTCCGATTTTAACAGATTTAAGTGCGATCACGTGTGTTCGGGTGTATATATTTATGTGTTTCAGCAATAAAAGCTCAGTTGGAAGTAGCGCTTGTCCTCGTCGATTACTGTCTTGTGTTTTTTCTTGCGCTTAAGTGTATCCTTTCTGTAGTGGTGGAATTTTCATTTCGCTGTAAAAGCTGAGGCCAGGTGAACTTGCTTTGGTGTTTTAACCAAGAATGACTTGGGTGAGGAGGTTCGTGCTAAGCGCCGCGTGTTTATCGCGTTGAGACAGTTACACGGTAACAACACTGCATATAGCATTCTGGTCGGGTTGTCACAATGCGCACGAGCAAGATAGAAATTATGTTTAAGGAGTATACACTAAACCAATCAATCGCTTATTTGTATGCCTGACATAGCAGATTAGAATTTCATTATTGATTACTTCCTTCGGATGAATTAATTTGTACATCCTTTGTTTAAACAGATATCCATGTTCAGTAGCACCCATTCAAATAAAAGAGTGAACAAACTTCTGTGCAGTAAGCCTGAACTCAGGGAAACCATGCTGGCAGTCATCACGTGCGTCTGCCTGGTGGCCATGATAAGCGTCGTGGTTGCCCTCATCGTTAGCTCCAGCCATCTTGGTGAGCACGTCTTTTTCACTCTACTAAAAGGGGACCCTGCACTACATTTTCAGCATGACCAGAAAACACGGCTGTTCGCTGTCGATGCTCCTGAGAACACGAAGAGCCAGAAATTATAGCGCAGCACGTGGCCTGGAAAGTCGGCTAGAAATCGCTGCCTCTTTTCTGAACAAATGATGCTACAAACCCAAATGACTGTACCATAAACCTATAGTCTACGGCCATTGGCTGATATGAAAAGCGTGAGCTGCATAGTCACTGTGGCCGCCGAGGGATGCCGCCACGTGCCCCCCGCGCACGCTCGCGATCGCACTGAAGGTAAGCCACACGCTTAAATAAAAGAAATAACAAGTGCTCAAGGTCATGACGCGCGCTGACGAAGGGACGCACATCGTTGCCCCCCTTGTTAACCGACTCCCCGCGTAGCCTTTGAGCGTGTTCGCTGGTATGAGAGCAGAGCAAAAGTGCTTGAAGCGTTCAACGAATCCCTGCAACTCCGCTCGTACTTGACGTGTTCTAGAAAGGTTTGCGCGGCCGATTTGTGAGGCACAAAGAAAAAAAAAACCCTTTAATGAAGCCACTCGATGATTTCTTGAAAAAGTGTTACAGGGCCTTTTTTAACACGGTGTTTTTAGCGCAAAACAACACCACAAGACAAGAAAAGTCTTGTTCTGTCTTCGGTCTTGTGGTGTCGTTTTTCTCTAAAATAGGAGCATGGAATCAGACCTTCTAGCTCGCCTACGCATTCTGTTGAACCCTTTAAACAAAATGCATACGGAGGACGATGAAGTACAGAAAGTGAAGATTCCTAGAGTAATTTGTGAGAGCTGTAAGGAAATATTCATCATCCGGGCCTTTGATTGATTAAATTATCGATCATAACCATTTGAAATCGCCCAAGGAAAGCCTAGCAGACACCATCTTTCTCGTCTTAAACTGCAGTGTAGTAATTATGACTATATATATAAAGTCGTCAAATTGGACGAAAATCAACTTGCCGTTCGTTCGGACTCAGTGCACAACCTTGAAATCAAATTACGTGCCCGCTGCACTACTAAATTTGTCACGGCTGCAATAGCTCTCCTCCACATACACATTAAATGGTAATTCTTCGCGTGCATCCGAGTATGGTAACCAGCGTCACTCGTACTGAGGGTGGCCAATGCGGAGTCTCCTGTTTCGTTTTTTTAGGAGCGAAGCTCCATAGGCCCGCACCCCGCCGTCGCCGCGGTCGCCGTCGAAGCTCCCTGCAACATAGATGCGGCACCGGCGCAAATAGACAATGAAACACCGCGCGCGGCGTTCAGTCGCCGCCGTCGAAGCTCCCCGCCGCATCACCGCTAGTAACCCTCTCCCACTTGTGTCCCTCTCCCTGCGCTGCGTGCGCCGCACACTCACTCGCTCAGTCGTTGCCTCACCGAGCACAGCAGAAGCTCTCCCCACCTGCTCCCCACCCTATCGATTTCATCAAAGCCAGGAGCGAGATCAGGCGCATATTCGTTTGTGACCCATTTCTAAGGAGCTTCGCTAATCGATTGTATTCGGGCACACAACTGCTAGTTGTTTTTTTTTTTGTCAGTTGCTATCACGCAGCGCGGGGAGTTGTTTATAAGCAAGCGGCTGACAAATAATCACTTTCATGCTACCTAAGGGCATTTAGTGGGCCCGGGAGGTACCCTCGCTGTGAAACGGCTAAAAGAGGTGAATTCATTAAGAAGCGCGCTTTCCTTGAGCAGCACAACTTCAGGTAATAAAGCGAAGTAAAGCAAAGAGAACATAAGCTCTGGTTTTTATCTCTCGTTTAGTGAAGCTGTCATCATTTAAAACGAACAAAGTGCTTGTGTAAATAAAATTGCGGAGAACCAAATGCGTGAATTGAAGATGCAGCTGACAGCGCATCAGACGAACACAGAGATGAGACTTGACACAAGCGAGCGCTGACTTACATTTCGCCGCCTACAAATAATTCAGCAGCAATTATTTTGTACATTTATGGTTAAAGTTGTTGAACGTGTTAAAGAAGTTTTTTCTGCGCTAGACAGACTGCGATCGTTGTGCAGATTGACTAGTGCGTGTGCCCCCAAGAATAGCGAGTGCAGTAAGGAGCGTAAAACGACTTTGTTTGACCGTGCAAAAGGTAAAGCTTATAATTTGGCTCTGACTTGTGGTAGCACCTATGTTGGCCAAATTGGATGATGTTTCAATGATAAGCTGCGTGATCATCGTTACAAAGTGTGCTAGATGAGAGGAGTTCTTTTTTTTTTTAGATCTACACTGTAGATTCTGCACTGTTATCACCCCATGTGATCCGGTTTGAGCGTTTGACACATGGTGCGATTCGGCATCCGATCCGACGTGCGACGCCGCACGCGGCGTACGATGATTCACGACACATGGGGCGAATGAGCAATAAGCGCGCAGACTCCGCCCACATACGGCACCTCAGCTTGAACGCTCGGAAAACATCGTATCCTCTTCATTAAGTACAAAACAAACAACTTCACACAGCCATTGCTTCGTTCTCTAAGAACATTAACAATAAAGCTACGCCTTCACGAGCTACAACCCATCGCAACAGCCCACATTCACGCATGACTACAAGCGTAGGCCAACTAGGCCGAACATTCACTCACGACTACGAGCGTACGCCTAGCTAGGCCGACGATCTCGGTAGAGCCGCTCGCGCTCAAACGCCAGCTCATTGTCGAGCGCTTATTTTTGCCAACACGATAAAAACGTGTATATGAAGCCTTTACACGCGCAATTAGTGTTATCGATGGCCTCGATGTGAAGAGCAAGGGTGTGAACGATGCGAGCCGGTTCGCCGAGACGGCAGGTGCCAATGTTTACCTGTGAAACGGCCTTCCATCACGGCTCAATATCTCGTTGCCTGGTTCGGAAACGGGCGTCGCCTTCCTGAAATGGCACACTGCAAGCATCACGTTATTCAATCATGAGTTATTTCACGTAAGAAACAGTTTATCCAACGTCTTTCATGCCACCTTCAACGGCGACATCCACAAATACCAGGGCGATCCATGGGGGTACAGCCCCTCCTAGCCAGGCCTAGCTCTGTAACGGGGGGGGGGGGGGGGGCCATCGGAGCGGCCAACCAGCGACACGCGTGCGGGCGCCACCAGTGGCGTGATGTGTACCGCGCTGCCATTGGCTTCTTTTTCTTCGTCTTGTGCGCTGTCACCCTGTATCATGCCAAACCCACAAGCCTGAACAGTTACCCAAGTCAATCGAAGTTTGCGGCCTTGTGCGTCAATGGAGGCAAGCTGTTCGTTCGTCCATTTTATTAGCTAGTTGAGAAGGTGTTCTAGGCTATTGCCCGCTATCATTCAGGAAATTTAGAATTTGCAAGTCGCGCGGCAGAAAACCGATTAGGTACTGCCTCTTTTGGTGCAGTTGGGGGTGGTGCGGATGACGTCGCCCCCGATGATGCCCGTGAGATGAAGCCAGCCGGAAGTGCACCCGGTGACACAAATGTCGAAGGAACTGTCTCAACGAAGCGGCACATGGGAGGCAGTCCAAGGGTCACGGTGCAGCCAATGTCCACTGCAGCACCCCCCAGGTAAGTGTACCTTTAACACCATTCGTCAGCGACATATAGAGTACAAAGACATATAGAGTTCATGATGAAGCAAGCGCGAAATGCACGAATACTTAGAAAGGATACAAGACCGAGCGCTTCTAATTCTTCGTGGATTTTGCGCTTGTTTCATCATGAACCTTTACCAACATTCCCAACTGGCACTCATCCTTAACATATAGAGTACAGAGGCATACAGAGTACAGATACTTAGAGTAAATAGACATACAGGCACATATAGAGTACAGAGTTACTGTGCCGTCTTGTATACAGCGATGTGCAACGACTATAGCGCCTATTATGAGACAAACCTCCACCGCAGAACGCAGTGAGGAGTGTTCATGGTCTCCAATTCCACAAAAAAGGCTCAAATCAATTAACAGCAAACGGCTACCAGATTTTACGACAAGGCAGGTGAAAATGAGCCATCCATAGAATAATAAACAATGTTGAGACCATAACAGATACTGTCGTGAGCCCTACGTCTAAAGGAATTCAATGTTCACGTTGTCTGTGTGCTCTGATGAACAATAT
Source organism: Rhipicephalus appendiculatus (assembly GCA_030522465.1). NCBI lineage: Eukaryota > Metazoa > Arthropoda > Arachnida > Ixodida > Ixodidae > Rhipicephalus > Rhipicephalus appendiculatus. Next base: position 44,254 of record JALIZH010012018.1, read on the forward strand.
GCAATATGTAGCACAAAACAAACATGTATTAGAAAAACTAACGTGATCGTATTGAAAGGATGGGATTATCAAACACAGACGCCAACCAGGGACACAATACATACACCCTGAGTGCAGTGGACGGAGAATTCAGAATCATAAATGTGGCATCAACCAGAGCATCATCAATCAAGGAGGCCGAAGAAATGGCCATAGCACTGGCCATCATGAATCCTAGTACCCACACTGTCCTTAGCGATTCTAAAAGCGTTATTCTCAGTTTTATGAGAGGAAGTGTGGGACAAAATACAGTCAACGTCCTGAGAAATTTCAATCAATACGACAGAACCAAAATCAATCTGGCTTGGGTCCCCGCTCACTCGGGAAACCCGGGTAACGAGGAGGCACATAAAGTGGCCCGAGGGTTAGCAAACCGGGTCGCGCTTTGCTTGGAGCCGGCCCCACCGACAGGAGAGGCAGTGACCTCCTACAGCGACCTTGCGATCATGTACAGAACTGAGAGGTGATTGTACCCCATACCTCACAGCAACCTTACAAGAGCGCAAGCCACTGTCATCCGCCGAATTCAAACTAACACCCTAACCACTCCTCACCGCTTAGCACTTTTCACAGGGGGGAGCGGTTGATTCAATATGCAAAAATTGTGCTAAAAATGCCATAGCCAACCAACGTCACATCCTCTGGGAATGCGAGGGCCTTCCCCCCACCCAGAGAGATTCTGCCAGCTTCCTCAGAAGCGACATGGGAGACCTTAATACGGTACCCCGACGAAGAACTGCAAAAAGCCGTCGTTGCATGGGCAGAAGAGGTCGCCGCAGACAAGCGGCCAGCTCCAAACCCCTGAACTTTCTTTTAAATAAAGTTGTAACCTCCTCCTCCTCGATTAGGGAAGGGCTCCTGATTTTTGTATTCTTCTTTCACCAAGGGCCGCCATAACTGTAATGCATGAGTTACGCCAACAAATACGAGGCCACTACTGTCGCACCCGTTATGTCACTATGTGAGTTCAGTGAGTGTCGCTTGCCTCCGCATACTGCAAGCAGAAACGGAAACAATATGCCATTGTGTCCTCAGTTTTCTCTTTACTGTATAAATTAATTGGCACAAAAAATAAACGGTACTGCTACGCTAAATGTCCTAATATTACGGAACAGATGTCGGAAATCTTTCCTCGATGACAACGCCTTGACCACGAAATATCGGCTTGCGATTGTGTTTATATCTCTCTATAGTTCATCCAGAAGTTACTAAAAACTCAAATGTAAAGTAATTGTGGCCTTGAAGCTGCTCATGATTCTCTCATATGTTAGGAAGTCTAAGGCATACTGATCAATTCAAGTTCAATTTTGTTGTTATGACTCTAGGCTCAAACGTTGTCATTCGCCAAATTATGTACGTTGTTATTTCTTTAATTTCTCGCAGCACGTCCGTCTCCTAGAACAAGCCCTCTGACGACGTTTACTACAGCAGCGACAAGGGCTACGACATCAACCACGGCGACGACGACAAGCGACACCAACCACCGCGAAGGTGACTACGACATCAACCACGACGATGACGAGCACAGCAACAACCACGGCGATGACCGAGTACAACCACAACCACGGCGATGATGAGTACAACAACAACCACGCCGATGACGAGTACAGCAACCACAGTGAAGACGACCTCGACAACAACAACGGTGAAAACCACTGGGACAACGATAGCCCCAGGGCAAGGTGAGCGCACGTTTATTATTGTTCTCTGGCACCGAATTTCTGATTAGAAAAAACCGGCAGATCCCACGCACTGTGGGAATCGATGTAATGCGAAGCAGCCAGCAAGGAGCAAATCATGTTGCACGTGATATGCATGTCATTAGTTACATTTAGGGCCTGTCATTTGTTTTCGTCGTGCAGTCACGTCGCGCAATACAAATGTTGGTGTATACCAAGCTAGCGTACTGGACGCAAGCGCACCGTGAGCGTGGCATTGTAGATGACATGCATGCCAAGATTTTCGTGTTACCACCTGCCACTTATGTTCGCTTAATTTTTTAACTCGAATCGCAGCGAGACGCGACACCAATCTGCCTCCGTTTGGCATGCGTTCGTATTCTCGCGCTTTGCGCATTGTGCAGACGCCATCCGCGTTCCAGCGTTTAAATTGACGGACACTTTGTCAATTCCAAGGCGCGTTCCTCCAACGCCTGTGCCCACTGAGACGGGGTCGGTCAGAATGGAACGTCATGCGCGCGTCTCCCTCCTTGCATGATTTAGAGACGCTGGGCACAGCACGCTACGTAAGCAAAGCGCGAGCACTGTAGAGTCCGACGCGACCGGCGTCCGTTTGCGCGCCCCGGCGCCCAACTGGCACCGTGCCAGGGCACGGCTGGAGGGAGGGACGGACAGGACGTGAGCATGAGACAATTAAGGCGTATGCCTTAAAGATTTGACGTATATCAAGCTAGCGAAACGGCCACGAGAATGACATCAGCGTGGCATGCAAGTCATGTTGCACATGACATTTCCTGATTTCCATATTACCACCTGTCATTTGTGCTCGTCATACAGTCACGTCACTCAATACCAAATTTGGTGTATATCAAGCTAGTGAAACGGCCCCGAGAGTGTCATGAGCGTGGCATGCAAGTCATGTTGCACATGACATGTCATGATTTCCATATTACCACTTGTCATTTATGCTCGTCATACAGTCACGTCGTTCAATACCAAATTTGGTGTATATCAAGCTAGTGAAACGGCCCCGAGAGTGTCATGAGCGTAGCATGCAAGTCATGTTGCACATGACATGTCATGATTTCCATATGCCCACTTGGTATCTATGTTCGTCATACACTCACGTCACGCAATACCAAATTTGGTGTATATCAAGCTAGCGAAGCGGCCGTCAGCTCGCCATGAGCGTGGCATGTAAGTCATGTTGTACATGACATGCAGGTCATGATTTTCATATTACCACAAGTCATTTATGTTGATTATCGAGAAATGTCTCATCGTACCAATTTTTAGATAGATCAAGTTAAGGAAACGGCCTCAGGAGCACTATGGCCATGGCGTGTAAATCATACTTTTCATGACAAGTTATTCATGATTTTCATGATATGACCAGCCATTCATGTTTGTCATACAGTCATGTTATGCCACACCAATTTTGGTATAAGTCCCATTAACGATACGGCCAGGAGAGCACAAAGTCGTAGGCGGCTAGATAGATAGATAGATAGATAGATAGATAGATAGATAGATAGATAGATATATAGATAGATAGATAGATAGATAGATAGATAGATAGATAGATAGATAGATAGATAGATAGATAGATAGATAGATAGATACGCTCAAAGTCGCCGAAGTTCGCTAAGAAATGCTTCGCATTTAAAATAATGGCGACTGCTTGTTCTACAGAAAGGTGTACGCAGTGGCCGAAAAATTTATGGACGGAATTTGAGGCGTAATGTCGTTGATGTAACATCTTATCACACCGTTAAAAGGGCGGATATCTAAGATTAGACAAAACTATAGGCATGATTAGCTGATTAAATATGAGAGTACGAGTAATAAAGGTAGCCCCTTAGTCAGTAGGTTTTAAAAAATCTGTACGCTCCCTCTTCTGGTCCATATTTCATCATATGATTAAACAAGGTGCCCCAGCTATGTTTAGCCATTGTTAAAAACATGCAGATGCACTGTATCAAAATGCGACGAAATGCATGTTGCTTATTGTCGCCTCAAGTATGTCACACCATTTTCTGTTTTCCGCTTAATTGCGCAATTATTCAGGATTAGTTCAACCAACTTTTGAAGCAACGAAGCGATGCAAAAAATATATAGCGACAAATGGTAGATCGGCTCGCCAAACGTCCTATTGGAGAGTTTCTAACATCATACCTGTTAATTATTGGCGTTTATTATTGCTTATTGCGAAATAAAAAAATTCCACGTGACATGCCCGCTGCACACCTAGGCGCGCCATCATTGCAGTGCTCCGAAACGTTCCGCATTCAAACGATATGCCTCCCTCGCAAAGGTTCATGACAGCGATACCCAGGCGCAGCAGTTATCGCTTGTGTTGCAGCTAGCACAACGTGCGTTACCGCACAAGCTACCACAATAGTCGCCGCCCTGTCGAGGCAACACACCAGGCCATTACTGTGGCCTTTTTTTTGCACGGAACGTTTGGGAGGGTTGCAATACGGCGCGCATGCGGGCATGTGACGTGGTAATATTTTTGTATTTCGCGGGAATCTATGCAATAAGCAGATAAACACTAATAAGTAACAGAAATAAAGTTAGAAACTATCTAATGGCACGTTCTGCGAACCGATCTTAAATTTTCCCCCATAAAATTTTTGGTTTGAACAGTTAGTTAATTAATCATGCCTAAAACTATCTACTGGCACGTTCTGCGAACCGATCTTAAATTTGCCCCCATATAATTTTTGGTTTGAACACTTAGTTAATTAACCATGTCTAATTATTCAATTAAGAGCAATAAAAATAATATGACTTACTCCGGACGATACTAAGCAACATGCATTTGGCCGCATCGTCAGAGAATGTGTCGGCATACTTTGCAACCCGGGCTAAAGAAAGCTGTGGCAACCTGTATTAGTTAGCGTGATAGCTTACGAGTCTTCCTTCAGATCCAATCGTATTTCCAAGTTCAAGCCATACTAAGGCAACAAATAATGTTTACAATATCAGTAAAAAGCCATGAATAATACCAAAATAACAGCGATGGTCGCTTGCTGACGGGTACCAATCTCGAAAACGGGTATTAATAAAATGCAGGTGCCGACATGACGTTCCAACTCTTGCACCGAGTCGCTGTCACGACATGAATTTCGCCGCCCTCGACTAGGGCGCACAGAGTTCATAATCGCGAAAGATGAAGTACACTGCCGTTAAGGTGGCCAATCACCTAACGCGTGAATAGCCAAGAATATTCCTTCAGTCAATGTCTCTAAAACACGAAAAATACTTTGACATGAATGTCCGTGTCATAATTCTCCCATTCATATCCTGAAACATCGGCGCGAAGCTTGAAACTTGAGCTTTCAGCTTCATTTTATATTCTGTCAATAGACCTGTGATGGTGTAATTTACGGCACCTGTACTCTGAAAGATTAACTGATCCGTCCAAGCACATTGGTTGTCTCGCTATAGTATACCCATTAAACTCGAAGGTAATATTATTGTGGACCGAAAAGGCGCTCGACAATAAACACAGTTTACATGCCACAATATATGTTCCGTAGAGAAGGGGTCGCTTGAAATAAATACGTTTTGTCTATTGCTACAACAGTAGTGGATGACGTAGTGCTCTCTTTCAATTTCTAAGGATTTTCTTTTTCGTGTCCTAAGTATAATGCTTACATAAGCTGGCAGAAAGTGTTCCCCTAGGTGTCCTTCTTTTTTTATAATTTCGATTACAGCAGACAGGTACTGCTAATCAAAGGGTTCACAAATATGCCCTCAGCGGCAGTGGCTACGTTTGTGTACGGAATTTTTTTATGCCAGCCGTGCCAACTTGTGGCCAAAAGAGAACAAAATGCAGTCTTCATTAGATCAATAGAACCTTCTGCATAGTCAACATGACTTGACCTCAATCTGCTGCTTTAACCGCAGCCGATCACTTTGGTGAAGGGACTACGATGTTCGATGAGTCGTTCGATGTGCCGCGTTCCAGCACCAATGTCAAAACTATAACTGTTCTTTTCTCGAAATAAATGGAACGAAAATCTAATTGCGCACACGTCAAGAGCCCATGATTTCATTCTTTTTCACGTCAAAATGAAACATGACTGACTGCGGAATGGTGAAGTATTTAATTACATACCAATGAAAATTCATTGATGAAACGCAAACAGAACATCACATTACTTCATTTTCTTTCGTGGAACGTAATATTGGGTGCCTTCGAATTGTGTTATGTAAATTTGACGCATTCGCCGACAATGCATTTGTACGAATAAAGGCAATAATTTTTACGTATGCAATCCTCGTGGTTACATTTACGCAGAAAAATTTCTGTCTCACAGTAAGCCGCAAGCCACTTTAGCAGTTGTCGGAACGATAACAGGTTTCCAGTGTTAAGTATCTGAAGTGACGCACATGAATGTCATCCCCCACTCTAAGCCGAAAAGGACTAAAATAGCGTATGGCATTGGTCCTTCAGGGGAGTAAATTGGCTACCACAGATTTTGAACAAATTTCGGATGAACTGCGGGAGTGACTACATTGGTTTAACTTTTACCCCCTAGCACTTACTCCACTTGGTTTAAATGTTAGTCCTCGTAGAATGCTCCAGCGGGACTAACAGTTTAACCGTGTGGATGAATCGAAGAAAAAATGGCGACACTTCACCACTTGGTACACTCCATGGCAATACCAACTTAATCAGCATGGAAGGACGCATTATTTGGGGTACATGGAGAAACACATATGTATACACAATACCATCTGAAAGTAAAACACCCCATGCACCGACCGACCGCGTTATCCCAGCCGAAAACCAACCATCAGATATATATAGGCACAATGTCTTGACCTCCCATGTAGGGCCGGTGGGAGACTTCTGTTCAGCGTAAGAAAGCAATAAAAGTTGACTGCGTAGTACGTGTCAACTTATGTGGGCTCATTCGCAGCATCGAGGCACACCGATCTTTTTGAATCCGCCTAATATTTAATACCCCTTCAGTCAGCCAACTCGAATTATCAGCTGGCACTCGATCGTGTCAGCCGAACCAGCGTTAGCATTGCTGTTGCACAAGTCCGCACACATAAAAGTAGCGGCGGCGCTTACGCAGGAAGGCCGGAGAACCAGTGAGGCGCCCCGCCAATGCCGCCGTGCCATGTACTTGCCGACAACATCACTACGCGTTTACGAGGAGCACGGAGGTCGTTGTGATCGCCGGTGGTCGTTTAACGCACAGCCGTGCACGTCATCGGCCCCAAGCCGATGACGTGCATCGCTTCGAAGTTAGGTGATTCTGCGGGAACACGACCGCTGATGAACAGCTTACTTTTCTGAGCGCTGTCAGCGTTCTTCATAGTTCTTCGTAATTCGGCAAATTGAAACGTATTATCCGCGGTGTCCGGGCTCGGAGCCTTGCATTTTTTGGGTCCCGCAGTGCCGGCAGCTCGATAGGGAAGAAACGCGCGGGAGCTCATCCGCTCGGAGTGTGCGCCGGCGCGAGTTCAAGTTGCCCATTATAACAGCTTCGATTCGTTCAATAGTGCTTCGCTTTTACTCTGGCGCACAACCGATGTATCGTTTTCGTGCTAGCCGACAGGGCCGAGCAGTGTAGCGCGGCATCAGGCGATCGGCGCGCAGTTACCTTCACCGTTGGTCCCTTCATCTCCGGGCCGCGCACGACACGCACGGTCACGCATTTACTACCTGTTGGAGGAAACGTTTATCCGTTCGTTTAACGACTGCAGTTTGTCCAACTTTGTCGTATATCAGCTTAGAGTGCACGCTCGCCAAATACATATCGTGACGTCTAAGTGAGTTTCCTCTGCTGCCCAGAAATACTCACGACACACTATGTAAGCCTGTGAATGAATCACTCTCATGTTATGCTCATTATTAAACGTGAGGTACGGTGTTACCAAGACGATTTTCCTATAGGAAGTATTCGTACATCCTCAAGTTTCAAAACATATTCAAAACACGCTTTTACAACGATGAACTTACAATGTATATGTTTTATCAGCCTAGTCGGTGAATAATTTCTTGGAAATTGCGAGAAAATTGCGTTTTTTTCGGTATTATTTAAGGTATCACCTTCAACTTCCGCTAGTCTTCAGCAATGGCCCTGCTGACTGCTGCGAACGTCGAGATCTTACTCCGTCCACAAAGCGCATTTCTCCGGCTTTGAAGGGACACTAAAGTCAAATAACAATTTGCGTCAGAGTGAAAGATCAATGTTTGGGAATGTCTAAAATGTCAATATTATCAACAGCAGCGCTCTACTAATCGAAAAATTAAGGCAAATGTATGACACCACATGCGCTACGAGTGGGACATCTAGGAAACGATCCCAATGACATCACAGCTACCGGCTACAATTATTCACTGGTAATCAAACCAGCTGTGGTGAAAAAAAGCTTCCGTGCATTACAACACGTAATAAAATGCTCCTTGTCCGTTTCTGTTTGATTCATAGAAAAGGGAACCGCCTGGTGTTACTATGGGGAAAGACGCGAGTGGTTAAAAAATTGCGTTTTCGCTCGGTTAGGCTGGATAGGTGGCGCCATCTAGCGGAGCCCAGTTGCACCAAGCAAGCATTGTTCAATGGCCGTTGTTGTTGCTGTGGCTCCCGCTACATTTCGCTCTGCTGCTGCTAGTGTCGGCGGCCGCGCAGTAAAGGCGGGTAACGTTGGGCACGGAAACAGTGACATCAGAGATTCCGCTTAGGCGGGTGATTTGAAGTGCGCTAACGCGATGCGGACCACTAAAACGTGATTTTATTTCAAAATAAGCATTTCCTTGGCACGAAAGTAGCACTACGAGGTTTCTGAACCGCTATTTCAGCAATCAACGTCGACTTAATATTTCCCTTTAGTGTCCCTTTAAAGAGCATATAGCCAAGAATGCAACCATAATTGGTGTTTCACCCACGAGGTGTTCGTGAAGGGTTTTATTCCTCAAGAAAATCTAAGCATTGCCGTTACTCTGCTTTAGAATACTTTGCTGCTGTGTCGAATGTCTGGGTTCTATGCAGGCTCCGGCTGTGATTTCTATTTGCTTCCATCCAAACTTTTTCACTCATGGAGAACACAGTCAATGGCGGCACCGTATTTCCTGTGACAAAGGCTTCTTAACGCTCTCGCGTTAGGTTTGGTGAACTGTATTCTCGCTGTTCTTGAATTGATGTGTACTGTGAATCTTCTACTTCACATACTTGTATAACAGGAGCCGTCCTATACGGCTGTGTGTCACGCGTGACTGGTCGAAAAGGTTTCATGTCACACGCGGCTGGCAATTCACGTTAATATAATTATTGTTAATAATTGTTGGCGTTTAACATCGCAAAACCAGGATATAATTATGAGAGACGCCATAGATAAGGGTTTCGGAAATTTTGACCACCTGAGGGTCTTTAACGTGCGCCTTATTGTAAGCACACGGGCCTGAAGCGTTCCCGCCTACATCGCATTCCGGCCGCCCCGGCCGGGATTCGATCCCGTGACTAGCCAAGCAGCAGCCGAACACTGCAACCACCAGATCACCACGGTGGGTAATGCACGTTATTGATGTAATGACCCCTGAATGGTGTTGGTAATACACTCATGTACTTCTGTGCGAATTTCGGTGCACACCAATTCAAGGGCACGACTCCGAGAGTGCGTAGAAGTAGGCGGTTTTATAGAGAGAAAGAGATAAACAGTTGAAGTGCCGCTGCTTCGCTAATGAATGCTGTGAACTTGATATGCGGCTACGGTCAGCTCGTAGCGCTCTCATCCTCACACCTTCTACACACACAAGTTACTGTTTGCTCTATGGCCGTACCATTTCAGATACTTTGCGAAGGCCCTGGCGTACATTACTTATTCCATAAATAGCCTTCTTGTGCTTATGACGTTCTGTCCGAAAGCTTCTTTTTTCTTTTTTGTTATCGCGTATATTTCTGGAATGTCCTCGTAGAGCGACCAGTTACTGTTGCGTCCAATGTATCCGTACATTTGCTTGTTCGTCAGTTCAGTTGTAATGCAACAGAATGCCGGTCGGTGTGTGTACATTAACTGAGAGTTATTTCTGAAATACTCATTCGGTGTTTTCTATTCCTCACACGCAGTGAAGGCAATCATCTGCACAGTAAGCTGGACAACCACATCTGCAGACATGTACCCGTCAGACCTCTGTGACTACCTCTTCTACACAAACGTGTACGCAGACAATGGCCGAATTCACGCCACAGAAGATTACCGCACCTGGCTACTCTTCCAGCGGATGGCCGGCTAGAAGACGCAATACGGAGTTTGGTATCTCATTTTCCTTTGAGTAAGTCACGTATATTTCTTTCTTAACGTTTTTAAAATTGTTTGCAAAAAAATGCGCTCTTCCAAGATACATCGTGGAGCTCAGGTTAGACTAGCCCTGTGCGCCGGTCTCAAAATCGCCGGCGGCGGCGCGCCGGTGTTTCCACCTCCGGCGGCGGCGCGTCAACGGCGCGGGGTTCATCGGATCGGCGGCGGCGCGGCGCGGTAGGGGGGGGGGGGGTCTACAGGGCTTTGCGTCTACAGTCTGTAGACTCTACAGCGAGCGCTGTAGAGTCTACAGACTCTACAGCGCTCGCGCTTTGCTTGCGTAGCGTCGCTGTGCCCAGCGTTTGGAATCATTCTGACCGACGCCGTCTCAATGGACACAGGCGTTCGCGGGACACACTTTGGAATTTACAAAGGGTCCGTCAATTTAAGAGCTGGAACGCGGATGGCGTTTGTACGATGCGCAAAGCGCGAGATAATACAAACGTATGCGAACGGAGGAAGATTAGTCTCACGTCTCGGTGCGATTCGCGGTAAAAAATTAAACAAGAAAACACGCACACATTCGGTTTGTGTGTTATCCCACTGAGAGTGTAAAATAATATAGACATGGTATAGTCAGTCGAATGGCCACACGCTTTCGACGTACACACTTTGGAATGTACAAAGTGTCCTTCATTTTTAGCTATCAACTTTCATTCGATTCAAGCAACAGATTGCGCAAATTACACATGTCGCCTCGAATAATTCTCGCAGTGTCACGTACTACTGTGACGTACGCAGGACCATTCCTTGTATGTCACCTCCATCATGCTGGGGCACGCGCCCATGAGATGAAGGGCAAGCGGCGTTTAGTCTGATATTTCACCTCTTTCCGGGACGCGTAGCGTAGTGAATCTTGGCAGGCGTGATCCTGAGCGCCCAGTGTATGGATTACACCTGTCAGCTCGAAATGCTCGAACCTGGTGAGGGGCCCTTTAAGGTGTTCACAGACAGAGGAGAAATTGAGCCTGCGCGATTAGACCCGGCTAATACGAGGCTGAAAGACCCTTCTGGCCTTTTACTGGCCTGGCTATTTGCTCCTGTGCTGCCCTTCTCAGCCATGGCGAAAAGAAAGAGACCCAGGAGCGTGTTTATTCGACGGTGCTGGAATAATAGGAGAGACCATCTTCTGCAAACCGTGCGGGAAAAAGGACAAGCACATGGCTATGCTCAACCGTTCCCGCCTTTGTGCCATCATAAACTATAACATCGTTTTTTGCTTTCGTGTCGTAGACACAGGTCGCGCACGTCTTTCTTCGAAATGATGAATTTTCGTTAAAATTTATAGTGCCTATAGTTACGATTTTGGGGGCCTAAAACTGTGTTTTGCCTGCTTATTCTTGGCGCCTAAAACCCGATTTTTTATTGCCTAAAAATCCGGCCTCTAGTTATAACGAACTAAGGCTAGCAGCTAACTCTTGTTCACCCGATCTCGCGAAGCTGCAAAACGCTGTTGTATGGGAATACGGCCGCTCCAGGGAAAAAAGCGGTTTTCGTCCAGTTTGTCGTATCAGTGGTCACAGCCCGAAGCGGTGAGTTCATCGCACGTAGAAGGGAATACGAGCCATTCGCTGATGCCTGCCGAGATAGCGCGCGCGCCAGCACTCGCGACCGCGCTCTTAAGTGAAGGTTCACAGTTGGCGGCTCGAGCCATGAAGCTGCCCTACCCCGGCGTCCCTTCATACTCCTTCAACCAACAAAAGACGGACAGGGCTTCCTTTCTGGTTGAGGAGCAATCAACGGCAGGCCTCGCACGCGGGGTAATGTTACAGCATGCGCCCTCCGTGCGACGGAGATGGGCAGCTTGTTTCGTCTACGCTTCAGCCGTGTTCCTCGCTAGCACTTGCGAGCTTTTTAATCACGGGTACAGCATACGATGCGCGTAAAAACTTATCGATTTGGGCTTTATACGGAACGTGACATTGACGATGAAAACTTGTACAAAGTGACCATATAATTGTTATCGCAATAAAAAAATATACACAAACCGTGGAAGCGGACTGGACTTTGTTCTGGAGAGCTCCACCGTCTTCGGTGTAAAGAATTTATTCGTTGGAAGAATCAAACAATCCGGCGCCTCTTCCATTGGTTTCGTTCTCGCCTTACTACAACTTCCGGGGAGCTATTCTCGATGTGTATATCTAAAGATGTCCACAGTCCATTTCGGCAGAGCGCATTCATTTACTCGAAAAAGCGGTGAGGCCGGGATGTTTGCTCTTCACCATGCACGTCGATGCACCGTACCCGCCAGCACATTCACAGCGTAAGAAGAAAGTGGACGAAATTTACAGAAACAGCAACGTGTCAAGTCTGAACTTGCGTATTGAGTGTGTGCCAGATGTTTGAGAACGATGCAGAGAACGCGTACCCAGCTTCACAGGTGCGTTAGACGGGCGGCCGCTTTAACCCTTTCGCGACCGTTGACGAGTATCATGAGATTTGATAACAGTTGGACCGATGACGACTGTACTCGTCCTCAAGAAAAAGCGGTTCCATGCGGAACCAATGACGCCTGTGCCCACTGTAGGTGTGTTTTCCAATGCGAGATGGTCCCACTTATCCACGTTTTTCAATCGAGTTTATTCTCCTCCTTCGCCTGTGTCTCATATTTCATTGCATTGCCGCCTCTGATACCGCGCATGCGGTAGTTGTACGCAATTAGAAAAACAAAGAAACGTTATTTCATTAAAGCAATGGTACCGTTTTCTTCAGAAAAAAAAAAGCTCTACAAAGTGAGCGAAAATTTCTTACGGTCGTTTAGTCTTTTCTTTCGGTCGCCAAAGGGTTAAACCTGATTCGATGGCTTACACCCCTTTATCCCTCTCCCCCAGTGCAGGGTAGCAAACCGGACGTGCGTCTGGTTAACCTCCCTGACTTTTCTTGCATCTCTCTCTCCCTCTCTCTACGCTATCACAATTTGTGCCCGGCCTCCGAGATGTACGCCTAAACGTGGATGTCTGGGGGGCCGCTGCGTTGCTTTGAAGTGCATTCCGTTTCTCTCATTAGTGTCGAGAGTTATGAAAGCTTCGTGAGATCAAATTGACGTTGCGGAAGAAGAACCGGAAATGGGGCGAGATCCCCGCCGAACTCCAGCCATTAAGCTGCAGCCGATATGGATAGTCCTCTAGGGGTTGACATCGAGAACTTTCCAGCCCTAAAAAATGAAACATGAGCATGCTGGGAACTGTGACCAGAGCATGGAGCACGAGGGAGGAGTTGCGTCGAAGAATGTTGGTTTGTGGACGTGAGGCACGCACGCTCGTGAATTTTCGTTTTTTGCCCATTTGTTCAGCGAGAAAAAGAAAAGCAAGAGCATGATGGGAATTGCGACACAAGCCCGAGGTGGTAGCGGCTTCAGAGGAGGTTGGCTTATATATGCTAAGCACGCTCACTCCTATTTTTTTTCCCTCTATGGCTGAAGCGCATTCCGTTTCTCTAATTTGAGTCGAGAGTTGTGAAAACTTGGACGCGTCAAAATGATGTTGAAGACGAAGAACCGGAAAGAGAGGCTGTGCTGCTGGCCGTGCTCCCACCAATGAGCGGCGGCTGAAATGGAGTTCGTTACATGGACACATTAAGAAGAGCTCCCCCGGTGATGTACTTTATGCCCAGATTCCTAGTTCGGCATCAACTAAATGACTTAAGGCTGGTTCACACCGAAGGCGGAGCGGCAAAGCGGGAAAGCGGGCTTTTCGAAGCGGCGAGGCGGCTAGTGCGCGCACCTGTTCAGACCGCACACCGCATTTGGCTGCCCGCGCGGCCGAGGAGGCGGAGCATAGCGCGCGTGTCGCTATCGCGTGGCACTGCTTCTCCCAAAGATACACCAGCTCCACCGCCACGCCACCGCCGCAGCGCGTTCTGATTGGCTGCGGCAAAGCGGCGACCTTGGGCGGGCGGCAAAAAATTGGTCCGAGAGCAATCGGACTTGCCCCCCTCGTTTTCCGCCCGCTTTCGCCGCCTGGAGAGGGGGTTTTCCCCGCTTTCCGCCTTGCCGCTTGGCCGCTTTGGCCGCCCCGCCTTCGGTGTGAACGAGCCTTAACGGCGGCGCGCCGACATTATTGCGCGGCGGCGGCGGAGGCGGCGTGAGATCTCAGCGGCGGCGCGAGCGGCGTGAGCAAAAACAGGCGGCGGCGGCGGCGCGGCGCGGCGGCGCACAGCTCTAAATTAGACCCTGTAAGTCAGTGACAACGTAGTTATACCGTTATAATCTGATTAGATTGGTGAATTCTTTGGCACTGACGATAATTACGCTATCAAGAGTTCAATATCGGGAAAAGAATGCCGTAGTATCTCCTGGTCTCAAATTTATTGCTAAAAGCCCAAATACTAGGATATCAGCCATCATCGCTGTCAACATGCGAGGCCTATTCTATGTTCAATGAGGTACGAAGGCTAGCCTAACAATTTTTGGAATTTGCCATGTCTTGTGTGAGCTGATTCAACTTAACGCCTGCGGATTTATATTTTTTTTGTTTTGTTTATTTATAAACATTGCCATCTTTCACTTGAAAGATCATCGCGTGGTGGGAAAACTGTTCGACAGTCAATACATGAATGAAAGCAAATATTCAATGAACAGTTAATGAATGAGAACTTGTATAGTGTTATATATGAGAGTGTGTTTTGAAACTCTATCAAAATAAATTCACGCACAGTAACATAATACCACTATAACTACAATAAAGTGAAATGTACAATGTAATAAGCAACGAGAGTTAAAGTGAGGCTGCTGTGAAATAAACACGTTTTTTAATACATCATATGCAAGGTTTTTCCAATCATTAATCATTCGAGCGAGAAATGAGTACTGGCAGCATTAACCCATAATATCAAAGCAGTTATGATAGCACTTTTCAATATTAATCACCCCTTTAAATTCATGCTGGTCTTGACGGGTCTCACGTTCGACATTGCGTTATATTCCTTGCGATCTTCTAACTCAACGCGTATTATCTTACCTGCGTATTCACGGTGGGCCTCGGTAAATTTCCTTTTTCCGTGACTTTAAGAAAATATCAAACACTTGTGCTTGTTCTATGACACATTGCACCGTCTTCCGATCTTTTATGTTACACTGATCATGCTCCATTCCGTCGCATGCTGAGAGGTCTGTCACTTCTTTTTTTTTTCTGTGTTAGCGTCCCATATTAGCCACATGTATTAGAAATTGCAGTATGTAGTGATTCTACGTATGTATCGTAAGAGATTGCGGTGAATTAATTTTCATGATTTGAAATACCTACCCTATGCACTGCAACTCACCCTAATGCCTTCATGAATTTACCAAGAGAGGGCTTCCATGTTAATTTCATTAAGTCACATTGTAATCATAGGCCTGTTTAGGATATTAGAACCTAAAATTTTGACTTTTGTTAATATGGTATAGCTAATACAAAGTAAGAAACTGCAACTGATTTTCATTTGTCTGGTATTTTTGGAGGGACAAGCCACCCTACCAGCAAAATTTGCTTGGACCAAGCATGGTAAATCACCAGTGGCCAAGCTGTCCATGATTGGAAAGTTATTGGAGGCCACGCGAGTTATGTGCTTGGCAAGTGTGACAAGCCTACCATTGGCCAAGCAAAGGAAGGCCGTGCTTGGCAAATCATTGGAAACACCTTTTTCCATGGTTGGCACTGTAATGGCATACCATGCAATAGCCAAGCATGTTCTTGATATGGGAGCCAAGCATTTTGGCCAATGCAATTTCTGGCACATTAAATTTAGTTTTTTGCCTTGGCTATAATTTGATGACCGGCTACTTTTTTCTAGATTTTTGCCCCCCCCCCCTCCTCACTCCCCAAATAAGCCACAAGGCAAATATTTCTGGTGCTTCAGGTTTATTTTACACTGAATATATACAAGGCAATATGCCATTTTTTTATACTTTCCTGAACTCTTGCGATTATTAATTGTTGCTTGGGCTTCTGTTGGAGTCCTCCATCATAGTGGCATGCCTTCTTTGCATATGGGTGCGCCTTCTTGATGTGAAGCGAACATGAGCCACCTTTTTCTTACGTCCGAAACAGCTGCGTCCGTTGTGTTGAACAGGGTACATCTTTCACCTGTGAAATACAATGAGACAAAAAATCGTGAGCTTCCCTTTTTTGAAAAGTTATCTATTAAAGGGGCCATGACATGGTCACCCATCAATATGCGGTTTTTGGCGAAAAACGAAGGTAGAGGGTCAAATATGCTTGTACACGTGCGAAAACTGGACTGTAAAAGATTATTTCAGTCCAAAATAAGCCGGGGAAGTCGTCGGCTGTAAACTCCGCCCACCGCCGGCGACCGCCATTTTGCCATGGCGTGTGTGACGTCACTAACTGCGAGGAGCAGTGGCGTCGTCTGCTACGTTCCACACGCGGTCAGTGTGTTCACTGCGAGTGTTGCTCTGTTGCTGTTTCAACCGCTCCAGAGGCAAGTTGAGAAAAGCAGAAATAGCTCGTTTGCACGCGCAGCTGAACATGGAACACGGAATGCAGACCGTGCAGACGCTCGCACAGCAAGCTACTCGTTACGTCACGGCTAGCGAGCGTGCCAGTGTTGCCCGACTCTCAGGCCGCTCGCTCGTTTATAAAAATATTCAATTATAAATGAACGGCACGACCAAATGCGCTAAAATTTCGCCAGCTTGTCTGTGAACGTACAAGGATCAACCTACATAACACAGATTATGGTCGAAAATTGGGTGTCATGGCCCCTTTAAGCACTTGCTTTCATCAATTTTCAACAAAACACACAGCAGTCGTAAGGATAATTGGTTATGCATGATCATGAGGATGACAGCAGCTGCACAGAAAGGAGAAAAACAACAGTTGAGTGGACAGCATGATACATTTCTTTTCCTCTTTCAACTACAAGTTTATTACTGCAGTAGCTTGCATATTCATGCGAGAACCCTATCAATGACGTACGTAAATGAAAAAAATACACGCATGGTCAACCATGCGTGTATTTTTTTCATTTGAAAGGCAGATGATCCCTTGACTTCCTTGCATTCGGCTGCACCAGCCTTCATACCTATTTCACCTTGGAAATATGACCTCATGCACAAGTTTATAATTTCTATTTAGTTAATAAAGCGCCGGCATCGACCCTAGATCGCACGGCGCGTCAGCGGACTCCTCCAGAAGCGAACGGGAAATCACCGCGCACGCCGACCATGCGCCACTCGCTGCTACATGTTACAGGGCATAGCCTCCTCGATAAATGTAGGTTCCGTACCGCTGGCATCAATGTAGCCGACGCATTTCACTGCACGTACAGACTTATAACACTTGTCTAGTGCGGCCAATCATCCGATCTGGTCGCCGTCATTTGCGAAAATATGGCGAAGGCATGGTCATACTGCATACTAATTCCATTGCGCTTTCGTACAAACACAAATGGAACCTCGTATCCACCGCGAGGTAGCAGCTACGGACTGCCTAAGCGTCATCAGCGTCCACAGCCGGCGGCTCGGCAACTGTCTTTCGGACCGTGCAAGGACGTCCGTTCATTTGATTTCATATCGCGAATAGTTTTCCCCGAAATAAGTATATCGCTCATGAAAAACTAAGGCGAATTGAATCGGTGCCCGAACACAGTACCGAAGAACGTTTCACATATGTCTGGTTTTCGCTAGTAACATCAGAAAACTACGGCATTTGCAACCACACAAACTGAGAGGAGCTAGGACTACACAGCCACTACTGCCGCTACTTACGCAGTGCCCGCTTCTTAAAACATCCGCTTTTTTTCGCCTCCGTGAACTTCATTATTAAATCGTATATAGCATTGAGGGGACAAGGCAAATAGAGAGACTGCTTAAATTTACTCACCTTCTATTTCAACTTGAATACGAAGCTCATCGCTGCATGAGCACACATCCAACGAACGAACAAGGCGCGAAGACGGCGCGCAGTGATACACGCGCTGGAAGAGAGCGTGTAGGCGGTGCATGCGAATGCATGCTTAAAGCCACATGAACTGCAATATTTTTTGATGAATTTTGTACTGTTACATAAGCGCTTAACAACCGCTGCAGTTATGGAAGTTCTCGAAAATTGCCTGTTTGGATGCTTTGGTGAACTATTTTTTTTAGCGCACTAGGGCTGTGCACAGGTCAAACTGCTCCGCGCGCGGGAAAAAGTGTGAAATTTAAACGCGACACCGAGCGCGTGCTAGTGTAGTGTGTAGTTCTGGTCCTTTGGATGAAAAGAAAAAAAAAGTGAAGTATTCCGTAGAGCAACCAGGGCGAACTGAATTAATGACAGCAAAAAAAAAAAAAAACGATTGTCCGTGGCTATTCGGTAGCTGTTTGTACGACTTCATGACAAATTGTACCAAAGAAAGGGACACATCCGCTCTTCCGCCTCATTTTTTTAATGGTTTGTACGTGTTCGTGCGCCACGAATTTCCATGGAATAATACAATGCACAGAAGTGAGTATGCTTGATGGCCAAGCAACTTCCGAGAACATTGGCCAGCAACCATGGTATGTTACAGGAAAGCCCTTGGCCTCCATGTTAAATATCGCAGATATTTTCCAAACCTTTTGTTTCGTTATAGTAAGTGAGAAGGGCCGACAACTAAGGGAAACGCACACTTAACGAACAGATTCGCCGCTTTCACTACCATCTTGCCCATATTTTGCTTGTAGGCCATGCCCTTTTCTACCACGTTGTCAGGGCGTTGGCCAATGATAACGGAAGCCGATGGGAATCCAATATGTGTCCAATCATCGGCCATCGGCCACTGCTGGTAGGGCATCGTCAATTGAGAGCAATACATGCTATTACGAACTAATGTGGTCCTGTGCGCGCATATCTTTGCTTAATTTTTTTTAGTATAAGAAATGTGGCTGTTCCAGAAGGCGACTGTTTTTATTTCGGCCAAACATTTTGATCAAAACAGTACATTTTACTAATTTCAGGAACATACGACTGTGATTTATTAATTGTTGTGGTTTTACGTCCCAAAACTACGATATTATTATCAGGGACGCCGTAGTGAAGGGCTCGGGAGCCCGTGACCATCTCGTGTTCTTTAATTAACGTGAACCACTACAGAAAAACACGGGCCTCAAGAGTCGCCTCCATCAAAATGCGGCCGCCGGGGCCGGGATTCGATCACGTGAGCTTCTGCTCAGCAGACAAGAGAATAAGAATTTGTTGTATTATTCTATACCTTTACGGGGGCTTTCCTACGCCACATCTGTATCTGTGATCCAATGACAAATGTAAAAAGGTTTCTGATTAACATCACTCCTTAGAGACAGTGTTCTAGCATTTAGTTTTGCTTTTTGTCTCAGGCCGCAGAATTTCCTCGTTATCACTTATATCAGTGGTCGTCAACCGTTTGAGGTGGATGGCCAAGTTGCATGAAGACGACACAGTGGGGATGCAAATGGCAAATCAAGAAGAAGGGAGCAGGCTTTGCAGGGAAAGCGAATGAATTGCGTGATTTGAGAATAATGTACGAATGTGGAATACAAGTCATGTTTATTTTTAGCACGGAATTTACAATGTTGCAATGAAACATATGACAATATAAATCCCCTTTTAGGTAAAAATTGTCATCTCGGCCTTCAGATAGGAATCGATCAGGACAGAGGGAGGGGGGGGGGGGTCGCTGATGGCATCACTGGGGCCGCATAAAACTTCCGTGCGGGCCGCAGGTTGCCTACCCCTGGCTTAGATCGTGGAAGAAACCTACGCTTCATGTAAATGAAATAGGACGCGTGCAAGATCTGTGTTTTTAAAATCAGGCGGTGCAATTGTGCTCAAGTAACCGAAAATAGAACAGTGATACACGTATGCCTTGAGTGAAACGTCGCCCTAAATTCAGGACGACATATCGGACTATGATGAGTGCGACTTTTTTGAGTTTATTCAGTGTGCTCTTTTCAAAAGCTGTGGCTTTACCAAACAAGCGGATACATATTAGCGCAAACGCTGAAGCAAGCACTCGACGAGGAAACAGAAACGTCGGTTTTGCACCAAACGTTTCCGCTTCCGCCTACTTTTTTCTCCAGTGATTCCATGCTTTGTTCGTGGAAGTATGTATCCGTTTGACGTCCATCGACTTGTCCTCCAACAGGTCCTACATTAACAAGCAGATGACTTCCCTTGAATAGCTGTGCCAACATTCGCAGACCTTCATTCACCAACGATGGTTGCCGTTGGGAGCATGTCGTCACAAATGATACGTCAACATCCGCACTGGCTTGACCTTTCGATAACGCATATTTCTGGTAGTATATTAATATGTGAATATGGGCCATGTTGAGATGTGTAAAACGCACATTTCTCGTAGGCGATGCTTCGCTGGCCAATGCTGTGCCTCGTAGCTCGATTGCCATCAGCGAAAATTCATAAAAGTGTATGACAAACTCGTGGCACTGACAGGATGGTGTAGAATTGGTACCTGATTAAAGCGAGATATCCATCGACTGATATTGCGCAAAAATTAACTAAAATCTGAAAAAAAATAAAGGAATAGTAGCTGAAGTGCACTGAAATTGATCAGTGATGACAATAAGAGCAATGCAACGAGGTGTGCAAAATGGATAATTAACACAGGATATAGATCGAGTGCAAAACTAATAGCGTCATATTTAGCAGGGGTTAATAAAATGTAAAAATGTCACAAGAAAAGCTGGTATAGAACAATCAGACAGCAGCAGCGTCTGACAAACACGTAGTCGACAGCAGAGCACTGCATCGAAGAATACTGGTGAGTCTTGTCTACTCTGATGTGACTCCTGGTCTTATTAACCCGTAAGCCTGATGTCGTTACTTTTCTCGAGCAGGTTATGGAAACTTAGGAGGAAATATCATGTGCTTGCTTGCAGACGTTTCCTTTTGTTTTTGTAGTGTGATAAACGTGTTCTGCGAGCAAGGCATTCTTAGTTCGGGTGACCTTAGGCATCTTCAGTCACGCTGGACGACGTTATTTCTTGGACAGCTTCAGGAGGAGTCTTAAGATTCGGCTTTCAGGCTGCAGTGATTCGCAAGGTTCTGCTCTAAATTTGCACAGCTTCTGGTTTCCCTAGTTCCAACGACTGCATAGCTGCATATCTGGGCGACAAGCTAATGAAGATTCACCTAATTACCTAATCGCTTCTCTATAAACCTTTAGGGACGCCTCATTTAAAGAGGGAAGGTGCAATGGTCCAGATGCGTCCGGGCAAGTGCTTCGCATCAGAGAAACACGCATATACATGGACGCCTCTGCTCACTTCCATGATTTATCGTCCGGTGTCTTTTGTGCATAAAACAGTGCCCTTCGGGAGGCTCTGTAAGCAATTACGGGATGTATACACGAACTCAGACGTCGGGAACTTCGCATATACGAACATGTCACAGGTCGGGCTACCCTGAACGCCACTGGCCCATACATTCAAGTCTTCAAAATACACGGGTGGGGTTTTACGAAATAATTTACAGCACGCGCGTGGATACCGCTTCGAGAGAACCATGATCCATACTGAACCCCAATAAAATTCAAACAACGCGATTGGTGGACGTTGCATCGTGCGTAAAATTCTAACATAACAAAGTTTCTGTGATCACTGGTAGCAGTGATCATATGATGCAGAACTGCGAATTAATCTAGCCTTTATATTGTTTAACCATACCAATATTTTGATGGCACTTGTACTAATCCCCTTTCATTCTGTAATGCAGCGTTGTTACACCGGATAATTTGGACGAATCGATTGCCTTTCTGAATCTCCTGCGGGGTCTTCGCATCAGGCACTACGGACTTCTCACTGTGCTTACGTTTCAAAGCGACTACAGTTCGACCATTTCAAGCATGCGAGGGATTATTGCGGTATGTAATGGAGGCACGTCAGTGTATCTACCGATGTTTTAAGTGAAAACAAATTCGTTCAGGTCTGAAACGTTTGAAGAAGAGCTACTACAAGCGAAGCTGTACATGGTCAGGAGGTGGGAAAGTGTGGCGGTCCGTGATCATGGAGAAATTATAAGGAACAAGCAATGCTATCCTGCTCTACTTGAAAGGGTCTCCGCACTAGCGATAGTTCCTCTTCACGGTTTTGTCTGCATATACCGCAAGGGAGGATACCAGCTGCAGCATGAATATCTGCCCGTGAAATTATTTAGGTGTTCTTAACAACCTATAAGCGAGCGCCACTAAACGTAAGGTTTCCAGCACACATTTATTAAAAGTGGCTGGAGGGAAACTAAAAGCTACAACAGAAGACCGATATTTCCAACTCGTGGTAAACACAGCGGCTGCGCGTTTTAGCCTCGCTGGCTGACTATTTGTAGGGAGATCTTGGAATGTAGTTTTTTTTTCTGTTTGCAATGCAGTTCATTCATGGAGTTAACACGACCACTTACAAACACAGCGACGGGAATGACGTGTTCTTATTATTTCGGCGCTTTCATCACAAGTAGCAGGTTCATTATAGTTTTGGTAGACTATGCACGCTTTACTGGGTCAAGTTAGGCACCGACGCGTTCCCAAAACATTTTTTGTGTCGAACCAAAAGCAGTACCCTAGGATGTTTCCAGGAATATTTCCGGTGACCACAACTAGCCGCATAACCTGAAATTGAGCGCGAACATCAGTGCCGAAGAAACGGCACGCTGCTGGGGCAGCATTAAACTGTCCAATATTGACTGAAGTTGTGTCGTACAAATATTTGTTTCTTCGTTTTAATAAAAGATGCCGGAGATGTAGACCAGTTTCTTGAGTAATGCACCAGCGAAGATGTAATGTGCTGCTTTTTCGTGGGAGTTTATTCTGGCATTGTGTCATTCTATCGTTTAAATGACGTAAAGCACGAGCAACAGGGATAAGTTTGAGAGCTTTAAAAAGGCATAGGCGGGTGATCGATGCATTGAAAAATTAAGACCTGAAACCTCTACAAAGATCAAGCCCATCGCATAAGCTTGTGTGAATGTCGCGCTAACGGCAGCGTGGTAATCACAATGTCCCAGTTTGGTGTCATATCATGCGCGCAATAACTCTCAAAAAAAGTAGCTTAATTAAGAACACCATCATACCACATCTCCAGTTCTCTTTTGCGTCACGTGATTAGAAAATTGAGGAGTTACTAGTCCACGATAGGCATTTGATTGCAACGATTACAAGGCATAGCAATAGTGAACGTTAGTCAATATTGTCTGAGCATTTCATATTTTCGTGGTCTGATATTTTCGTGGTGGTGCAGAAATTAAAGGAACTACAAGGCTCGGACCCGAAAGCGAAGACCGTCCTCGCCTTTGGGCCAAACGAATATAGCGCGGATTTTATGACAACCATCCAAGCGGAATTCACTAACGCAGTGAAGTAAGCATGATCAACGTCGCTTCCCATTTGTATCATGCAAAGTTGCTTTTTATTGTTATGTTCAAGCAGCTCGGCGAAACAGTGTAAAGGGTAAATAGCATGTAACATGTACTGCACAAGTGTGATGGCAGAGGTCACGCTGTTATCGTAGTAACACTCGCAACGAGAACCCGATAAAACCTGAAAAGGACATAACAATGTAGCGGCTACACACTGGACTAGTTGCTGCTATTTTGGAAAGGTTGAAAGGCTCTTCACTGATGATTTTTCTAAAGAAATTGATACAAAACCTAGATAGAGCGGTACTAACGTAAAGAAAGTAGATAAAGAACGAGAAGTACAATTCTGAGGAAATTGCAAAGCATACACGGGAACTCGATCAATGAAGACAATCATACATGAACTCACGGCTCAGTTCTTTGATAAAAAAGAATTCCAAACATATTTGTAAACGCAGACTAGCTGAACAGCCCATGTGCGAGATAATAAGTAAAATCACATTCACAATAAAGAGAAATATTTTTACAGTAAAGATACCTACAACATGCCAGAGAAAGTTAAATAAAGTAAAAAAGTCAAGTAGCGCATAAAAAGCTGAATTCTTTGTCATATAGTACATTTGATTGCTGGCTTACACAATCATCCGCGTAGCTTTTGATGTGAAAGGCTTCAATTATTTTGCGGGTCATATGTGTACTTCCTTTTCATTAATAAACTTAGCTGTGGGTTCGCACTTGTCTGCTTTGTTTGATCACTTGTCTGCTGTGTGGGCCCAGACAAATGGTGAAACAGAATTTTTTTCGAAAATGCATTCATACCAACTCGCACCGCTTTCTACAGGTTTACAAGTAACATTAATATACGATCTGTGATGAAATGAAGACATTGATGTTGCTGGCTGTATAATTTGAGCGAGTTCTTTGGAGCTAGGCAAATATAATTGGGTGTGCCCTTCAGGTAACCATTCAGTATGCCGAATGCTTATACGACTCCTACCGTAAGTCCAATCAATAAAAACTACAATTCTGAAGTTAGCATCAAAGCGTATGCTGAAATACTCAAAAAGCTAGCCGTCCACGAAAATGTGTGACGATGTCCACTCACTGGCCTCTGGAAACATCTTGCCCTTCTGGATGTCTGTGCCAATCAACCGTCCTCTTCACTGTTGCCATGGGTGATATTACATACAACCACGTGGGATGAAGGCGGGTGATATGGTTAAATCGATGGCGCCCTCCAGGAAAGGTCCGCAAAGATAAATAAGACCTCGATCAGATTCACTCAAAAACTGTATCATTTGCCTCGCGATCACTCGTACTCGGCCCACTAAAATTCTACTCGGGCGGATGTACGCGTAATCAACGTCACCCGTTTGCCTCTGTCCGCCGCAATAGCCCTACCGAAGCATGAATAGTGAGCTCGGCTGTGCTTTCACAGTGCTCACCCAATGTCTTATCATCGGGGCAATTCTGCTCAACCTGACTCACTCATATTCATACTCAAGGCTCGGTTCGAATCTGTATCGATGTGAGCGAATTGGTTCAATAGATATCTTGGGAAAATAGCTTACGTGATGAGTAGTCGAAAGAGGAACCGATGAGATTATGCATCTAGAATGAAGTTGGGGCATCATCTGACTGTGTCGATCTCTCGGTTCCCATGTACGGTTTGGATGTGAACTGAGGCCAGTGCATTTCTGCGCCAACCCATGTTGGAACACAAAGTAGAGGTTTGTCTTATTGAAGCTTCTATTGCTTGACTGCTCTCATCGCTCACTTCGCCTGATACAACCTTTAAGTTAGAGGGTGAGTGAATATATTCAGAAGTGAGCGTCCTGACACGTCACAGTTATACCTAAGACAAAACGTTAAGGGATCTCACCTTGAAACTTTGCGTTCGTATGCACCTAACACCACGTACGCCTCAAAATCACTGAAGGCATCTTTTCGCCCTGTTGACACTCATCTCATGTTCGACATGGCGGCACATCTATTTCGCGGCGAGTGAATGCGGGAAGGAAGATAATTGGAGGCTTGTTATACACTATCGGCTGGCTGCATACCGGTGCTGTTTTTACCAGGTTTTGCCTTCTTTATTGATAGTTTGGAAGTGGCGTTCTAAATGACGTTCTTATTCATGACCTTCCTTCTCTATTCGCAGCACTTTCAAGGCTGACATCGTCATCGCCATCACTTCGACTGGATGGTTAGCTTCCGAGGGAGACTGCAGAGCTACGCCACCCAACTCAATCAACACCGATAAGCTAGGCCATACTGTACTAGTGAGTTTTATTGATGCAAACTATAAAAAAGCGGCGATAGAGAACATAGGGGAATGCACTCGGCAGTGTTTAGCTGTAGTGTAGTAATTATATCATGGATGTAGACTAATTATAGGGCACGAATAAGCAACATGTCAATAATGCCAGCTGAATCCACAGTCTTCTCAAGTTGGAACGGTTGTATCTTTCACTACTTCTCACGCTTCAGCATTGAAAGACTCGCTAGGGTTCACCTTGGACTTCCGGCGATGTGAAGGGAACATATGGACACACTCACTTTCGAAGGGAGGACCAGCACAGACTCATCTTTGTAAAGGGAGGCAGGGTGACTACCCGATAAACTTTGGCATTGTACACCTCTGCAAAGGTGTCAGCTTCAAATACATTATGTTTCGGTAGCGCTGAATTCCAACTGCGGCTGTACTTACCTCACGTGAACGGCATGCATTCATCCTACAGCGAGTGAAGAGTGCTAGCAGTGATAGCAGTGCTAGCGCGACCTCTACGTCGTGAGAGAGAGGGGCAGAATGACTGGTAGAAACTGCCGGCGCCGAGTATCGGGACACTTGTGAAAGAGGCGTTGGCGGTGGCGAGATGACAAAGAGAGAGATAGCGTCTAGCGTCTTTTTTGCAAGGGTGCAAGCAGTCCAGAACCTATGCAGCCTCACTGTAAAAACAAGTCGCGTGTCAGTTGTTTCCGCCTGCTTTGACCGATTCTCTTTTCGTGGGGCTGTGTCTACGAACTTTACCTCACTTCGTCATGGTCACATCTCAGTATTGAAACCACTAGTGTGCATGTGGGCTTCTATGAGAGTGTGTCTGTACACTGTACCCGAGTTTCACAATACGCTTTGTTTGCGTATCCTTTTCATGGCTGATTTCAGGAATCCCACTGGTTCGCTGTGTCAGCGAAGACAATTTTCTCAAAGCCGTCGATAATCACTGGCCTGTCCTTTGAGCTGTCTGCCCTGAAGTACATTATGGTGGAGAATCCTACATCTCTGAACGATAGCGTCTTCCGTCCCGTGCTTGTCCGTACAGAAGACTGGGACAAAAAGCGGTGGGTGCCTTTTGCAATAATCTATATTCACTGTCTGCGCCGTGTGTGATAAAAAATTTGGAGGCGACTATAACTCTTGGCTTAGGTGTGCCGTAACGGAACTTGCACGAATATTCCTCCTGTCAACTTTATGGTTTGCGTGTGTTCTGCCCGGTGCCACGACGATTGCAGTTGGTCACAGTCGTTCCATGCACTCAATTATTTCCACAAAATGCCTCGATAATTATTTTGTCCTTAACTAAATGAATAGCATGCTTTGATGGCATATCTGCCAAACATCTTTTTTAACTTCTGCCAGGACCATTCATTTCTATTTTTTTGCAAAAGTACGAGCTTCGAAAAAAAAAACTGGTGGTAAATGGATGGTTATGGTTAGAGATAAAAGCTTTCTCGATATAGATCGGTCATCATAAAACTTTTTGATATCAGAGCTAAAGTTTATCTAGAGTTTGGGTAATTAAATGTCAGCGTAATTGATGCAAATGGGTGGATGCGTGCAATGAAATAAAATATGTTTTTCTTGTGAGCAGCTAGCATTTTTGTGACGCCTGTCCGAATAGATCTCAACCACGCGAGTATTTCTACGTGGCTTCCGAATATACGCTTCGGTAGGCCTACGAAACACAGCGTTAACCAAATGATCCACCAGGCCACACGAACGCCGGCGAATGAGTGCCAATACCAGGCACCTAAGTCAAGCATTGCGCTTACCTACAATGCTTTTTCACTGCATTTTTTTTTGTTGTATACAAGAGCACGTTTGAGGCTTTGGTATCCCTTTTTTCCTCTTCCTTGCAGCTCTGCAACCACAGTGATTTCACTGGAGGCCCCGAGAACTACCTCGGCGATCCCATATACGCGTACGGCGTCTTCTCCAGTGCGTCGAAAGTCCCTCACATGGAGCGAGTACAATGATTCTTTGGCTATAAAGGTCAGTGGATTGGCTTGAACACTTTTTCTGTTGGCTGTGCACGAGATCAAAAAAAAAAAAAGATGTAGTGAAACTTTTACGAATGATTGCGCTGGGAAGCACTGTGAGAAACGCGAGGGAAAGACTGGGCGTATACCTAGATCAACGGCGTGCCAGGTACTTCTTGGGCTAAGTAACTAAATGGGTGGTTGGACAGAATATCTTTCGTGACCGTTCAACTATCAGGTGACGTGTGTTCGCATAATTAAGAATGAAGTCGCAGTACATGTATTAAGAAGACCTTAAGAGTGGGCTGACTCTGTCGGTTGTGGAGACCCTGTACATGTGAAAGACCTCCCGAGGAGAGAACCAAATGCACAAAGCCTCAAAAAGCACACACAGTGAATGTTCTATTGCTGGACCAATAGAGCTTCCTTAGGAGCCACATTTTTGGTGCTGAGGCTATTGAGGGTCTCTTTGCAGTTTCTTGGTGCTTTGAATATGAGAGGGTATTTAAGAACATGCAGAGCTGTGGGGTCTTTTCATATACGAACCCGCTCGGACTTACGGTTTGCTACTCCTGCTAAAGTGAACCGAAAAAAATTACGAAACAGCCTGACGTGGAAAGACTTCGTGACACGCGCGCAGGTGTTTTAGAACAATGGCGTCCACTTAGTGTGCCGTTGTAGTTTTCACACAAATAGACAGAGATTCGATGTCTTCATTGGGAACAGGAAAATGTCTAACTGTGATGCGGCAAATGAACTGCCGCGAGAAAAAAAAAAGCCGCATCGCCTTTTAAGCGCTGATCTCAAGAGCGCTGTTGTGGGTTTGACCTCATTCCCAGTTACCGCGCTAACATTTAGCACCATGGATAAAGAAACAGTGAAAGCGCAGAGCGCAGCGAAGATTGAATGACAGAGATCGAAAAGAAAAAAAAAGATGTACGAGCCATGCAAATCATGCCGAATCATGCGATGTGGAGGAAAGCACTGGGCCAAGAATGCAGCTCTGGCGTGTCCTCTGGGCAAGCTGACCATGTGCTAGTTCACCGTCACCTCTGCCGTCGCTAGATAACTCTGGATATGTTTATTCGGAGGTCGCGCCCTATGTGGATTCCGTGCGAAAAGCCGCACCAGGTACCCGAAGTATTGTAATCATCATCACAAAATAACTAACAGCGCAACAAGAAATAGAGACAGCGCTGAACTCACAGCTAACATCCGCTTACAACTCTAGGATGAACACCCAGCAACTGGCCCAACTCGCAATTATTCTTCAGTATTCTAGTCATCGACGGGTTTTCCAAGAAAGCTTTTCTTCCCAATGTGAGGTCGACACTAATGTTCATTGGAGTGCCAAACCGAATCAGCTCCGTTGATAATCGTGAGCTCATGACGCACATCGTGTTGTCATTCAGACCCATTTTCGCAACTCCCCGTCTGACAACGACGTCTTCAGTCAGGATAAAGGTGCCTCGTAGGCTACTGCATCCCAGACACTACGAGGAACCTCGCATGCTCATTGGTGCTTAAACTATTTATGAGTCTATAGCGTGTGTGAATTGTAGAGCGAATAGGTACGACGGAGAGAAGAGGAGTATCAAGTGTACTTTTGCAATTATTTATTGCAATAACATATGTGGAAACTCGATGTTCAATATGTGCGAAGTGCGATGTGCAGCGCTGTTTTTCGTGTCCCTTCTTTCCTCCTGTCCTCATTGTATCGTCTGAATCTACTCAAGATATGCAATATTGCGGTTACCGCCGCTGTCAGCGCCGCCGTTTACTCCCATAGAAAGTCCAAATGAAAATAACCCAAGAATGCCAAGTTCTAAGCGGCAGTAAAAGCGTGCGAAAGCAGCGAAGATCGCGGAACAAACGAACAGAAAGGACGCCGACAGTCTTTCTTCCCGCAACAGAGTCTTTGGTGGGATCCCCGAGGGTGGACTGCGTCGCGGTGGCAGCAACTTCGAAATTTCGTCTCCCGGTCACGTTCGTACGCGCCACATTAACAGGGATCGCCGGGTGGTTAACACCTCTGTACGTGCTGGCAACTCACCAGGAGCATAGTCAGATTTTCCCAACAGGGAAGCAGTTTAAGCAATGGGTAGGTTGTACTCCGTCGCACAAAACTCAGGTGGGTATGCGCCACGCGAATTGGACGAGCCCCACTGCCGGAGCTTGTCCAATCCCCGTGGCGCATGCCTATCAAAAAAGAGGGCGTGAGCATTAAACGAAAACTCTGCTCGTCGAAGTGGAGCACGCGAAACAGATGAAAGAGAATGATAGGAAGAATGAGAAAGAAAAAATAGCGAGAAAGAAAGCGATTCAAAGAAAGAGAAAAATACAGAGATATTTAGGAAATAAAGGCACAAAAAGCTAAAAAGACATAGAAACAGAAAAAAGACAGAGACAGAAAAAAAATCATCTTGAAAGAGAGATAGAAAAACTAATAATAATATTATCCGGGGTTGTACGTCCCAAAACCATGATATGATTATTAGACACGCCGTAGCGGAGGACTCCGGAAATTTTGACCATCTGATGTTCTTTAACGTGCACAGACATCGCAGAGTACACGAGCCTCTACCATTTGGGCTCCATCGAAATGCAACCGCCGTGGCCGGGATCGAACCAGCGACCTTCGGGTCAGCAGCCGAGCACCATAGCCACTGTTCCAGGATAGAAAAAGAAAGAAATAAAAAGAGAGAGAAGTATGAAGAAAGATAAAAATAATAAAATAATAATAATAATAATAATAATAATAATAATAATAATAATAATAATAATAATAATAATAAATAATAAATAATGCCTGGGGTTGTACGTTTGGAAACCACTATACGATTGCGAGAAACGTCGTAGTGGAGGATTGCGGAAATTTCGACCATGTGGTGTTCTTTAGCCGGCACTGACATCGCACAGTACACAGGCCTAAAAAGAAAGCTAAATAAATAAATAGAAAAAAAGAAATTAAAGATGAACCTATATACAAAAGCAGATATAAGAAGCACGTAGAAACAGAATGACACTGAAGAAAGAGCAAAATAAAGAGACACAAGGAAAGGCCACCCAGCTACGCCCTTCCCTCAGGCTTGGCACCACAAGTGCGAAGATCCTATGACTTCTTTCCTTTTGGAGGGTGGGGGGTTCAATAGTCTTGTATGTTCGGGCGTGCGCTTGTGTGTGCGTCCGGGCGTGGGTTTTTTGTGTGTTTGGCTCTGCATATATGTACCAAATTGTAAATTTCGAAGCTGTAACGCTCCTTGAATTTTCTAAACTTTTTCAGCTCTCCTTGCAGTGCTTCCGTGAATAACACCAGATGGAATGGCAAAAGAGTTTGCCGACAGCCTAATTTTTGTATAGCAATTCAGTTTGTTGTTATCGCCTTCATTACTTAGCCTGTCTGGCGAAACTTTTGTCGAATCCACGAAAACGTCTTACTCAAACATGTTTCGTAACAGAGCCAATCACAAAGCCGGATATTAGCAAAGGCTGTTGGCCCATGGAAAACGCACTTATTCACTTCTTGAGGGTGCAGGAAGCATGGAAAACATCGGCAGCGCTTTAAGCCTCAGCGGTCTCTGAGCTTCCGCTGTCCTCTTGTTCAGCCTGGACAAAGAAAATACATATAGTGTTTGATATTAGAGCTGTAAATATTGCAAAACTCGTTTTGATCATGCCTTGTGAAACGTACGTGATTCAGCCACATGCCCTAGGCGATGCTCATTTATGGATTTCTTCCTTTAGGTCGTTTGGTGCATGCGCATGAAAAAACTGTAAATAAATTAGGAGAAAGCTGTGATAATTTGGCGCTCATTGCTCATGCCTATTAGCGTCTACGTCCGTAAGCAGTCGTGGCAAGACATTCTTTTTGTATGGGCAGTGGAATAATACCTGGAATACCATTTCACCATGTGCAGTTCCTGAACGCTCTAAATGACTTGGGCGAGTTGCGTAAAGAGACTGCGTGGCTCCTCTACAATGTCCACAACGAGGGCCCCACCAACGGCTGCCCTGGAACTTCGTTCACCGTCCTCAAACACTTCAGGGCGGCACTGAAAGGCGCGGAAGAACCAGCGCAGCCCTGAAATGAAGATAAACAGTGCAATGCACTGCTTCATGGCTCACATTTTTGTTGTGGAGGACTTGTCATCTAGCATTTCGCAAAAGAAATACATCTTGGAAGATCAGATGCAGCCTGGGAATCAATCTCATGTAAGATAGTCTGCGAGCAAATGCGCATGCCGCAATGTTTAGCTTGGAAAGTAAATTGCGTACCGTGGCCCTGCTGGCCCCAACGGCACTGTGGTACTTGAAGTCTGGCTAAGGTCTGATGCAACGTCGGGGCTCACGCCCAAGCGTAGCTGGCGATGTTATTTTGAAGAGGTACGAGCTTCGGCACACTGACGGGCCTATCATATAAGCAGCTGTGCAAAAGCAGTGGAGCCACGCTAGCCAAGTGTGATAATTCTTCGTTTTGTGTTTAGTAAATCGCATGGCGATCATCTGGTGCTGATTCCATAAGCCATCAGAATAAGCTAAGACACGCCGTAGTTAACTAATAGAAGCCAATCATTGTCTAAAGTAGCCTGACATGGTAAACACTTACTGGGGGATACGTGGAACTTGTACAGTGTTTGTCAACGATTAGCGAGCACTGAAAAGCACTAACATATATCTACACAGTGTGAGCCAAGAAAATTTAGTGACTGGCCCAGGCAGACGGAAATGTTTTATGTCGTAGTTTTCGCATTCTGTGCCAAGTAAAGGGTCGCGATGGTCTAGTTGAAGACAATTTTTCTATCTGATATTTTGAAACTCTTCGTAGTCATAAGAGAAAAAAAGGATTTAATAAGGTGTAATATCATGTAATAACATGTACATCATTAAATACCAGTATCTCTAACAAGTTCCACAAAGTTTAAATGGCTTAGGTTGGGACACAGCGAACATGACAGTATCGAAGAATGCAGGATGAGAATTTTCGGGGTTCGTTTCTTTTTAACAATATGGCCTCAATATGGAAGGCACATGACAATTAATAATATCTTCAATATATTGTGAGTTTACCTCTTTCTTTTGCAACATATGTTCTTTCAGTTCGCAAAAAATATTACCCAATATTTAAAAAAATGTTTTCTCAGCCCCCCCGAGCACGCGGCTTCTTGCCCGTTACGGACTTGAGTAGTTGATGAAAACTGATAACTCGGTGCATTAACCTATAAATATGTTAATCTTCCACAAAGGTAGAATTTGCTAGTGCAGACCGCGTATGTGTTACGCAAACAGTGCGGACAATTCGCGGTCACGTTAAGCCCTGCCTGCTTTCTCTATGTCACGTTATGATCGCCTATCATGAGGCGCGACTTACGTGAGCTTGGCATCCAGCACAGCTGCGGGGTACGTTTCCGTGGATTGTGCGCAGCAGTGATGCCATCTGATGTGCGCCATCTGCCAGCCGAGGTAACGCAGGTACGAGTCGCTCCACAATGCACCGGCCGACTCGCTGCCGGCAACAGGTTGACTTTTAAAGCTTCAGTCTGAAATATCTCCATGACGAAACGAGCACCTGCAAATGAAATGCATATTTTGCGCTGGTTCACATCTAAAGCTCTCGGATGGAAAACGGATTTCTTCAAAGATCCTAATCAAACGGCAATTTAAAGCCTTCCTATAGCATTACATCTAGTGACAATGCAAAAAAGTCAGAGCTTCGCCACTAGCGCGAAGCAATGAATGCGATAGCGAGAAATTGGAAGGTCACACGAAGAATGACAAGCAGCTCGATACTTGCAGAGCGTCGCCGCAGCACAAAGGATGCTAGAAAAGGACGCATAGGTATACGCAGGACAAGCGTCAACCAACAACGGTCACAGTTGTTACGTGTTTGTATGTGAGCAACGCGCTGCGAGTGTCCACAGTGCAGAAGCCGACGCTGTTGTTGTTACCTCTTACATGGCTAATACCCACTCAGGGTGATTGGCCAAGAATTGATTATATGATACTGTTAGACTTCTCGACGCTGTTTTATACTTTTTTTTCTTTTAAACTGCGGCACGTTTAATGACCCCTCTGCGTCTCCTGCCACGCGGTGGCGTCTGACGCCAAGTGTGCCCGGTGTTCTTTTTTTTATCCTTCTTCATCATGAGTGGTACAGAAAAGGGCCACTTTTTCGTGAGCATCTCAAGGGCAGTTTTCAATTTGGAAGAAGCTGTAAAAGCGTTGCGTGATAGAAAACACGCTCAAGCTCTTCCGAGATCTGCTTAGCGCGAGCGGCAAATGCATATTATTTAAATAGATCGCCGTTATATCGCTGTCACAAGCATGGTGTGTGGCTGTGTTGGCTAGCGCAGCAGGCTGTGGAGCGAGGGGTCGCTGGTTCGAATCCCCTCCGATCAGGTGCTTTGGAATTTTTCTCTGCTGATTTATTTTTCTTTACAAATTTATTTATATATATATATATATATATATATATATATATATATACATATACATATACATATCCGGGACATGACGGCGACGGCAAAAATCAGCCAAGAGTGTCCATATAATTGCTATCGCAATAAAAATACATTACCAGGCTTCCTGGTTCAGACACTATCCATTGAATTCTGCTTATGCCGAGAAAAAACTAACCAAACAAGACCGCTAGGACAATCTCCGTTACCCGGATCGTATTCACCGGATGAGGTACGCTCACTGGTCACCCACGAATTTTTCCTGCACTTTATATCCGTTGACTGTGAGCTCATAAGCTGTACATTTGTCGTGTGTGGGTTTTTTTAAACAAGACAAGTGCAAGAAGCGTTCAGACACGCCTATTTTGTGGCGCTATTGGGAAGCGCATGTGGAAATCTCACAAGCTCTATTTGAACTGAAAGGTCTTGAAAACAGAAAAATGCCCTTAGCCATAACTCCATAATGCCTGTAAAAATATGGAACACTCTGCATACCGGATTGCATATTGTTTCTGATCATCCACTTCGGGTAACTGCTGTGTTTTTGTAAATTATTAGCAACCACTGTCCCCACGTGGGAGCGGCCCGCGGCGTCACCCTAAGGGGTGGCACTTCTCCGGAACTTTAAATAAAGTTCTTCGTACCGTACCGTACCAAAGTCATCTATTGAGTAATGAATAAGGAAGCACCAATGACATTTTATCTGAAAATAAAAACCCAGTTGAACATTCAGTGTGATCGTGGCGTAAATTACGTCTGACAAAGAAACGGAAGAAAGAAGGGTAGAGTGCACTATCTTGAACAGTATACGTTCACTGGTATAGATTAGCGAACATCTGTCCGAATGTTTCATGTGATTACTTAGTCTATAGTTCTGCACTCTGATGATTTTAGATATTGCTATGCCCGCATATCTCCAGCACGCCCACCGACTGTAGAGAAGCGCTTGAAGAAAGCGTGCATGGCATCGTTTTGCGAGCTTAGAAATTGTGGGTCGGAGAAGCGCCTACGAAGCGCGTGCTAGGTGATGAGAAATGATACGCTACCCGGAACAATATAAAAGAAATCCGATATCAAGAAGTTACGCGGGATTAAAAAGAAATTGAGAAAGCCTTTGCTGAATATTATCGAACCTTCATATGGCAGAGCGTCCAAGTTGAGGGAGGATTCGAAGAAATATTTTTGACTTCAATGCCAGTTTTAGATGATACGGAAAAAGAAAGACTCGATTGCTCCCATTAATATTAGAAATAGAG
The DNA here is from genome assembly GCA_030522465.1 of Rhipicephalus appendiculatus. Taxonomy (NCBI): domain Eukaryota; kingdom Metazoa; phylum Arthropoda; class Arachnida; order Ixodida; family Ixodidae; genus Rhipicephalus; species Rhipicephalus appendiculatus. The sequence goes on from JALIZH010012018.1 coordinate 79,572, forward strand.
ATGGCTATAGAGATCAAGAGTGTTGCTTGTTGGGCAAGTTGGTACATGCTTAAATTCGACAAAAGCCACTAAAACGTCGAAACAGGAAGAAAACTGAGAGGCAGAAGCAGAGACAGTGAACACAGAGGTGGCTACTAACAACTGACGTTTATTTCGAAAAAAAACGCCTTCTCCTCAATCCGTACAGCGCATGCGCAAAAAGCACCCCACAAAATTACATCTCCAATCTTACCTACGCAAATCAGTTCAGTTCAAGAATATCGCACTCTTTCCTGGTCAAAAAACACAGAAGCTGCGCTTACACATTTATCCGGACCAAGCTTCCAAATGTGGTACGCCTCAATGATTTCCCTTTCCCGCTGCGTCTTAGCCTTGGCTGAAATAGAAACATTTTCAAACCGTGGTGTACACCCACACAGCTTGCAATGTAGCGGAAGGTTACCACCCGTGCCAGAGGGTAGAAGATTTGCATGTTCCCGCATACGTACGTTAATACATCGACCAGATTGTCAATGTATAGCCTATCGCAACTCAAAGAAATGCCATAAAGCACACATGTGGCACATGCGCAGTATTTTTTTACATGTTTGACATCGCATGTTCTGCTTGGCGTGCCGAGCTGCGCAACTCTCCTACAAAGACCTGCGAGTTTGCTAGGTGCGGAACAGACCAATCTGATGTCGTTTCTGGCAGCAACCTTTTTCAATCTGTGCGAAATACCGTGTACGTATGGCATAACCACCAGATTCTTTTGCTTTTGGTCTTGAACATCAGCATCGCTCCTGTGTTTCAACTTTAAACGCTTAAACAAAAATTCAGCCACAGTAGTGAACAAACTGTTAGGATAACCTGCCGCCAAAAGCCTACTTTTCTGCTCGACAACGCTGTCTTGCATTTTATGCGTGCAACTCTTAGCCACGGCATTAGATAAGCATAAATTGGCGATAGCCCTTTTAACTAGTTTAGAGTGGGAGGAATCATAGGGCAAAAGCAATTTTTTAGTCCTTGGACTATACATCCAGCACACGACCATGAGAATGAAAAGTGAGAGTCAAGTCTAGGAATCTAATGGAATTTTCTTGTGGTGCTTCATGAGTGAAAGGATAAGCTGAGCAGCATGATTGAAACACTAACATGATGTTAGCAATGACGTCAAGGATAAAATCACTCCTACCAATATTTAGAAGGACAAGAAAATCATCAACATATCTAAAAACACGGGCAACTCGGTCATCATCAAGGCTATCGCACAAGCGTCTGTCGAAATTAGCTAAGAAAATGCTGCAAAGTACCGGAGCAACACTTGACCCTATACAAATACCATTCTTCTGTAAAAACAACTTGCCTTCAAAGTTGACAAAAGTTGTCGAAAGGTAAAAAAGTTAAAAGTTCAATAAAGTTTGCGGTTGAAAGGCCGCACGCACCTTGAAAGGAGGTCTCTCCATGAGATTCAATGGCCTCACGCACTACTGCAAAGAGTTCGTCATGGGGGACAGAGTAAAACAGCTCTTCAATGTCCACTGAGAAAGCTGTGTTCGCCACTAGCGCTCCCGACCTCAATGCTTCAACCAGCACATTCGAGCTGTCGAAGCCACACGGATCCTCAGGTACAAGAACGTTGAGGGAGCCCTGCGAAACCTTCCAACAAGTTTCTGCCACGAACCTTCTTCTGTGACAATGGTTCTCATAGGATACTCCGGCTTATGAGTCTTAAGCGTAAAAAATACAGAGAGCACATCACCTTTGCTCTTCTTGACAGACTTCACGAGAGGCTCGAGGTGAAGCTGCTGCAAAATTTCAACGGCGTTTTTCTTGACTTTTGCAGGTTTTAGGGCAACCCCTCTGAAGTTCTTGTCCAGCGCTTCCCCTCGCTTTTTGGTGGAATGAATCATTGGGAAGTACAACAAATCCACCTTCTTTGTCAGCCTGCACGATGCTCAGGTCATTAGCAGCGAAATACCGCACCACTGGCCGCAAGACTTTTTCCGAAGGCCCACGGGACACTGCAGGCTTCCGAAGTTGGTAAATACCTTCCGAAAGACACCTTTCTTTTTCCTCGGACGGTGCTTTATGTGATAACTCCCGAACAGTTGCCAGAAGTCCCCCATGACGAACTGTTTGCAGTAGTGCGTGAGGCCATTGAATCTCATGGAGAGACCTCCTTTCAAGGTGCGTGCGGCCTTTCAACCGCAAACTTTATTGAACTTTTAACTTTTTACCTTTCGACAACTTTTGTAAACTTTGAAGGCAAGTTGTTTTTACAGAAGAATGGTATTTGTATAGGGTCAAGTGTTGCTCCGGTACTTTGCAGCATTTTCTTAGCTAATTTCGACAGACGCTTGTGCGATAGCCTTGATGATGACCGAGTTGCCCGTGTTTTTAGATATGTTGATGATTTTCTTGTCCTTCTAAATATTGGTAGGAGTGATTTTATCCTTGACGTCATTGCTAACATCATGTTAGTGTTTCAATCATGCTGCTCAGCTTTTCGTTTCACTCATGAAGCACCACAAGAAAATTCCATTAGATTCCTAGACTTGACTCTCACTTTTCATTCTCATGGTCACGTGTGCTGGATGTATAGTCCAAGGACTAAAAAAATTGCTTTTGCCCTATGATTCCTCCCACTCTAAACTAGTTAAAAGGGCTATCGCCAATTTATGCTTATCTAATGCCGTGGCTAAGAGTTGCACGCATAAAATGCAAGACAGCGTTGTCGAGCAGAAAAGTAGGCTTTTGGCGGCAGGTTATCCTAACAGTTTGTTCACTACTGTGGCTGAATTTTTGTTTAAGCGTTTAAAGTTGAAACACAGGAGCGATGCTGATGTTCAAGACCAAAAGCAAAAGAATCTGGTGGTTATGACATACGTACACGGTATTTCGTACACATTGAAAAAGGTTGCTGCCAGAAACGACATCAGATTGGTCTGTTCCGCACCTAGCAAACTCGCAGGTCTTTGTAGGAGAGTTGCGCAGCTCGGCACGCCAAGCAGAACATGCGATGTCAAACATGTAAAAAAAATACTGCGCATGTGCCACATGTGTGGTTTATGGCATTCCTTTGAGTTGCGATAGGCTATACATTGGACAATCTGGTCGATGTATTAACGTACGTATGCGGGAACATGCAAATCTTCTACCCCTCTGGCACGGGTGGTAACCTTCCGCTACATTGCAAGCTGTGTGGGTGTACACCACGGTTTGAAAATGTTTCTATTTTAGCCAAGGCTAAGACGCAGCGGGAAAGGGAAATCATTGAGGCGTACCACATTTGGAAGGTTGGTCCGCATAAATGTGTAAGCGCAGCTTCTGTGTTTTTGACCAGGAAAGAGTGCGATTTTCTTGAACTGAACTGATTTGCGTAGGTAAGATTGGAGATGTAATTTTGTGGGGTGCTTTTTGCGCATGCGCTGTACGGATTGAGGAGAAGGCGTTTTTTTTCGAAATAAACGTCAGTTGTTAGTAGCCACCTCTGTGTTCACTGTCTCTGCTTCTGCCTCTCAGTTTTCTTCCTGTTTCGACGTTTTAGTGGCTTTTGTCGAATTTAGGCTATAGAGAAGCTCAGTTGCGTAAATCACCGGAGACAGATGAAATAGGGGCAGCCTTTTATAAAACATTTAAGAGTGAAGTGGCAGTACTCTTACACTCTGTTTTAGCTGAAGCATATGATCGCAAATACATGCCTTTATCTTTTCGTAAAAGTCACATTAATTTAATCCCAAAATCTGATGACCCCCTCAGACTTCTCTCAGTCAAATCATATCGGACAATCAGTCTGACAAATGTTGACTATAAAATCTACATGAAGGTAATAGCTAGAAGGTTACGAACTGTTATTGGCCGTCTAGTTGACGATCACCAAACCTGCAGTATAAAAGGACGCACGATACTAACAAACATAAATGTTGCGCGAAGTGTTCTTGAATGTACCGACGCGTGTGAAGGACGCGTTGCAATAGACTTGGAGAAAGCTTTCGATCGGGTAAATCACGATATACTCTTTGCCATTCTTGACCACGTGAATGTCGGTAGTACAATACTTGAAGGGGTAAAATGACCTATTCAGAGTCGTCAGCAAACAATATGATTAACAAACGGGTCACTCAAAGCATTAAAGTCCTGTCGTCAACACGTCAGGGATGTCCGCTGTCCCCTTTATTATTCGCCTTGTAGAACTATTTTGTTTAGGTATTCTCAGGAATCAAAATATACACGGCTATACCTACTTTTCTAGTGAAGTAAAAGTTCTCGCCTATGCTGACGACATCGCGCTATTCAGTGTAGACAAAGAAAGTGTTGAAGAAGTAGTTAAAGTGGCAAAATTATATTGTGTACAGACACGTAGTGCGATAAATTGGAATAAGTGTTTAGGCTTCTGGCATGGTAACTGGGAAACGAAGCCAGAAAATTTTCAAAATATTCAGTAGTGGACTTCTACTCCAGGACAGTATTTTAGCGTCCAACTGGGGCACTATCGTGACACGAATGCATATTGGAAAGCGGAAACAGGACGTGTTCGTGCTCCAATAAGGAAGTGGGGTGGACATGACCTGTCCATGTTTGCTCGTGCAAGAGTATGCAACTTATTTCTTGTTGCAAAATTGTTTTACGTCCTCCAAGTGTTGTGCATGTCTCGTGTAAATGTGCAAAACTTGCTGAGGGTTTTCACGGTTTACGCGTGGGGTTCAACATGGGAATGAACGAGACGTACAAATCTTTTTCGATCTGTCAAAAGTGGTGGTCTAGGCTTATGCCACTTATTCCTTAAACAAGTCGTCAGCAGGTTTGTATTTCTTACAGATCAAACCAACGAATTCCTTAGAGTAATTATACAAACAAGATTACGCGAGTCTCTACCAGGTTTTATGGTATCAACTAATGCTATGCCTAGACGAACGGCTTTTGGTTTCCTCCATGAAGTTGTCTTCTTTTGAAATCTTGTATGTACGGTTTTTATTAGAATATTTAGGTGGAGTTAGACGCAAAAAATTAGATGAAGATCTTTTAGAGGGCATGCTACCGGCATCATTGTATAGAGCAGTCTATGAAATCAGATCTGAAGGGAATGTCCTCAAGAGAGTAAAGAAGATGCCAGTGAGGGGATCAAGAAATTCATTTTTCTTTCAACTTCATAGCAACACACTTCCTATCAAGCCTTGGCTAGAGCAAAAAAAGACTCTTTGTACCCTGGAGTATAAATTATATATTATGCAACAAACCAAAAACGATATAGCACATATTTTTAGACTGCTGGGATGGCGTATTTTTATGGGGACATTCTACAACGGACTTTGAAGAAAGACTCACCGATTACTCCTTATGGTATTCGCTTCCTTCCTACAGATACAGCACCCTATGACATGTTGATGTTGATGTGCATGGACAGCATATGGAAAACGAGAATGGCGGTACAAAATGCTGACCCAGAGGCTCGCACCGCTAGAGTATTTTATTGAATATGCAGTATATATAAGAGAACTTTATCGCGTTCAGGAAGAAAAACCGATATGGATGCCTATGTTAGATGACCTGGCTGCATTGAAGCAGTTTTAAATCTTCGACAGGTTGACCTTCCTTTATAGTACCACCAATGTAATGCCTGTTTGTTGTCCGCTGCGGTGGATCAGTGGCTACGGTGCTCGGCTGCTGACCCGAAGGTCACGGGTTCGATCACGGCCGCGGTGGTCCCATTTCGATGGGGACGAAATGGTAGAGGCCCGTGTACTGTGCGATGTCAGTGCACGTTAAAGAACACCAGATGGTCAAAATTTCCGGAGCCCTCCACTACGGCGTCTCTCATAATCATATCGTGGTTTGGGACGTAAAAACCCAGATATTAATGCCTGTTTGTTTTATTTTTGTGTGTGTGTACCTTGTGTGTTGAATTTGTATGCTTGTGACATGACATTGTAAATTATAGGTAATAAAAAAAAACCGGTGTGGCTCAGTGGTAGAATTCTGGGCTGGCAGGAGGCGGACCCAGGTTCGAAGCCCTTTCAACCTGGATATTTTTTTCTAATTTGTCTTTTTTTTATTTAGTGCGATAGCGGTTACGGACACCGGCGGCGGCTTTGGCGGACAACTACGGCACCCTTGTTGTGATCTCATAATAGATTTCGCTTTAAAATATCATTTAGCTCCTCTTCGCGGACACCGATCAAACAGTGCAGCTGGTGGCATTAGCTTCAACAGACTAACGCATTTATATGTTTTAGAAGTCTTTCAGTTACGTTCTATCCTACTTTTATTGCGATATAAATTATATGGACACTGTTGGCGGATTCTTGCCGTTACGGTCATGTCCCGATATGTATATGTAATATAAATATCTATGTAATATAAATGTAATAAGTTGACGTCACGTGCTACGTGACGTCAACAGGCAGAAAAAAGAGTGTTCGACACTCTCCGTCACGGCTATTGGCGGCGCTGACTGACGCTCCCACGTCTAATGCACATATATGCCCTATAAAGTGGACGAGGAGATGTCCGCTGTGGTAGCTCAGTTCGTAGAGCATCGCACGCATTATTCGAAGGTCGCAGGATCGGTCTGTGCCCACGGCTAGTTATCTTTTCGTCCATTTTGTTTGCTTCACATATTACATTCCATTAACTACTAATCTCATATACTTTCCTTGGCCTGACTGTCTGTTAGTTCTCATTAAAGACATGGACTAAGTAAGACAAGGAAAAGCGCGTACTACCAAGTGAAAAATTTACTCGGAAGCCAGGCGCAGCGTCCACATATGTGGACGCGACTTGTTTTTTCCAGTTCCTCGGACTAGTGAGAAAAAAGGGGCAAGATACATTGCGCATAGGAATAATTGAACCTTCTGCATAGTCAACGCGTCTTGACTTGAGCCCAATGTGCTGCATACGACTGCAGCCGATCACTTCTATGAAGGCACTACGATGTTTGACGGGTCACTGGACGTGGCGCGTTCCAGAACCAACTTCTTAATATTATTTTTGTTTGCGCAAAATGAACAGAGCCAAAAACAAACTGCATGTGCATTTTGAGCCCAAGATTTCCTTCTTTTCGTGTAAAAACAGTACATGAGTGCTTGCAGGATAATAAAATATTTAATCATACGCTGATTAAGATTAATTAGCAAAGCTCGCAAAAAAAAACATATTTCTTCATTTTCTTGCTTGGAATGTAATAACGAGTGCCTTAGAAATATGTTGTGCTAAATTTAGACGTTTCCGGACAGTGCATCATAATGTGCGCCTGAAGGGGATATATATATATATATATATATATATATATATATATATATATATATATATATATATATATATATATATATATATATATATATATATATATATATATATAGAGAGATAAGTTTGTTAAGCACATTTTTGTGGTATTTTGTTATGTTTTCTGTAGTGTGCTCTTATCCTATGAACTTACGAAACTTTTATCTGTCACAACTCTTCGAATAACCTTTCAGTTGGTAGCACGTGCTTGTCCATGTCTTACTTAGTCCCTGCCTACGTTACGCACTCGTATTTTAAGCAATCAACCTTAAACAACTCCGTTGCTGGAAAACTTCTCGAAACCATTTCTTAGCGAAACAAACGCGCTTTGATCGTTTCTGTCGCTGCCGCTTGGAAGTGGCACGAGCCAGCGAAGACCTGGCCGACGAACTTTAGGCCGCCCGGCAAGACAAGGTTGCCATCCCGGTCCGAGGAATTCGGGCCGTCACCTGATGCACCGCCATCACCATTGCCGCAGGATTGGACGGGACAAGAGTTCATCACTTTTTTCTCCAGCCTCTTCCGAAGTAAACTGCCGGACTAGCTTTATATCAGGGCTTCTCAAACGTTCCGCCTAGGGAGAGCGCAGTGGCTTTTCTTGCGTGCCGCGGAACCCTTAAATGTTTAGGGGCGAAGCTCCTCTAGCCGGGGCTCTGTCTCCCGTTGGCGTAGTCACGCTGGTGCTATGAATATGACGCTGTCATCACGGCGCAGCACATGCAAGGTAACCATTATACGCCATGACGATGACGATGATGATGACGCATGTTATGCATCTTGTATGCATCATAGGCAGCGACGGCTCGCTTATGCCTCTTATGCATAAGGTATGATGACGCATCTTATGCAGCATTTTATGAACGAGGCCTGTCCCCCCCCATCGCACCATTGTCCGCCTTATCCAGATGACGATGACGCTGCCATCTCTGCACAGCACATCCAAGGTGAGCATTATACGCCTGTTCGTCCCCAGCCCATGCAAGGTATGCATGTACGAACTGTACGCCCTCCGTAACTTTCATGAAGTAGGGAAACACCCACTATGCCAACCAGAACATTGTAGTATAATAAGGCCATCAACCAGCACCATAGTCACCAGAGTCATGGCCGAGAGCACAGAGTGGCTGCTTAGCAATGGTTAGGCAGGTGGTGGGTGCAAGCACAGAATGACACCCACTACCGGTGGTATCTGTCGCCCAGGTTTACTCCACTGCTTGATCTTGCTTGCATGTCCACAGTACATGCAAGGTATGCAGGGTAACCACTATACGCCCACCGTAACTTTCATGAAGTAGGGAAGCATCCACTATGCGAACTAGAACAAAATAAAAGGCTGCAACACCGTAAACACAGCCACTTTGCGTGCGTTTGCCTGTAGATACAGCCGCTTCGCGCAAAGCGGCTGCTGCGCGGCAGCGTCGTCACGCCGACCCCGAGCTGAGCTGGAGAAGCTGAAGCGAGACGCCAGCGCCGGCAAGCCGATCCAGAGGCAGCGAGGAAGAGCGCAGCTGCAGCGAAACGGGTACGTCGACAGGCCGACCCCGAGTTGCGGGCGCGCGAAGCTGCAGCGGAATGGAAGTCGCGCAAAGTCATCTACGATGATGAATAAAGAGCAACTTTCAGAACTCCCATGGCTGCTTCGCATACTACTCAGTGTTTCCTTATGGAGAGGTGTGTGCGATATTCTGCCATTACGGAACAGCACATGGAACGTATCCACTATACGTCATAATGATCAGACCACACATTCTCTTTCTGCCCGCGAGGCCGAAGAGAAACGAAAGCGTTGGAGCTTCGCCCCACTCACCAGCATTCACTTCGTGGAGATGGCGGTGACCTTTTTCTTCCCCATGAATACACTCCAAAGCAGGGGGGGGGGGAGGGGAGGTCGGGGTGATAACGCCTCTCGATGCTCGCAACCACAGCATTGGCACTGCCCGCATTGGCCTCTCCCCTTTTCTTCACTATCGAAGGTCATCCTCGCTGTTGTATACAACTCCCGATAATACATAAAATTATCAATCCCCCCCCGCGCCACTCCAAAGTAGCGTAGAGCGCCCGCCGACCTTGCACTGCATGCTTCAGGCACCGCGGTGCGTAAGCAATGTGTTCAACGCAAACGATGGAAGCGCCGGCAATACAGAGGCCTGCTAAACTTTTTGTGAAACCTGAAAGGAGGCATGCCTGTCACACAGCGAAGCGGCCGTCGGCCGATACACCGGGCGTAAAACTAAGCCTTAATCCTCGTGTAGCCCACAGCCGGCCCGAAGCCACGCCTATTATGCGTATCAAAGCACTCTTTGCGCGTTTTCATTAAAAAACCGACATAGAGCACCGGGAAATCACCGTGTATGAATACTGTTACACGTGACCGCCGACGGGTTATGATCCACGAATAAAGCACAGATGTGGCCGTTAATGTTGTTTGAACTGGTTTAAACGCTGACTAGCATGAACTAGCAGCGCTTCGCGCGTTTTGACACTACAGGCCCACAAGTCGCGCAACATTCATGGCGCGCACTAGACGACCCGTCTTTTGTGTTCCTATCACTTAAGTCTCTCGCCATACATGGACATCCGCTGCGAGAATGCGGTGCGCGATGCCATCGTTAAACGCAAAATGCAATGCAATTTTGCTCGATGCTGAACAGCAGGTGATAATCTCGCCTTCTCCCAAGGACTCATGTTTCCTGCCACTAAAGGATGCGCATATTTCTCTCCATCCTTAAAGAGGTCATTAACCACCCCTGGGTCTTGGTGAAAGAAATCATGAAGCGGAAACCAGGCACTGGTATGATCCTCTCAACCGGATCTTGTGTTAGTGTTCAGCAAATATGGCTTAGAAGACGAGCGCAAAGCTGTCGTTTTCTGAGGCACCCTCTTTTCACAGCGAGGCTGCTCCTCAAATCGTGCCATGTTCACCCCGTACCAAAAAACTGTTATCATCTTATATGGGCATGTGTCACAAAATCTGGGTAAATCGCACTACACGAAACTTCTAATAAAAAAAGGACGAAGGCAACAGTTAGCCCAACAAATGCCTGCGAAGAGACGGCGGCCATCTGAACACTCCGAGTACGTACAACGAGAATACAAAAGAACGGAGAGGCAACGGCGGCTGCGAAAACCCCGAAGCGATGGAAGGCCTTCGCCAGTGCAACGGGCCAAGGTTGTGTCTGTGATTGTCTGTAGTTTAACTCGAACCTCTCTGCTCTTATAATTAACGTACAAACAACCTAGCATCATCTAACTAATGCCTAGGAAAAACCTAGAAGCAACAATGAAATAACCCTCATCGCATAGCTAAGGCCTGTAAACAACGTAGCAGCAACCAGATTAGTGTTCAGAACCGTCCAGTTTCGCTGTTTCAAAGCTTTAGCGGCTTAGCACAAGTTTCGTCAATGGTTTCATACAGAGGCCTGTGCTGACCCTGTTTGGAGCTGCCAGCTCTTGATGTTTAGTGTCTTAGATCAAATAGCATGCTGTTATAGGCGAGCAGCCCACACAAATCTCGATCGGCGTTTGAATCAGATGCGCTTCTTGCAACTAGGTGCCGCCACGCACCGGCGCCGCGCCACATAGTGCGCTAACATTACACAATTTCCACACTAGCGCGCATCGGAATCACAGTGGGAGAGAGCAATAAGCTCCCGTCACGTGACCTCAGGGTCTTAGCACGCATTGACGTAACTTCTTTCCTCCATGCCGTCACTGCCATTGTAGATTCCGGCGTGTGTTTGGGGAGTGGACGAGAGAGAAATAGCTTCGAGCATGCGTCTGGCTCCTCCCGTCGTCCTTGGCAGATCTGACAATATTGTTGCGGTATCAGATTCGTGAGCCAATGAAGTACGATGCTAATGTCATTCGATTATTATTACATGCACAGGTGTCTGAGTAACCCTATAACTTTAGCGTTCTACGTGGTTACTGCAGTTCACATCCGGTTAATAGGGAGTTATAGGATAGCGATCGCAGAGATAGCGTTCGTTGCGGCCACCCACTATTTCCGTCATTTAACGGCGGCCTGCAAGATGTTAGCGTACGAGGCCTGCAAAGTGGCGACAAACGCCCATGCAAAGCTTTACGTCTCTTATTCTTAAGATCCCAAATATATGGCCACTTTTTTCGTTGAAATGTACATGTTGCCAATTTTCCTTGCCTACCCTTCCTCAACCATATTCAGACGTAGTTTAAACATAGTTTATTGAGCTACACTCGCGTTCGCCCGTTTCTCGGCCAATCTGTGGGTATGCCTCTTAGCTTCTACAGTCAGCACCATCGTCGCCACATCAGCTGCCACTTCCGAGCTCTGTACACGCTTCGCTCGCTGCAACTGGGTTCTACCTCAGGTGTGCCCGAGCTGCTCCGTCATGTGGTCGCGGCTGGTGTGAAGCCTGCTCCTGTAAGCACCAAGCAGGTTAATTTGGTGACTATGTTGGCATCCATCATTAAAAATGGTGAGCCAGTTGACAGAGAGGGCTTACAGCCAGGATAATGGTCGTGGCTCAACAGACAGAAAAGTAGACAAGAGGTTGTATTGACAGGTGTGCGCAGAATCGAGTTGTACACAGTTCGACTCGTACACAGTTTGACTATGAATAATTATGCTAGCTCTTACTACGCATCATAGGCGGAGAGTACGGGGGGCTCGGGGGCTCGGGCCCCCCCCGGGCGGCGTCACGGGGGGGCAGAGCCCCCCCCCCCCCCCCCGGCGCTTGCCCGGGATATTTTTTAAGAGCTTGGCTTAGGTCCCCGTCCATTGACAACGAGCGTTTGGTCTCCTGTCTGGCAGCTATTTATTTCACAGGGGGGATGTTTATACCCGCTTTTTCATTTCAGGGTTTTAAAATTCCGATCATGGACCAGTGACAAGTGAAACACTCAGTTAATAATTCCCCGCAAAGAGATTTGTATGTGCAGAATATGTTGCGTTAACAAACAACTGAGGCGACCTCTTAGTGTTCTATAGTGGTAGTCTGGTAGAAAATTGTATTTTCTACCACCTGAGAATTATTTTTGGCCATCACAAATTGAAGAATGAAGCTTCCTGTACCAGCATTAGGCCACTGTCTTACGTCTGGTGCATGTTTTAACAAGGTAATGCATGTGAATAAAGAAAAAAATTCGGCAGATCCCATGTACCACGGGAATCGATGTTATGCGAAGCATGCGTAGGCGATGTGACTCGGTTGTAAATTTTTTATTGAGCGAAACGTTACGAACTGACGCTAAAGATATGTACAAACGTTGTATGCACAGACATATGTTGAACAGTCGTATATGTCTCATATAACCAGTTGTTCGCAGTTGCGTAACGATGCCAACAGAAATATGAGTATTACCAACACCAGAAGCGGTAAGCTGATATGTAGCACTTGTGCTCGCGAGGATGGTAGAACTGGATAGTGCTTCGTGGACCAACTACAGTGGATGGCGCTTAAGTATACAATTGGCTGTAACTCGACACCACGCCTGCCTCATAGGAGTACAAATGTAGCGTTTATAAAATTATATAGCCAGCACTGCAACCACAATTGACTTTTCACCAACATTACGCCTGCATAGGGTCTTTTTCCAAAGCAGTTCCGATACCTGGCTCTGCGGTAGAATACCTGATTGCCACGCATATTGCTTGGGTTCGATTCCTGCTGGGACCTGATATTTATTATTTGCCTTCGTCGGGTCAACGCTGCCGACGTCAGTTTTTCTTAACGCTCTCGTATTTAAGTTGCTAATGTCTGTCCTCGCCGTTCCTGGGTAGATCTAAATTGTCTAACATCTGTGGCTCATACCCGCATACTGCGGCCAGTTGTGTACGGGTATGAGCCACACGTGTATGGAAAAATGAGCTTGACGACGTACGCGACGGGAATTTTCACGTTATTCATGTCATGACCAGCCAGACATATTGTCAATACATCTTACCCTCTGATACTATTTTTTAGTCTACCCCAAGTTAAGGAGGCGATCACGAGAGCACCCAGACGTAGGCGGCTAGATAGATAGATAGATAGATAGATAGATAGATAGATAGATAGATAGATAGATAGATAGATAGATACGTAGATAGAAACGCAAAAGTGCTTACAGTACACAAAGAAATGCTTCGCATTTAATAGGCGGGTCCCACTCAGTGTGGGAATCGATTTTATGTGATGCAGTCACCGAGTAGCAGCCTATACGGCATCTTTCGCTTTGAGCCAAGCGTTGCGAGGAGGATCGATATCTTTGTGTAAGTTGAAAAATAAATCGGGAGTCATCGCAAGAGATATTCATACTGATATCGCGGTTTGAATTATATTCTTTAATTTAGGAGGCAGACATGCTCTCTCTCTCTCTCAATATATATATATATATATATATATATATATATATATATATATATATATATATATATTGTAATGAAGAGAAAGTGGTACTCGCGGACATGCTCGGGTATAGAAAGAGGAGAACGAAGTCAGATAAAGAACAGCCGAATGCTCATTACTCCGCTTTCAAAAATAGGCTTAAACTTAACTGAATACATTGTGCTAAGCTTTGGTGCCTCAGGGTTGGGATACTGCCATAGGGATGCCTTCGATGCTGTGTGTAATTTCATGCAAACCTCTAAACGTGTACCATTTTAATCTTGCCTTCAAAAATATTCGTTATTAAAATGCGGTAAAATCAAACTAATCTCATCAAATCAAAAGTGCTACGATCAGGTTAATACGGCAGTCTGGAATACGAGCTCAACAGCAGAATTTTTTAAGTATAAATTTGATGTATTACTTATTATTACCATTTCTTCTCTTTTTTTCCTTATAATATTATTTAACCTTTTAACATTTTTCGAATAACCTTTTAAATTTCAACAACGCATTCTTGGCCCATCCCCCCAGAGTGGGTACGTGCCATAGACCAATAGGACAACCAAACCAAACCAAACAGCCGACCCGCAGCAAGGGTGTTGTGTCTTGTCTCTTCTTCTACAATGGCGCAGTCCACGACAAACGAACCGTAAGCGCGTCCCCGCGGGTCATCGCCGCTGTGGGCTTCCCTTTTCGCGAACGCCACCCACGGAACCGCGTTCATGGAGCCCGCGACCCTCCTACCGCCGGAAGCACCAACGCCACCATTCGAGGACGGCGTCCAGGCCTCCTCGATGGATCAAGGGCATGCTTACCCCGGCGCCACCAGGACAGTGCACGGCCTACCGTTGCCCGGGGAATGCCGTTCATGCTTCCCGCTGCGACAACGCCCCGCTCAGTGCTCCATCAGCGCCTCAGCCGCTCAGGGGTGCTTTTCAAGCTCCCTCGGCAGAGGATAGCGCCGCAGTGAGTACATTTATCGACAAGTACTACTCCGACGTCACCACTGGCTCTGCGTGCGAATCGCCCGAAAGCGCCGCCCAGCTTTCCGCCACCATCGCGCGACTCCGCGCCACGGTCAACGCGTTGACGGTGCCAGGCTCTGTGCTGTTTCCTTCCGCCTTGCCAGCACTTCACTCGTTCAGTGCCGCGTTGACCGCAGCCGCCTTCCAAGACCACGAACAGACCTCACCAGAGAGCCGCAGAAAGCTCTGGTATACCCTCAAAGAGCTTTCATACCAACTCGATTGCTTGGCGTCGACATGCTCCGGAGTTTTGGCAGCCGTATCACCATCGGCGGCGGCCTTTGATCTACCGCAGTTCCGAGGCTTCGAGGATGACGCCGACAACTGGGTGGCCGCCGTCAACGCTCTCGGTGCTCTCAATGAATGGACAGAACAGCAGAAGTGGTGCATAGCCATTGACCACCTTCGAAATGCTGCCGCGGCGTGGCACAGATTCGAAGGCGTGCGGCAGCAATCCTGGGCGGAGTGGAGTTTCAAGCTCATTGCTGCTTTTGGCCGGACTCCCTCCCACCTCTCTGCCACCACCCAGTCCAACATGACCGGTACCGAGGAAGGAGCTCAAGAGGGGTTCCACCTCGAGGCTGCAGCTGTGCGCTGCAGTTCCCCACTCGAGCTTCCGGACTCTTTCTCGGTACCTGACTTAAGTTCATCACTGCCAAAGACCACTACCGAAGAAGGACTGTATGAAGGGCGTTGTTCCAACGACGCAGCCGCAGGGAACCATCCTGGCGCTGCTGCTGTGCCCTATGACCCCTTGGTAAAGAACGTTGTCGACTTCCCCGCCGGTGGAACTCCCCCCCAGATGCTGTACACCGCTACAGCTCTCTGAGTGTGCGCCATCGGTATGCGATTCCAGCACCATACCGTCAGCGACCGAGAGCATTTGCCACCATCCCCAGTCGGAGAGGCTGCTCTCATGCTCCCCATCACTTGAACACGTGGACGCACCGGCTGCTGCCGTACAGGGTACTCCACTTCTCCACAGACCAGACCGGCCAGATAAGGCCAGCAAGATGGACCTTCCAACGCGCGAGCCACGTCCCCGGACTTTACCACAGTCGTTGGCCGAGTGTGTGGACATCCGCCAATTGAACTTCCGAGAGGACCCCAGGAGAAACGAAAACCCCAAGCGTTCGGTCCTCTTAAAGGCCATCTCTAAGTACAAGTGTTCGAAGACGGGGGCACTTGTGCGGAGACACACAGAATCACTCAGCAGACGGCTTGACATTTTTCGGAGGCCATCAGTGCCGCCAACCACTCAACATGGCAATATGGCTCCTCGACGGGACAAGCGTAAGCCGGCATTAAGACCACGCTGTTACAGCCAGTGTCGCCCCGCACAATGTTCGGCAACTCGGCCAGAGATGTCGCGGCGTACACAAGCACGACCACCACGACAAAGTCAATGCCGCCCTACCGGAGATATCCATGCAAGAATATCCAGGCATTCTGCAATGTTGGATAGGCCAGCCACCAAGCGCATGTTTCACCGCTTGCCAAATCAAATCGCTGTGTGGCCGATACCGTCCGGCACGCAACAGCCAAGGCCGACCGCCAGAGGCATCGTTGGCACTTCAACAAGCCAAGTCACTGCATGGGCGTGACCGGCCTCCGCGAGGCAGCCAATGCCGCCCGCCAGAGGCATCATTTCGTCCTATGGTGGTTCACGGCTCAGAACCTCTGAATGTTTCCACCTTCGAACAGATGACCAACGCCAGAGAAGGGCCAATTTTGTCAGGACTGCATGCACGCAGCGTGGCCGAGTGTAATGAAGAGAAAGTGGTACTCGCGGACATGCTCGGGTAGAGAAAGAGGAGAACGAAGTCAGATAAAGAACAGCCGACCCGCAGCAAGGGTGTTGTGTCTTGTCTCTTCTTCTACAATATATATATATATATATATATATATATATATATATATATATATATATGTGAAGCGACAGGGAGAACAATGTAGAAGAAGAGCAAGCCGGGCCCGCCCCCCTCCGGCAAAATTAAAACTCTCCGCCTATGCTACGCATGCTGTATTCTTTGAAGTCCGAGGACTCGGCGACATAGACAATATGGTTATATAACGAAATGACTTTAATAAGCACCAACAACGGAATCAACAGACTCATGGTGCACGCGCGAGCCTAAAGCAACTACGAAACAGCGTCACAACTTGATCAATATGTAGCACAAGGCTGCCAGACTACGTGCAGTCTCACATCCGAACCCCCCTTTTTTTTTGTAAAATGCTCGATGGGCTTTTCATATCACACCGCACCCCGTTTTAAAGTCTCATAGTCTTGCAGCCACCAAAACATCCATATATTCCCAGAATCCTGGAACAATGTGGTCCTTCTTGAGAGGCTTCATCTTTGTCTGAACCTTGGCCTGTCTGCATGTCTTGATGTTGTCCCAACGTTTCTGCTGGCGCTCCATCTGACCTTGCTTGACGGGCTCAGTGCGTCCATCCCACTACTTGCGCGTCTGCTGCCGCCGCTTCTCGCGTCGCTTCAACGATGCCTTCATCAAAACAGGGTGATATCCGACCTTTATCCCTTCTTCTTTGTAGAGAGCACGGTGAGATTTTCGCTTCTCTTGAACCCCTTTTGCATATCGCGTTTCACATTCCTTAGTGTTCATCTTTTCTGCCTTCATCTCCATTTGACGGACAACCTCCCGCTTCTATTCAACCTTGGGTCGTGCATCTGTCCCAGCTGACGAGTCAATTAGTTCGAACTTACTGTAGGCCATGTGGCAGTCGCGGTAGAAGGCAGCTTCACCTTGGGGTGCCTTTCGCGCTTTCGTGTTGCTCGCAGCGGCTACGCTTTCTTGACTTGGTTTGTGTCACTTGTTCTGGGTTGACTTAGCATCTGGCTTGATGGCTTGTTTGTTGGCCTTGTGCTTATCCTCTGCTGGTATTTTACGTCAGAGAAGCTCAATCTTGCGGCTGAGCCACTGTCGGAGCTCATCCAGGGAACTGACACGTTCCCGTGCAGCCGAGTGCATAGCCTTGGCGTCCCGTTGCTTGTTCATTTTCAATCGATTGGCCTGCAGCAGCTGGCTGGCTGTCTGATGAAGTCCCGGGCCCAGCCGTGCCGTCTTCATGACCGAGCCTTTTGCATGAGGCACTTCAATCAATCAATAAATCAACCAGCCGAAGTTTTATTTTCGCTGTAGACAATACAATGCATTGTAAATGCGAAAATAGGGGCCCCGAGAAAAAAGCTGCGCTTGCACAGCTTGACTAAGCTCTGGTCACCCGTACAGAGGCATTGGCGCTCAATGTAATCACGGTCCTCTTTGTTGTATCCATAAGGTTGACAGGAGTATGATGATGCATCTGGCAAAATGTCCATGGAGTGCTGAGACCCTTTCTAAAGCCCCATTCATCCTCATCATTGGCAAAGAAGTCACCAGCCTGAGGCAAGACGTGTTTAACTGCAATAACTTCCTCTTCTTGTAGCTGTGGACCTATGTGAGCACAGCGTAGCTGTCACCATGGCATGATCAACGTAGCACTACTCGTGCAAACTGGTGCTGCCTTCGGTTCACGTGGCTTTACCTCAAGCAACTCTGCATTCTGTTCGTGGAAAAACCACGTGCGTTAGGTTTTGTCTGGCAACGGTGGAAACTGCAAACCGCGTGTGGAAGACACAGATTGTGTAGAAGGACATGTAGGGCTACTGGACAGCTTAAAATCATTGAACATTCTTGGTAGCACGTTCTACAGGCATCACATGACAACACCCGTGCTAGAATGGTGAATTTTTGTTGGATGAGGTGGCCGGACAAGGAGCTCAGCGTGAGTGGCTTCAAACCGGTCATCTCCCAGGAGCAAAGGCAAGGGGTTTCAAGCCAGAACTAGAACCTCAAGCACTGCATAAATAGGCCCCACAGTGATGCAAGTACATAATGTACCAGCTTGCATGAGGTCACCACCGCCTACAACACACATGGGAGGCTAGAACAATGGTTACAGGTTCGCATATCGAAGAACACTCAGCGAGAGTACTGTGTTTATGGAACCACTGTCTGGAAAGGCATTAACAGGGCCTATAAATGGAATATCAGCTTGAATTACAGCATACTGCCCAAGTGGTTCCTCGAGTGGCTCTGAAGCTTCAAAGCACGCCATGGAAAGAAGGCTCGTTTGCTGGCTGGACAGCTGAGCATTGCATTTGGAATGAGGGCACTTTCATGCAAGATGGCCAGTTTGGCGACAATTGTAGCTTGTGGCCTTGCTTAAGTCTTCACCTGGGCGATAAGCAGGTACGCCATTTCTTGAGCTGATTCCAGGATAACGACTGTCTTACTCGTCCAGTGGTAATGATGAAATCCTACTTGAGAGAGATGACTGACCCGGATTTATTTGTGAAAATTTCTCGTTCATATAACCAATCTACTGCACTGGCATGGGAGGCGCTCTTGGCGCTGATGTGTGGCTGCAACGGGCGGAAAAACAGATGCATGCTCTATAGTTCGGTCGAGTTGGGTGGCGATCACAGTTGGTGGACGCGCTCACACAACGCGCTCACAGTTGGTGGACGTCGTGCATCGATAGTAGTTGTCAAGTATATGTCGCGCACACGCTGTAGGGCATATACAATGCGCTGAGGATCTGTAAGTCAACGAGGCTCTCCCACGTGTCGAAGAGGTTTTCCTGCCATGCTCTTCCCATCTGCAGCTGAGCCATGAAGCTTACGAAGCGCTATGGCGAGGAGAGTGGACGATGTCCATGAGGCCAATGCTTGGGTGCGCTCGAGTTCTTCAAGCCACTGGTGAGCTGAAATGCTACCGTCACCACTAAAGTTTGGCGGCGATGCCGAAAGGTCGGGAAACGTATTAACTTGGACAGGAATAGTCGGCCGTTGTGACAACGTCAAAAACTGCTGTTATAAGTCACTCAGTACTTGCGTACTTGAAGTAAAAACAGACTGCTCAGCTGTCGAATCGGGTATACCGGATGGTCGATGGTTGTGGGCGATGTCATGGAGCAAGCGTTCAATCATTATGTCCTTTGAGCCAATCGTATCTAGTTTACGTTCCGAAAGTACTGGCGCATAAAGTCCGTCGTGAAACCATCGAGGTCCTCGACAGTGGCTTCAGCCCAGTATATAAGCGGCATTGCAGTCAATGGACATGCGAGCAAGCTCGAAAAAGGCTTGGGGCAGCAAAGGCAGCGAGGCCGGCAGCGGGTACCAAACACCAACTCACACGAAATAGGCGAGTGGCTCTGCCTTCTTCAGCGTAGTTCGTCGTCGACTGCGCCAAATGTGAGGACTCGGCGACGTATACAAGACGATTATATACCGCAAATGCAGTAGCTACGGCATCAACACAGTCATTGTGCGCGCGCGAACCTAGAACAACTACGCAACAGCGTCACGACTAGATCAACATGTAGTACAAGGCTGCCATATTACGTGCAGTCTCAAAGAATAATGCAATTCGTGTAATTATTTGCTTCAGAAAAATGTTGACACTATAATTGGCCGCTTATTTCCAGCTCTTTGTCGAACATCAGGGAAGATCTACAACGGGATTTTACGAACTGCTGGGAGAACTGCGGACCAACTGAGCCGTCCATTGACTGCAAGGAGTACCGCAGAGAAACCAGAAGATGGGTAAGCTATGCATAATTTATTGTATAGGCAATGGAACTTGTGAGACTTGCCAAATAGTCACAGAATCCGAACAAATGCCGACGGCTGGCGCGCAGCCACGGATTGGTGCTACAAAAAAAAGGGCTTCGACACAGAGCTAAAGCTGGGTGCGGAGTCCTGCAGTTTTTGAAGCCACCCCCAAAATTAGCATCAAATATTTGAACTACTTTGGAAGTGAAATTTGTATTTGGGCTTCGCATGATGATTGCCCGAAGTTTTTATAACTAGGCCACAGGTACATGCCATGTAAGGAAGCATATAAAATGTTATATAACGTACCGCGTGCATGAAGTCTTTGGAGACAATACTGCTACGTAACAGCAGCAGCTATACTATTCTCTTGAGTGAAGACACCTCAATATAATTAAGACAATGAGGGCATTCAGTAAAAACTGGCACCCGCCTAACCTGCTGGGCAGGGCTAGATGCATGCGCGGTTGTAAATAATCTGTATGTATTCCTTCCCGTGTCTGTCTCTTCCGTGACACTATGCACGTTTTCCCACTGTCCCAGCTATTTTCTTGGTCATTCAATGCAGTGCGTTCTGTGCATGGCGATGGTTTACGATTGGTTTCATTTCCTATACCATTTATGATGCAAAAGCAGCACCATCACTGGCGACCCTGCTGGTCAGCCGAACGTTCTGTACAGTTACCCAACGCCGCCCCTGAATGGACCGTGATTGCTCTGACTTCGGTTGCACAGTGTATGACTAAATTTGCGGATCTAGACAAGCTCCAAAAGCTATGTTTTCCGAAAGAGTTTCGTAGTCGCGTATTCTAACACGCGTGTATTTTCCTTTGTTTCAGGGGAGACGTCATTCGTGTCTGGCTTCACAACGATTTCTCAACAAGACACATTAGTCCTGTGTAAGTGCTCCACTCATCATGGATAGTTTGTTTCAAAGTGATCACCAAAGGAAAATTTCACAATTAATTAGTTGCATTGCATGTGTTGTACAATGCAAAGTGCAGGAGTACAACTAAGCTATTTAGGTCTCTTTTGCACCCTCAGCAAGAAAAAGTAGCGCAATGTAAAAAATTTAAAAAGAATGATAAGTTACAAACAGCGTCAGAATTTCTAGTTTATGTATTCTCCCCACACAAACCAACCAACTACATATAATTCACGCACGCCGGCACAAGGGGTAGTTCTTTCGATTTCAGAATGACGACGTGTTGTCTTTAAATAGCCCATATTTTAACCAAAAAAAATTTTTTTTGCAAGTATTCTCAAGTTTTCATCAGCTATGTCTGAACCTCGGTTGAGCTCTTCACTAGGCGCGTGTCCTTCACTTTTTTTTATTTGTCATTAGAAATACTCTTAAAGAACACCGTGGGAACAAGTTTCGAAACAATATGCAAATTCGTCCAGAAAATGTATGACAGTTGAGGACTGTGTCGTAGACCAAGCCGCAGTATATGCCTGTAAACAAGAATTAGCCAACACCAATACAAAAGATTTTGAGTAAGAAGATTTATGTGCTGCATAGTAGTTGATCGTTGAACCTGTAGGCACTATATCTCTTTCATAAAGCGGCAGATATGTCGCGCCAAAGTTGCCCATAAACTTCTTCAAATAAGTTCCGTATTTTTGAACATCCATGTGATGCTTTTTTTTTCTTCTTCAGCCTCAGAATTCCATGATCCGTAAGTGACATTTTTGACAAGAGTATTGTTTTTCTTGTTCGCTCAAGAGATGCAGGGAGCATCCACCGTTGCTCAGAACGACATCGCTAGCGGCATATTAGTAAATTCACTTGCGCTTGCATTTTGATAATTTATTCTTGTAAAAGCTTTCACAGTTATGAACTATCTGTTTTAGCTGCTTGTAGGAAAAGTTACAACCATACACAAAATATCCAGTTTAGGATAGTCAATAAGTTTAAATGGCAGTAAACCATAACAGTGTCCCTGTACTGCTTTGCAAGTGACTGCAGAATTGCACCTGTACCATAGTTCGGCTTTTATTTGTATATTGAGCTAGTGAAAGCTGTTAAAACAGCGAAGCACTCCAATTGCAAATTCTTCCGCCACTCACAACGAGCGCAGTCTTCCACGGGCGTACCGGAAGTATTGCCATTCTTCGCAAAAGGGCGCGGCGCACATGAACCACCGCTCATACACCCACGGCCGGTCGCCTAGACTCCACTGCGCCTCTTTCCTCGCCCAACGCGCCATAACATTGGTCACCACATCTCTGGTGCTCCTCTCCAGCTAACACCATATATACATACCGATTCGTCAGCGACTGTGGTGGTTAGGCGATCTATGAATGTATCCGACACATGTCATCAGGCACAACTCCAGAACAGCTCCACCGTTGAGGAAACGATTCGCCCGGTGAATTGGCACGATTCTTTCCCTCATTCACCTTCGTATAATGATTGTAACAGGCCATAGAGGGACGGGTATACAGTTATCCCCTATGTATAATTACTGCACAGCCAGAGTTCTCGGTGTAGATGCTTAACGTCAGTGGGAACGGAAGAACTGAGCCAGGAGCCATCGTAACGCCATGTTCAAACGTCTTTCTACTTTTTCTTCTTTGCCTTGACTCGCTTGCTGCGTTTATTATCATGTTTTCTACATCCTGCCCCACGCCAGATCAGGCATTAGGCAAGTAGCCCGGTGCAGATTGAACGGACCTCTTGAGTACAGTGCTGGCTTGTGTATTGATGGAGCAAGCCAGCACTTGTCCACCATGAATAGGGTATGCCTGCGCTAGATGACTCAGTGGCAAGAAAATGCTGGTTCTGTCCGACATCTTGTGGATTTACGACATGGTCTACAATTAACTTCGGTTGAAAGCTGTAGAGGCACCGATACGGAGCTCTTAATTTCAGAAGGTACTCACTTCCATTTTACCCAACGACGATTCAGTAGCCTCTGTCGGTAGCATAGCTTCCTGAGAGAATCAATACTAGTAGTCTCGGGTGATACTGGTGTGTTATAGGAGCTGTGATCCGTAAGAGAAGGGATTGAATTCCTGTCTAGTAGGCGCGCAGGGCATCGTGAAGAGAAACTGGATATACTCAAAGGGCTTGTCTTCCCATTTCTAAAGGATCATTCTGGAGTTGCCCACATTTTACAAGGTGTTATACGCTTGTAAACCTTCGTTAAAAGGGTCCGCTGCTCTGCGCAAGTCGTCGAAAGAGAAACTCTAGGGCAGGTGTTCCGTCAGCCGGGCTAACGCTGTTCAAATCGTGGTGTATTGTCGCCAGAGGTATCCTCTGGCATTGTCGTTGACGCAAACGACACGTGTCGCTCGTCGCTGTACGGTGTCGTTGCCCAGATAATTACGGTCATCTGTCCCCGGTAGTGCTACTGAGTGTCGGCCGTCAGAATGCTTGGTTGCCTGCTTACAGTATCGAATGTCCCGGTCAGAGAGACTTTAGTCTGTAACGCCCATAGGCTCAAATCACCAGAACGATTATGATTTCTGCGATCGATTCCTCCTCTGCTGAATCTACCCAAGGCGCTGATCAGATGCGTTCTGCAGTCCAAAATGTTCTGTTGGCAGACTGGTTCCTTGTAGAGTCCAGCCGAATATGGTGTCACTCGCCACTAAACCTGGAACGTGTGGGCATCGGATGACTTCGTCGGTAATTACTTGCCACAGATAATCAGATCCAATTTGGAATCTGAACCCAAAGTCCAGTGTCTCTTTTGCTGAGTAATCATTTGCCAGCCACTTGCTTTGTTTTCTCGGTGACTAAATAAATTCGTTGAATTCGTTCTCGGTCGCCGGCACAGCTACATCATGACAAATGACAGGGGCGCCTATAGCTTCTGTCAATCGTAACGTTGCTGTACCGATTTAGGAAGCTGTACTTCGTCCATGTTGGGCTTTTGCGGTGCTGAGGTGAAAGTGCTTCCGAAGGTTTTTAACTCGAAACGTGTTTGCGGACCACACTCACGTTCACCTTGCGAGCTAGGTCTTCTTGAATAAACGTTCTCCGGCTACCTCCAACCAGAATCCCGCGAGCGTATTGGCTCCTGTCGTTGTTGAAGAACTCAGTGCGGAATGTTGGAGATAGACTGCGCTGTCTTCGGTTGTTGGCCAGTTGATGATAAGTCTTTGCAAGCCGAAAGAGCGTTCGAAGAAATGCACACTGTGACACTCCTTGAGGTACCTGCGGTCGTCGAAACCCTCCGGTAATTGGAGTCGCACATGCTTAAAGCGTGTTTTCCGCGGCAGCAACAGCAGGTGAGCTTGATGCGGTAATACTTCGCTCGGTGCCTTTTTGATGTGCTACGAAATCACCGGTTATCTCCTTCTCGACCGCAAGAGGAATATGGGCGTTGCAGCTGCGCGTCCCGTGCCCATCAGTACGGCAGGAGAAGCATGTCCACCTTGCGACGGAAGAGGCGTGCAAAACTGATGCCGTTATAATGCCGCTGTTTCTTCGGGCCGAGCGATCGTCCAAAGCAGGTCTCTGACGTGGCAGTTGCACATTCGAGCTCCACCCGCATGTATAGTAATAGGTTATTTAGCTCAGCGTTCTACGCAGCTGACGCCTGAGCTGGTGCACCTGACGAGGAGACTTCAGCAGCACGGACGTCGGAGGGCCGTGTGAAGGCACGGTGACTTTTTCTCATGTGAAACAAATACTGATGTTCCCGTGGTAGAGCCTGCTGCAAGATGTCGACGAGCATAGCTGAATATGTAAGCGTCGGCCCGTTCAGCGCTTGAACGCAAGGCAGCGAGTATTGAGTTGCGTGGCATCATACAATCTTTGTAACCCAACGCTGGCAGATGTCGTTGGCAGATGTTACACTTGGGAGATTTCCCAGCGCCGTCAGACTGGGGCTGAATAATCACAGTTTTATCGCCGAATCTTTCCTTGAGCATAGCGACGGTGTCGGCGTAGCATGATTTGATCGTGGGCAAGCACGCGATTCCTGTTGCTGCGTCACCTACTAGGAAGCTCTTCAGGTAGTAGAACTTAGTGGATGGCATCAGGTCGTCATTAAAGTGAATAAACTGTTTCAATTGCTCTCAGAAGCACGTCCACCGTGGGATGTCGCCTTTGAACGTTGGGATATACAGCTGCGGCTACCAGGGCGTCATAAGTCTTGCGGGAGCCTCGTTTCTGAAAGTAGTTGCTTCTGGGCTTTAATTACTGCAAGTTTGAGCATGGCCGTTCTGAGATCGTTCCATTTGGGATATTCTGCAACTTATCTTAGCGAGCATTCTGCCGACTTCATCTTGATACTCCTCTGTAGCGGTGCACTCCTCTTCGATATGTTCAAGTCGGAACATACTGCTCATATTCCTCGTTTATCTTGGCGGGCTCGTCGTTACAAGAGAGTCGTTGCTGTACAGCTGCGAGCTACGCGATGTCGACATTAGCGGAGTCAAGCAAGATTCACGCTTCCTGAATTATCTTCTTCTTCTGCGCGAGTCGTGCAGAGATCGCTTGGCTTTGGGTAGGTCCATTCGGAGGGCACCGATGCTATCTGAGGTTGTCGTACCAAGCCCCATTCTCCCATCCACGATCCGTCGAGTGCTCACCGCCCGCGACGCGACGCAAAGCAAAAGTTGAATGCTGTTCGCCGTGCGTAGATGGATGACTGGTCCGTACGGTGGGTTTTCGGCAGCAAAATGTAGATGCTAAGACGGTAGCAGGTACGGAAAAACAGAATCAGGAGCCATGGTAACGCCATGTTCAAATGTGTTTCTAGTTCTGGCTGGCTTCATTGATTATCATGTTTTCTACACTCAGGTATGACTATTTCACGCCAATTTTGCTATTTTTTCAAGCTCTTGGCACAAGACATTAACGTTTTCGGTACTTGGCTGCTTTCTGGCTACTTTCTTGTTCCCTTGATATTAGCCAATTTATCAGTATTTGGTAATGTCGCAGACGCTGACCCTCGAATATGCGGTGTGGAAACAGGGTTGCAAAGGCGTGTTTCCAGCTCCTAAATTTCTTCGACAGCGTCGTCAAACCGATGGTGCATTCAACGAACCAGACTTATGTAATGTCAATCTGTTTTCAGTCGTTGTGGGGTATTCATTGTACAATGAAACCCCTCGCCGACTGAAACCGGATTGTCATAACTATGACAAATAAGGCGATCTAGTCTTATGTTGGATTGTGCCCGCAAACTATTTCCATAGGATGTTCGCTTTCGAGCGCAGCGTATTCATTCTGTTGAAGAAGGAAATATAGCTATGAGCCGTAGCGCCGACTTCGTGTTATTACCGCGTCCGTCAGGATTCATGAAATCAGGCTTTTGTAACACACATTAAAGCAATAAAGTACCAAAAAACCTGAATGACGAATGAACTCACGTTGTGTGATAACGTGAACTACAAATTATTCAGCACATCTTTGGTGCCTCATGTGTTGCATTTCTGGCATTTCTCAGATGATGTCCACGTTTAGTATTTCTAGAGTAACATTGCGCAAGATGATAACCAAGAAGAAAAACAGTCACAGAAAAAAACACCACCCACTTGAATTGGCGTTGTTTCTGTTCTTGCTTTTTTCTTCTTGTTTTTAAGCTGGCGCCACATCTTTCGAGTATGTATATACCAAATGACCTAATATAGCAGGTGGATAAGTTCGGTAATAGTTCTACAAGGTAGAGGAAAAATAAACTTCCTTGTAGCAAGCCCCAAACAAGCGATACCATGTTGGCACTTGTCGTGTGCCTGTGCCTACTGGCCCTTTCCAGCCTGGTGGTTTTTGCCATTACTACGAGCGATAAAGGTGAGCGCATTTTTATCACTCTACTTGAGCAAAATACACGTGGAAAAGAGGAGTACAGAAAGGGCTGCAAGCAGAATTCTTTACAGCTGCATGCAAATGTTCCTGTTCTGGAACTTACTTTCTAGATTGCGCTCATGTTAGAGTCGGCGTTTAAGAGGTTCGCCTATAAAGCGCCGCAGTTTTCGCTTTGGCCATGCACTTTACATTTGTGTACCGCCGGAATATGACACCGTCACCGGGGCAACTCTCGGTAGCATAATTTTGTGCGGACATCTGAGCGAGAGTTTTGGATGATTAAAAGGAAGCAATAACGGTTTTCGTGGGCTTAAAGCTACGCTCGAAGTAAAGCAAACGCGCAAGGTATTTTCTGTGCTCTGCCAAAAATAGAGCTAACGCTGATTAACTACAGAAGAAAGGCAACACATGTGCTCCGATGAGCAAACGGCAGTACTCTCAAGCAGCGCCACGCCAGCAGTGGGCGGCAAAGCTGTAACGTTAACGACATTGACGATAATTTATTGTTGCAAAGCGTACATCGCATGGGGACATTTCCAAGAAGGGCGAGTTACATGAAAAGCGAGATGTTCACGTGAAAAGCGAAATATTTACGAAATTTACGGAGTGAAGGGTTCGTTAAGACTGCCCGTGTTTGGACACTGGCCCTCGCGTGTCCTACATCATAACGAGCTCAACTACTCACGGCATAAATATATTTTTAGATACATTCATACTGAAATAAACGAATAAATAAACAAATAGGTACGCTTAATGTGAAGCACAGTTGCGATGGAAGCATCTTGCTTATGATACTGGCTCTACTAGCTGTGCCGAAGCGGCTTCATACCACGCATTGATTTCAGCGATGGCAATCACCGGCATTGAGTCGAGTGAAGATCTCACGTTTTAAGTTCTAACAGCGTTTTCTTCTTTTTTTTTATTCCGATAGCAATTACATGGACACTCTCGGCTAGTCTCTGCCGTCGCCATTGTGCCCCCCGATATGTATATGTATGTATACATGTAAAAAATAGACGCAAAGAAAAATGAATCAGAAGAAAAAAAATCTAAGGCTCCCGACCTAGGATTCGAACCAGCAACCACTCTCTTCGCTGCTGTCCAGTGTTGCTTGTCCGGCTTTTTTATATGTCGATATAGGACTTCTAGAATAGAGGTTCAGCGCATTTTATACAGGGTTCAATTAAAACCTGAAACACATGTACTTGGTGCCAAGCCTGATTGTTTGACGTTTTCCTTGTGCCCCTTGTCGGGTGCGTTACATTTTTATTCCACGAACTGCCTGTTGCCCTGCAGCTGGTGATGATACTGGTGTCACCACTGCGGACGACGTTCATGATAATAGCGGACCCTCTTCATTGCCACCTGCCGCTATAAAGGTCCAGGGAACTGTCTCAACTAAGGGGAGAATGGGAGGCAGTCCAAGGGTCACGGTACAGCTGATGTCCACTGCAGGAACCACAGGTAGGTGTGTGTATTCTGATCTTAACGCACAGGTATTAAAGTGGCTTAGAGAGTAGAATTCTGCAGAGCCATGTTTAGCATACGTGTGTGTGCAGCCGTACACCTGCCGGCAGCAATCTACTGCGAAAACGAATAAAAATATGTCTTCTCAAGCCCCACCATACGGCTATCGCTTCACAGCAGGGGATGTGACCATTTCGTGTCCCTAATAGCTTGAAATCCGAACGAATTTATCGTGAAATGAAAAAAAAAGAAACCCGGCAGATCCTACGCATTGTGGTAACCGATGTCCGTGCCAAAACTTTCACGCGAAAAGACAGACCGCTGCATTACTAGTTCATTCAGAGCAAACAGTTTGTTCAAGCTGTAGTAAGCCCCTCTGTATTCTTACAATTAACGATTGGACAATATGGAAATTCGTGATATATGTGTGGTGTATATCGTGTTCACGATACATGTAGTATTTCACAAGCACAAACAATAGAAAGAACAAAGCTCAAGTCAGTGGCCTCTCTTTATTGTCTATAGCGCATTTTATTTATAGCTACTGAAGCTTTCCGATCCTTGAACTTTTGCACATGTAATGGTTTTATGACGTCAGAAATATGAGATTATGTCTTACTGCCTCACGCGTTTTGTAGCCACCAGCGTATATTGTCTGGTAATATCGACTTTTCACGCGTTGGAACAGCGTAGCGATGACAATCCGTGCCACATTATCCGCAGTTCTCTTGCTCAAGCAGTGCACATCCAACGGCACACATTCAACAAGGCAATAGCTGCGCAATCTTCGTCGGGCTTACCGAAAAGACGAACGCATGAGAAAGTAAAACATATCGTAACTGCGCTCACAGAGGACGCAAAATGCAACATATATTGTGTTCCGCCAGTACCACAATATTGCTCTGTATTTTCGTCCGAATAAAAAAGAAATTCAAATATTTATGCTATTAACGGCACTGAAGCTGCGCCAAAAGTGTACTGCCGTGTAATGGTTGATATGAAATACAAGCTGCATGTTTTGTGTTATGATCCGTTTAGGCCTAAGTGTTGAAGCGCAAAAACATTACGCAAGGCTTTATTATTTTAAAATTTTCGCAGCTCACCCGTTTCCTCTGAGAAGCACCGGGACTACAGCGACTACAAGAAAGAGAACAACAATGACAACAGCTACGAGTGCCACAACCGCGAAGACCACGACCCAGACTGCAGAGACCATGACAACAGCGACCACGATGACAACCACAAAGGCGATTTCGGCGACCACGAGTAGTACCACGGCGATTTCCACGAGGACAATTACCACAATGACTACTGCCACGACGACGGCTTCCTCGACTACTACTACCACGACGACATATACGACGACTACACCTACGACCTCTACAACCACGACGAAAACTTCGACAACGGCTACGACGACTACATCTACAACCACTACAACCACGACGACAACTTCGACAACGACTACGACGACTACATCTACAACCACTACAACCACAACGACAACTTCGACAACGACTACGACGACTACATCTACAACCACTACAACCACGACGACAACTTCGACAACGACTACGACGACTACATCTACAACCACTACAACCACAACGACAACTTCGACAACGACTACGACGACTACATCTACAACCACTACAACCACGACGACAACTTCGACAACGACTACGACGACTACATCTACAACCACTACAACCACAACGACAACTTCGACAACGACTACGACGACTACATCTACAACCACTACAACCACGACGACAACTTCGACAACGACTACGACGACTACACCTACGACCTCCACAACCACGACGATAACTTCGACAACGGCTACGACGACTACATCTACAACCACTACAACCACGACGACAACTTCGACAACGACTACGACGACTACATCTACAACCACTACAACCACAACGACAACTTCGACAACGACTACGACGACTACATCTACAACCACTACAACCACGACGACAACTTCGACAACGACTACGACGACTACATCTACAACCACTACAACCACAACGACAACTTCGACAACGACTACGACGACTACACCTACGACCACTACAACCACGACGACAACTTCGACAACGACTACGACGACTGCATCTACAACCACTACAACCACGACGACAACTTCGACAACGGCTACGACGACTACATCTACAACCACTACAACCACGACGACAACTTCGACAACGACTACGACGACTACATCTACAACCACTACAACCACGACAACTTCGACAACGACTACGACGACTACATCTACAACCACTACAACCACAACGACAACTTCGACAACGACTACGACGACTACACCTACGACCTCCACAACAACGACGACAACTTCGACAACGACTACGACGACTACACCTACGACCTCTACAACCACGACGAAAACTTCGACAACGGCTACGACGACTACATCTACAACCACTACAACCACGACGACAACTTCGACAACGACTACGACGACTACATTTACAACCACTACAACCACGACGACAACTTCGACAACGACTACGACGACTGCATCTACAACCACTACAACCACGACGACAACTTCGACAACGACGACTACATCTACAACCACTACAACCACAACGACAACTTCGACAACGACTACACCTACGACCACTACAACCACGACGACAACTTCGACAACGACTACGACGACTACACCTACGACCTCCACAACCACGACGACAACTTCGACAACGGCTACGACGACTACATCTACAACCACTACAACCACGACGACAACTTCGACAACGACTACGACGACTGCATCTACAACCACTACAACCACAACGACAACTTCGACAACGGCTACGACGACTACATCTACAACCACTACAACCACGACGACAACTTCGACAACGACTACGACGACTACACCTACGACCTCTACAACCATGACGAAAACTTCGACAAAGGCTACGACGACTACATCTACAACCACTACAACCACGACGACAACTTCGACAACGACTACGACGACTACATCTACAACCACTACAACCACAAAGACAACTTCGACAACGACTACGACGACTACATCTACAAGCACTACAACCACGACAACTTCGACAACGACTACGACGACTACATCTACAACCACTACAACCACAACGACAACTTCGACAACGACTACGACGACTACACCTACGACCACTACAACCACGACGACAACTTCGACAACGACTACGACGACTACACCTACGACCTCTACAACCACGACGAAAACTTCGACAACGGCTACGACGACTACATCTACAACCACTACAACCACGACGACAACTTCGACAACGACTACGACGACTACATCTACAACCACTACAACCACAAAGACAACTTCGACAACGACTACGACGACTACATCTACAACCACTACAACCACGACGACAACTTCGACAACGACTACGACGACTACACCTACGACCTCCACAACAACGACGACAACTTCGACAACGACTATGATGTCAACTACAACGGCAAAACCGTCCCCAGGTAAGTGCCCACTTTCCCGTCGCTCCTGCACCTAACTAGGTTTTCGCAATATATTTTTCTCAAGGAGGACTGTCGTACGGATCGAAGCACTTGAAGGAGTATTTGATATGCAAAGCAGGAAGCATATAATGATTTGGTTCATTGTCAGAACCGTGCATTCAGAAGCGGCGAAGTCAGCCTAGCAGGTTCGGATACTCTGTCTCGGCTATGTCTGTCATATCCAATGCTACAAGTCGTAACACTTCATGTCGCCAGTGGTCACCCCGTCTTCCGACGCTATTCTGTACCAGACAAATCCACAATTGCATGTCCACCAGAACTCATCTGTTCCGATTCCATGGCACGCGTCTCTGTAGCGGCCACTCCTCGGGCAGATGACGGACGGCGACAACAGATATAAAAAAACTGATGTTTAATGTCATAACCATCCGTAAAAAAGGCGGTGCTGCCACACGGTGCAACACCAGAGCGAGACAAAAGGGAAAAGAGAGAGAGGGAGCACAAAGTCTGAGTGCTCGGCACAAGGTTGGCAGATCACACAGCGAAAACGAAACCGCAACTGCAGCGGCCCCGGGAACATGGTTCCAACACATCATCCTTTCTCATGTCCAGGTACGTTTCATTGTCAATGTGAACACGACACAGCGCTTTTTCCTCGTTGAAATAAACATGGAGCATAATAAAAATCCTTGAAATATTACAAAATGTACCTAATTCCTATGAGTGTTTCTCTCGAACTGATTACACTCATTTACACTCTTGTGCTCGGATGTTCAAGTTTATCACCGGCACAGTGGTCTAGTGGGCATCGTGCTCGACTGCTGACTTGCATGTCGCGGAGACAAATTCCCAGCCGCGGCCGCCGCCTTCTTGATGGAGGCGAGAATGCTCGAGACCCGTGTACTTGAATTTGGGTACACGTCAAAGAACCACAGGTGGTATAAATTTCGGGAGCCCTCTACTACGGCGACATTCATAATAATGTCATTGTTTTAGGCCTTTAGACACCATCAATTATTATTATTACTATATTGAAGTCATCTGGCACTGTTCGGTTATTGTTATTATGAAAATTTCTGAAAGCTGTAGTAGAGCTTAGCAATTTTATAAATCTACATCTCAGCCGAATGCTCTCTCTCCCCAAAAATTTTAGGACCTATCAGCTCTCTTTTTTAAAAGTATTCAACAGTGGGAAGCTATTGTAACGTCCATCTGCATTACTGTGACAGCACCCAACTAAAAAAATGCGGCAAATATATGTGATGTGTAGGTGAGCGTGGAGTTCGAAAACTTGTATATAATATTTTCTTCGTCACAAACCCGAAAATTGTTAGCTCAGCACCTGTGCCATGTCACTATCCTTCTAGTGTTGTATTTTGTATTTTTTTAGCTTCTTTGAGTATGAAGATCAACCAAGTAGTCCCAGTTTTGCACGCAGTTGTTCAATGTTTCTTGGCTTCTGCTTCTCGACCACTCCTGTCAGATTTCACATTGCTGCGTTATGTGTAACAAAAAATAGTCATTACATATCCGGAAAGCTCATACTCTGTTTTTTATTACGTACCCACAGTGAAGGCA
This sequence comes from Rhipicephalus appendiculatus, assembly GCA_030522465.1. Taxonomy (NCBI): domain Eukaryota; kingdom Metazoa; phylum Arthropoda; class Arachnida; order Ixodida; family Ixodidae; genus Rhipicephalus; species Rhipicephalus appendiculatus. The sequence continues at coordinate 113,175 of JALIZH010012018.1, forward strand.
ATCATCTGCACCATAGGCGAGGGAGCCATCTTAGAAGAGATGTACCCGCCGGATAAGTACTGCGACTACCTGTTCTACACCAACGTAGTCACATCCTATACCCAAATATTCCCCGAAAAGGACCCCGGCAGCTGGTCTGTCTTCCTGAGGATGGTCCAGAACTACAAGCTTGTGCAGCCAGGAATTTCATTCAGCTTGCGGTAAGTAATCAACGTCATCGATTCTTGAACACAGAAAATTGTACATGAAAATAATGCTTTGAAACAGATATATTTGCATATAATAGATGAAAGCGATGAACGGGAGCTGCAGTAAAACAGTGAACCATATTAATTGATCAACTATTCTCAAAGAACACCATTGTATTTAACAAGGTGGTCACACTATTGCAAAATGCTGCCCAATTTTTGCATTCTTCAATTTCGCGCTATTACTGCATTCCTTACCGGTAGCATGACCTCACGTATCTAAATGTGTTTTAGGGGCGAAGCTCATTAAGGACGAGACTTTACATGACTCCCCCAGTGTCCCCCCGGTGTAGCCATGCTAGTGCGATGACGATGACAAGGTAATCATTATACGCCTATGACGATGACGCTGATGACGATGAAGAATAAGCGTGTTCCAGACCACACGCTCTCTTTCTGCCATCACGGCACATCACAAGGAATGTACCCACTATACGTCATAACGATGACGATGACGCTGATGACGATGAAGAATAAACGCGTTCCAGACCAAACATTCTCTCTCTGCCATAGATGAAAACGATCGGGAACGTGCTCTCGCCCGCGAAACACAAAACGGCAACGCCGACAACAAGCTGCTACCTCGGATTTGAGGACGCGCGAACTGGCGACTCAATGGCAAAAACACATTGTATATACTGTACACATGCGTTGTCACTCATTTACATGCGCGAGTGGACAATTTGACCGGTGATTTACAGTAAGAACGATCCCCGGTGCTTCGCTCACTCGTCATGATTCACTGCCTGGAAATATGAAATTGTTTCCCCTTTATTTCGCCACAATGACTCAAAACCAAATCTCAGATTATAGATGTTCCGCAAATGGCAACCCTATAAAAGGCTCTAATTGAATTACAAAGCAAAAATTGCGTTGAGTTGGCGCAAAGATTGCATGGCGTTCTCACCAGATTCATTTACGTTTAGTGCACGTTCTCGCTCAATTTCGGAAGGGTAATTTATTACATCAAGTCGAATCGTTTACCTCTTTATTGTAACAAAGTCTATACAGTCAATTAAAAGTAAGCAATTATTGGTAACAAAGTCAAGAGCGCGTGCCTCGAATTTTTTTAAACTGCAAAGCCGTGCAATTTGATCATAACAAGTGGAACCATCGCAATCAAAATTGGCGTTTATCTTTATGAGCTTCAGTAACCGATGATTCAATCTCACTGAGGAAAAAATGATAGGTGTTTGCAAAGACAAGCAGGATTTATATTAATGTGTGCACATGTATCTATTGTCATGGTGCAGTAAGACAGCTGGCTGCGCAAAGAATCAATGACTTTCAATGAAAATTCGTTATGAAGTCGCTTGCTGATAAGCAATCAGTGAATCAATAAATAACGAGATGATACGCAATTGTTGAAGGTAGTTGGTATGGTGTATAAATGCATAAACAACAGGGTCCGCGTTCACAAAACTTCATTCTCGTGAGTGCATATTTTCATTGGTCAGCCAGACACGCTGACAGTCCAGCATCCCGATTGGCTGAAGTATTCCCTTTAAAGTAGAACGTCCTTCTGATTACGGGCACAGTTCTGTCCGTATCGATTGAAGGCTCCCAGCTGTGTGAGATATACCTGCAAAGAGCTTTTCATGACTTGAGATGTACCTGCAAAGAGCTTTTCTAAAGATCGTACGACACTACCGATGGTCAAATCCAACTTTCCCGTTTTAGTCGGAGATACGTAAATAAGTAATCCGCACATTTTGTGCATATACGATATTGTAAAACATATGGGAGCACTTTTACGTCCTCGCGCACGATGCTTTCTTATTTTGAGAAACAAAACTAAGTTATCGTACACCCGTATGTCCTTTATATTTCGTGGTTCGTATATTGCGATATTTTTGATGTATTGTCCAATTTTAAATTCTCGCTAAGATGACAGGTTATACGGTGTGTATAAACGTGGAAAACCCTTTGGTGACGAATTAGACCTGAATCCTGTCACCATCGTCCTGTCAGCTCGTGTTCTGCGTTTGAGCGCTGGATTCGCAATCGCTGACATCCGCGAAGTGGTTGAACTAACCGCTTTCTTGAATCGCTTCTTTGGTTGAACTCACCACGAAGTGGTTGAGCTCACCACTTTAGTGAATGGCTTTTTTTTCTTAGGACAATACATGTGTAGGTACTTTTGCAAATCCAGGTGCCGTAACTGTCAAACACCAAAAGACATTGTGCAAGCTCTCTTACATCAATGTACAAGTAAACATTCAACTACTTTTTCCTATGAAGATTGCTAACATATGACGTTCCAAATTCGGGCCTTAACACTGAATTCACAATGTGCGCTGTGCGCAGGTGCATTCTTATGGGCGACTTGCCGCCATTGCTAATATGTCAAACGACGTCATTGGCTGATGTCGTTTGTTAGAAACACTTTTAACAGTTTTTGTGAATGCGTATCGCAAAGATAAATCAATTCACAATTACGAAGTGATCGACTGCTTATATTTATCATGATGAGAATCTTGAAGCGGTATCTGTGCACACCCAGTCACCGTTCCAACTGACAATGCAGGAATGTTACGCCGACCGATTTGGATGACGCCGCACCCGATCTGGACTACCTGCGTAGGCAAGGCATCAGGCACTACGGACTCCTCACCGTGCTTGCCGTTCCAAAGGAATTCGACTTTACAATGTCGTCCACGAAAGCTATTATTAAGGTGAGTGTGAAAGGCAGTGCTTTTTACAAGACCTTTGTTCGGATAGTTATAGTAGGTCTACTACACGTAATATTTGTTTCTTTACAACAAACGCACTCAGGCTAACTTGTCGTGTAGATGACGCTTAACACCGCACTAATCCTGCAAGCCGAACTTTGATAAGTTACGATGGACCTTGATGAGTTACTGTTATATATAAAGCGTCGCTACTGACTACGGCGCGATGAGACGGCACGCGCTGAGCGACCGCCGTACAGAGGAGGAAGAAGATGGAATAAACAACGATGTCTCGGTTTATGCTGTCAGTTATTATGCACGATATAACAGTTACGAATGGAAACGGCTGTATGACGCAATCTTTACACTTAAATGCTTTCACCAATCGCCTTAGCTCATGTTGTGTCTAATACAAAAAAAAATTGAAGGACACTTTGTACATTCCAAAGTGTGTTCGGCGAAAGCGTGTGGCCAATTCATCTGATTATGCCATGTCTTTTTTCTTTGACGCTCTCAGTGGGATAAGACACAAACCGAATGGGTGCGTGTTTTCTTCTTTAATTTTTTACCGCGAATCGTAGCGAGACGCGAGACTCATCTTCCTCCGTTCGCATGCGTTAGTATTTTCTAGCGCTTTGCGCATTCTGCAAACGCCATCCGCGTTCCAGCTCTTAAATTGACGGACCCTTTGTAAATTGGAAAGTGTATTCCGTGAACGCCTGGGTCCATTGAGACGGCGTCGGTCAGAATGATTGCAAACTGTGGGTTCAGCGACGCTACGCAAGCAAAGCGCTAGGGCTATAGAGTCCGACGCGACCGGCGTCCTGTCTGCGCATCCCGGCGGCCACCTGACTCCGTGCCAGAGCTCGGATGGACGGACGGACAGACGGATGGATGGACGCACGTACGAACAGACAGACAGACAGACGGACGGACAGACGGACGGACGGACGCCGGACGGAGGTCGGACGGACACCGGACGGACACCGGACGGACACCGGACGGGCGTGAGCATGAGACATTAAAGGCTTTCGCCTTAAAGATTACACCATCTCCCCCGCTAAAGGGAACGATGTGTAGATGTGAAGCAGCGGGCGCTAACGCTTACACTGGCGGCGGCGTTGACGGCTGGCGCTCATCGCAGCGTTGCGCAGGAGAGAAACCTGGGGGGGCGCAAAGCACGCAGTGATGGACCGGTGTTTCCTACTGGAACATCCCAATCGCTGCTAATGGGCAATGAGAGACAGAAGACTCGGACTGGACACAGAGACCCACAGTCCGCTTTTAGTTAACGCGCACGCTGCGAATTTTTTATCGTTCGACAACGCACAGGAGAAATGTCCCACCGGCACCACCTTGCAGGTCAAGATCCATTGCCATATATACGGGGTGGCCGGTGAACGGTTGTGCAGCGCGAGCAGTCGGTTTTTTCAACCAAGAAACTCGCTAGCAGACGCTGCCTGCGTCGGCGTCGCGAGGCGAGGGAGGGGGGAGCATAGGAGAGGGGAAGACGCGCATGCGCAGTGGGGGGTCTGGACGCCGCGGGAAGGGATGCCTAGAGGGGAGAAAGGGGGGAGCGTAGGAGGGGAGAGGGAGGGGACGCGCATGCGCAGTGAGGGTGTGGCCTCCGCGGGGAGAGATGCCTAGAGAGAGAGGTGGAGAGGAGGTTTTTTATTTTTATTTTTTTAATGGGTTGGCGCATGCGCAGTGGGGGGTGTGGACGGACGGATGGACGGACGCCGGACGGACGTGAGCATGAGACATTAAAGGGGCCCTGCAACACTTTTCCAAGTAGCCATGGAATGGATTCACTAAAGGAGCTTATTGCCTCACGAATTCATTGCCGCAAAAACTTTTGGAATCCGTCCAGTACGAGTGGAGTTACAAAGATTTCTCGCACGGTGCAATTGCATTCTCTCTTCTCTCATCCCGTCGAAAGCGGTGGAAGCTAAGCAGGGAGGGATGGCACGGGGAAAGAAAATACGTCACGCGCGCCTCGTGATCTTGAGCGCTTTTATTGCGATAGCAAATTATATGGACACTTTCTCTGGTTTTCGGCGTCGGCGTCGGCGTCATTTGCCGTATATGTATATGTATATATATAACCGCCCCCCCCCCCCCCCTCCCCGTCGTTCGTGAGCGTGAAAAGACGCGAGGGGCGGGGGGGGGTCCATCGAGCGACCGATTTTACGAGCGCGGGCACGCGCGTTATCTCCCCTTCTCGGCGGCCAACAGCGGGGGGGCGACCTTCGATTTTACGAGCGCGGGCGCGCGCGTTATCTCCCCTTCTCCGCGATCGACAGCGGGGGGGCCGGTGTACCCTTCTACGTGCTGCGCTCTCAACGCGAAGAGAATTCTCTTAAACAAGCGTTTTCTAGAGTTGCGCGAGATCGGATCCAAAAAGTGTTAGCTGCCAGCCTCACTTCGTATAACATTACAATTTTTTGCTATCGCATTCATTGCTTCACCCTTGCGCTGAAACTGTGACTTTTTTCTCTTTCTTTTTTTGTTCGAATACGCGAATTTTCATTGCAATCGCGCGCGCACGCGTGGACAAGTCGCGGCCTCTCGCGGCGGCCTCTGTAACTACCGAGCGCGCCATGCTGAAATCAGCCAATGGCTGATACAAAAAAATCTCTCGTCGGTGACGAGTGATTTTTGCGTAGGCAACGTCATTTGTCGAGAGAAGAGAAAGCAATTTCTGGCTGACTTTGAGAATTTATTGTGAATTCCACGCCGCGTGCTGCGCTATAATATTTGGCTCGCGTGTTCTCGAGAGCCTGGACTACCGATCGGCAGCGTTTTCTGAGCATGCTCAAAAAGTGTTGCAGGGCCCCTTTAAAGGCTTTTGCCTTAAAAAGCTAGTGCGCAAATTCCCCTTCTTCCGTTCATTCATAGCGCGGTTCTCGTTTCGGCAGACCTGGTGCCTTCAGGAGGTATGCGAGGGCTTTATGGTCAGCTGCCTGCTCGTAAAGCGGTCACGAACAACAAAATAACCTTCTACACTCGCGCCATGACAACGAGGGGCGCTAACACTTTCAGGTTTAAACACAAAGAAATAACCGAAATAAGGGAACGGGAGGACAACCGCCGCTGTTCAATTTCTGGAGCATCGGACGTGTTATCCGAAGGTTGTATGCTCGGTCCCTACTAACAGGAAAATGCCTTCACGCTCGCTTTAACTTCTTCACATTCTCATCATGGTTACTGCGCTTCGGTTAATAACTGAACATAACGTTCCCTGAAAACACCTTGGCCACATTGGTGGTTGCTTTTGTTAAGGTTCTGGCTAATAGAAAACACTGTGTCTGACTTTACATTGTACTGTGTTTCAGAGGCTGAAGGAGATACAAGGCGGGGACCGCACCGCAAAAACCGTCCTTGCCTTCGGCTCCTGCGACTATAGTGTTTATTTCGTAAACAAAGTGAAAGATTACTTCATCAACGCGACGAAGTATGTAACCTGAGCGTCCTTCTCTCTGTCCTCCTTGTTAAGATTGAGTGCATATCCACATGCGCTTTTGCGGGTGTCGCACTGCTGTTTTACATTATTAATCCACAGATGCGCTTGACATGAGCTTGGAAAAGGTAAACCGAAATGGTACAAACAGAACTTCGTGATGATTTTAGGAGAAAGCTGGGGACACTGCAATTCGTTTCTTATTGGGTAGGAAGTATATGGACGCCCTCAAATGGTTTTCGAAGTCGGCGTCATGTTCCGTATAAAGTCCAAGTCGCTACCTCCTCCTGCGCATTGCATGTTCTACATGTCTGAAATAGTGCCCGAGCGCTACCGACGAAGGCGGCTTAAGCAAGGATGAAACGAACCGGCCAACTACGTCGTGCGAACGGCACATGCGACAACATCGGCGCGCATGTGAGGTCTGCCGTAGAGGAAGCGCCCCGCCCGTCCTTCGTTGGCTGAAGGATCATGAAGGGGTGCCAGTGTGGGGATGCATCGCTGGGTTAAAAATTACGCCCCTCCGTGAACACTGCGCGGCCGCGAGCGTGTTCATTTCTCATGTAATCAGTACACGGCTCCTACACCCTTTACTTCGAGCTGAGACGGCAGGTAGGACGACAAGCACTTCGCTGCCTTGAGTGGGCGTATTCCCTTACTCTAGTTTCGTAGAGTAATGCGATATCGTATCCTGAAATAATTAACTGCTTAGACATCGTTCGTATCGCATTCCGATTTCCTGTCACCACATTCAGTGCGTCGCCCTTGTGACGAATCTGAGTTTTCTTCTAAAAAAATTCTGACAAAATGTATATACTCAGTGGTACAACCAACAACGCATCTGATAGATAAAACCTAGAAATAACCATCTCATTTTATCTCAGACGTTAACACAATGAAGTATGATGTGGCAAGTCAGCTAAGTATTATGGATCCTAAGGCGCAAGTTAAGTAGATCTACATCAGAGGTAAAAATTATGGCTTATAAATATTTATCATGTGGTCGCACACACTATTTGATTATGTGAAAACCGCACGGGATCCTCAAACTGAATGCAGGCAGTGAAACGTTGGCATGATTTGGACCCGACCCGCCATGGTGATCCAGTGGTCATGATGCTCCACTGCTGACCCGAAGGTCGCGGAAGGGAATCTGGCTGCGGCGGCCGCATTTCCGATCGTGGAGGAAGTGCTTGAGGCCCCTGTAGCTAATGCAAGTACACTTTGATAAACCCTAGGTGGTCGATATTTCTGGAGCCCTCCACTACGGCGTCTCTCATAATGATATCGTGGCTTTGGTACCTAAAACCCCAACAATTGTCCTTATGGTTTGTACGTTTCTATAGGACAAGTGCTACCACAGCTATTCCACCAGCGAACATCGTGCAGTTCATTGTGGCCCCATGAACGCTGAATAAATGGTTGAAAGTGTGTATGCTATGTTACTAATGAACACTTGTTTCCTGGCAAACCAAAATATTTCCAAACTCTAGCAAGCGAAGCATATCTAATAACTAGAGACCGGATTATAGGCAAATGCCTATTTTTTTCCTTGCGTTCCTATCGCGGCACTTTGATACATGAGCATGAATTAGGGGTAAAGGAGGGCTTTTATTATGTTTTTATAGTGCCTATAAATGCCTATTTTTGGGGTTTGTGCCTAAATGTCTATAAGTGCCCATAAATCCCTATTTTCAAAATTGGTGCCTATATGAGCGCTATTTAGCCTCAAATTTTGCTTTCGGGTACAGTTTGAGACCGTAATTCATGTTACCAGGCAAAATTGACGTTTCGGAACTTCATGGGGTGCAACAACCTAGTTCCCTAGTTCAACAAACATCCGGGAAGCAACCGGTAGCAGCAGTGAAATGGGACGCGCCGGCCACCTTACCCCACCGCACTGACATGGCGCGAGCGGCTGTAGCAGGGGAGACGAAAAGACGCTATTTCTTCAACCCTAAATGGGAGCACGTCCCGGCGTGTACAGTGTAATGGGCAGAGGAAAATAAAGGCGGGAAGAGGCGAGGGGAAGAAGATGAGAGTGGCGTCTATGGCCGAGGACGTGGCGGGCGGCTTTTACCGCCGGTTTTCCAGTCCAGTGTTCCCATGGAATTGAAGCACCTCCTTGAAGACTTGGGCGTGGTGGGGGGGCAGAAAACAGGAGGTGCCTGTGCGCAGCAGCAGAAATGTGGACGATGAATGCGAAACCATGGAGTGCCGTCAGGGTAAAGTAGAAAGTAGGTAAAAAACAATCAGATGTGCTCATGGCTTTTGTTGCGTTTGTAATTTACTTCTTAAAGGGCGCTTCACCAGGTTACATGAGAAATTTTAGTCAGATACTGGAAGTGTTTGCGTGCTCAATGAAGAGCTTTGTACCACAAGAACTCTTTAATTGGTTCATTACGAGCCGCGAAAGCATGATGCCGGTAGGTAAGCTTGAAACCTTTGCCAGTCGCAAGCCAAATTCCTTCCCTGCCCTCTTCGGTATCAGAGAAACTCGGAGCCGGAAGATCACACGACGTTGAAGCATCAACACGCCATGCGCACGCAAGATTACACTATCTGCACATGACATACCCAAGCCAGGTCGTGCGCACAAGCGGTGTTGTATCGTTTCGGCGTTCGCTCTATAGTGTACTGCCTGTTTCTGTGGGATGGATTCGTCTATGCGTATGGAGAGGCTGGCATGGATCCTGTATCCTTACCACGACACAGCGCGTCGCACAGCTGGAACTGCTGTAAGGGACGATGCACCAAAAACATCCTAAGCGTTGTCAGGGCTGGCGCCGGCACAACGCGGGAACGGCGAGAACACGAACACAAAAGAAATATAGGCAGCTAAGTCTCGCATCGCTCTCGATTCGAACAAAACATAAATAAAAACAAGCACAGATTCCGTTTGTATGTTTTAATATTTCTATTAACTTTCACTCTTCTATTCAAGCAACAGATTGCACAAATTACACATATCGCCTCGAATAATTCTCGCAGTCTCATGTACTACTGCGACATACGCAGGACCATTCTTTGTTGAACTTCACCTCCCCCACATTGGTGCGCGCGCCCGTGAGATAAAGGGCACGAGGCATTCAGTCTGACATTTCACCTCCTTCCGGGGAGCGTAGCGTTGCAAATCTTGGCAGACGTGATCGTTAGCGCAGTGCATGCATTACACTTCTAGCTCGACACGCTCAAACCTGGTAAGGGGCCCTTTATGGTGTTCACACAAAGAAGAGAAATCAACCCTGTGCTATTAGACCCAGCCAATATGAGGCTAACAGACACTTCTGGCCTTTTAGCGGTCTGGCTATTGAATCCTGTGCTGCCCTTCCCAGCCATGCCGAAAAGAAGCAGACCCAGGAGCGTGTTTATTCGATGGTGGACACTTAACTTACCATTTTGGACAATAAAGGGAGAGACCGTGTTCTGGAAACCGTGCCCGAAAAGGGACCATTGCATGGCTATGTTAAATCATTAACGCCTTAGTACAATCATAAAATATAACTGCAGCGAAAGGGAGAGTTGGGCTAGTTGATTGGGGTTCATATTGAACAGCGCGAAAAACGAGACACAAAGAAGAGACCACACAACTCAAGCGCTGCTTTTTTTTTTTACTGACAACTAAATCCTTTATTCAAGTACAAAGAAAAGAAAAAAACGGAAAGAACAGAAATGTGCGCGCACCCTAAGCACATGACAAGAGATTGCCGGCATGCGGCAAATTTAAGTATTGTCCAAGTAAGCCATCTCGCAATCGAGCAACGCAATCGATGGAGTGCTTGCACATATGTCAACATTTTTGCTGAGAGCAAAGGCTTCGGCTATCTCTCTATAAAATATAACATTTGTTTGCTTTCCTGTCGTAGACCAGGTCGCACATGTCCTTATTCGAAAATTTGAGTTTTTGTAAAAATTTATTGTGCCTATATTTACGATTTTGGGGGGCCTAAAACTGTGTTTTTCCTGCCGGTTTTTGGCGCCTAAAACACGATTTTTAGTGCCTAAAAATCCGGCCTCTACTAATAACTGTTGGGGTTGAATATCACAAAACCACGATGTGGTTATGAGAGACGCCATAGTAGAGGGCTCCGGAAATTTAGACCATCTGGAGTTCTTTAACGTGCACCTAATCTAAGCAAACGGGCCTCAAGCATTTTTTCCTGCATCGAAAATGCGGCCGCCGCTGCCTGGATTCGATCCCGCGACCTTGGGGTCCGCAATCGAGCACTATATCCGTTAAGCCACAGCGGCGGGTTCAGTCGAAGCATATCAACATAATCGCCAGTCAATTCGACCAGTGCAAGACTGTACCACATTTTTGTGCTTTTGTTTGTCGTAGATGTAATCTACCCGCTGGCAGTAGAGCCGGGCGGCCGCCACACGCTCCGATGCTTCCTTTAAAAGCGTAAAGAAAAGAAGTGTAAATTTAAAGTATCGGTTTTCATTATAAGGCAGAATACTAGCGAGAACAATGATGCCAAGGAAAGTGTAGGTGATGTATTCATGGTAATAGGGGATGGATGGATGGATGGATGCTATGAGCGTCCCCTTTATAACGGGGTGGTGACATGTCTGCCACCAGGCTCGAAAAAAAAACTTTCTTTTTATGTTGTAATATAATTTCACGGTACATCTCTCTGCCTCTTAAGGCAGAATGACCTTATTTTTCCTGATTCTTCATTTTTGTCCTTTATCTCTACATTTCTGCCACCAATACTCTAACCGTCTCTTACTTATTTCTATCGCGGACGTGTTCAGCTTTCCATTGTTGTCCCTAAAGCCCAAGGCTTCATGTAGACTCGTGCCCACACGTATATCTGGGTGGATATCGCCGCATTCAATCAGTACATGTTCCATCGCTTCCTTAGTTCCCCCCACAGCATGTACATTGTTCGTCTTCGTTACAGAATCTCGCTTTATAGCTACGCGTTCTAAGGCAACCCGACCTTGCTGTACAGCACCATCTCTCGACGATCCTGTAAGCTCAATCCACCAGGCTTTATTGGGCACAAAAACGAAACGAGTCCCATATCGCAGCCTCTACGGTGCTATTTGCTAATTGTTTGTCTTCGTTATGCGATGCTTTCCCATTGCTTCGTGCGCTGTTCAAGTAGAGGGAGCCCTGACAATGCCGGGGACAAGGTAGTACTAATTTTAATCAAATTTGTCAATCACATGAAAGAAGAATAAAACATACCGACGCACGCTTTTTTCGTCAACAAGATATCGGCACTGTGTTGGCGCAAGAGCGCTCTAGAATCTCAGTTCTTATTTCTCCGTGCAATTTAATTGCTCGCCTGAAACATAGCTAGACTTACAGAACAATGTATTATGATAAATGCATTTTAAAACGATCGGCAGAAATTACACACGCGCTAGAGAACATGATTCATTAACATTAGTTGTCGGTGTTGCAGATCGACCAAAGCAAATACAATTGCACGTGTATAAGCAGTGCCACAAACGCCGCTGCGCGCGTCGGCGGTAAATCAGTGCCGCCACACGAGACCCGATGGCAAAGATTCACACAGCGACCACTTTGCAAGGTTCGCAAACAGTGCGCGGACCTTGTGGCGCCGAAATACGTAGTCCCTGCACTTCGCATCTGCCCTTCGCTTTGCACCCCCTTATTCCTCCGCTTTTATTTTATATGCGAAACATTTCTTAGCGAAAATCGGCGACTTTGAGTGTATCTATATATTCTTGCCGACTGCGACTTTGTGCTCTCCGGACCGCATGGTTCATGGGACTTACACCACAATTGGTACGGCATAACATGACTGTATGACGAACATAAATGACTGGTGCTATCATGAAAACCATTACTTGTCCTGAATGTCATGGATTGCATGCCATGGCCGTCGTGCTTTAGCTGCCGTTCCGTAAACTTGATATATACCAAAATTGGTATGACGATGTTTCTTTGTATGACAAACATAAATGCCAGGTGGTATTATGATAACCATAACGCGCATACTCATGTATACCATGACATACGCCATGCTCATGATGCGTTTGTGGCTATTTAGCTAATTTGACATGTAACAAATTTGGTATTGGGTGACGTGACTGTATAACGACCATTAATTGCAGGTGATAAGATGACAATCATGACATGCACAGCATGAGTAGCAAGCCACGATCATGGTGCGCTCGTGTGCGGTTCGCTGGCTTGATATACAGCAAAACTGAACGAAGCAAAATAGTCCCGAACAAATTTTTTTGTGGAGCACTTGTCTTCGAGTTTGCCAACCGTCGTACAGGAAAACACTGCTTATGAAAGAACAAAGAACAACAACGGTTCTTTTTGTGCGTATTGATGTGTTGCAAAAAACCATGACCACTACTCCACCACTGTGGCGTACAGAACAATATATTGCAAACCGCAGCTTTACAAGTTAAGAAGTCATAATTAAAGCAGAGATGCTGCACCCTGTGAGACACTGCAGGTTTATTACGGTAGTCGTTATATGGACAATCTCGGGGTTTTTGCCGTCGTCCGCAGTATAGGCGGAGAGTTTTCATTTTGCCGGAGGGGCCGGGGCCCGGCTTGCTCTTCTACTTTGTTCTCCCTGTCGCTTCATATATATATATATATATATATATATATATATATATATATATATATATATATATATATATATATATATATATATATATATATATTGTAATGAAGAGAGACCAGAGACAGCACCCGTTCCTGGGCCGGCTGTTCTTTATCTACCTCGTCTTTCTCTTCTGCTTCACACTAGCCGCCCACGCGCCCGAACCCCGGCATCGTTCTTGGTCATGACACTCGGCCATGACTGCGAGCGCGCGCAGCTGCCGATGATGATTCTGGTGGTCGGCACCGACCACATCGCAGCGGCCGGTCGCAGCGACTCTGCTTGGGGATCTGCTGCCTCTGTGTTACGTGGTGGGCGATGCTGGCTGCATCGTGGTGGACGGTCTTTATGTCGCTGTAGACGCAGGGGCCTGGCTTGCACCTTTGTCGACGACTCTGGCGGACGACATTGAGTGTGTCGCGGTGGTCGACAACCTCGGCCACGCTGCGACTTTGCAGGAAAAGTTTCGTGCCCTTCTCGCGTTCGGAACTGGAAGCTTCGAGGTACTCGAAGTTCCCCGTCATAAAGAGACAGCATTAACTCTCCGCGACGGTTCTGGGGGGCGACACTGGCTATTACGGCAAGGTCGTAGACCAATCAGTTTTTCCCGCCGCAGTTGTTGGGTCGAGCTGCAACTGGATGTCCTGCGAGGCGTCGTGCAACTCACTGAGGGGATCGAGCTGGTGGTTCCTGGCGAAGTGTTGCGTGCACACGAGGTGTCCCAGGAGGAAATTGTGTCCCCAGCAGAAGAGTTGATCTGGTAGGGTTCAGTGATGTGTGGTTCATCTGGCACGAAAGGGGTGAGCGCCTCCATGTCCTCAGATGGTGACGAGCGCGAGGGCAGTATCTCCGACTGAGGAAGGTCTGGCGGCGATATTGTCGGGTCGAATACCGACACAGAGTCCGGGACCTGCATAGAAGGACTACGGCCGCTCCAGTCAGGGTCAACAGCAGGAAAGTCCACGATGTTTTCCGCCGATGAACTGCGACGCACAGCTGCAGCCTCGAGGCGGTGCCCCTCCTGAGCTTCATCCTCGGTAGCGGTTCAGGCTGGACTGGGTGGTGGGAGAGAAGTGGGTAGGAGTCCGGCCAAAAGCAGCAATGAACTTGAAGGTCCACTCCGCCCAGGATTGCTGCCGCACGCCTTCATATCTATGCCACGCCGCGGCACCATCTCGAAGGCGGTCTATGGCCACACACCACTTCTGCTGTTCCGTCCACGCCTTGCGAGCTCCGAGAGCGTTGACGGTAGCCACCCACTTGTCGGCGTCGTCCTGGAAGCCGCGGAACTCTGGTAGTTCGCATGCAGACGATGGTGGGACGGCCGACGAAAATCCAGAGAGCGCCAACGCGAAGCAGCCCAGCTAGTGTGAGAGCTGCATGAGGGCACACCGGAGCTCTCTGCGTTGCTCGGGTGGGATGGCCTCCAGATCGTGCGAGGCGGCTACATCCAGCGTGGCGTTGGCGGCGCTCAATGCCGGCATGAAGGCAGGAAACAGCGCAGCGCTCGACGCTGTGAAAGCGTTCACCATGCCGCGGAGTCGCGCGATGGTACGCCGCAGCTGCGCGGCGCTGTCTGAAGATCCGCATGATGTGGTGGTTGTGCTCACAGTCGCGGGTTGCTCGTCAGAGGGAGCCTGAACAGCACCCCTCGGCAGCTCAGGTGCCGATGAAGTCGTGAGCGAGAGGTTGTCTCCACGGGCTTGAACAGCGTTCCCGGCCAACATGAGGCCGCGCGCTGTCTTCGCGACGCCGTGGTACGCCAAGGAAGCCTGAACGGCGTCCCTTGGATGCTCACGCGTTGGACGAACCTTGGGCACGGGATCCGTGTCATGGGAAGCGTACGTGTCGTTCGTAAACGACAGGAGCCCGAGTGCCTTCCCAGACGAAGGTGGTAGCAACGTTCCTGTCAGGTCGTACCCTGGAACCACCGAAGAGGCATTGACGCCGTCCGCGGATGATTCAATGGGTAGCTGCAGCAGCGTTCGGGTCGTGAAGTCCATGATTGAGGAAGCGTGGACGGCGTTCCTGGATGGAGAGACCCGCGCTGCCGACGACCCGCGAGGACACGTACAGGTAGAGGTGGCTTCAGCCGCAAGGTTCAGTTGTCGAACTGCACCATTGTAATGAAGAGAGACCAGAGACAGCACCCGTTCCTGGGCCGGCTGTTCTTTATCTACCTCGTCTTTCTCTTCTGCTTCGCACTAGCCGCCCACGCGCCCGAACCCCAGCATCGTTCTTGGTCATGACTATATATATATATATATATATATATATATATATATATATATATATATATATATATATATATATGAGAATGAACAGACAAAGATGCCAAGGAAAGTATAGGGGAAGCTATTAGAAGTAATTGTAATGTAAATGTGAAGAAAGGAAAGTGGACGAAAAGATAACTTGCCACCGGCAGGATCCGAACCTGCGACCTTCGAATAACGCGTCCGATATTCTACCACTGAGCTACGGTGGCGGTCATCCCTCCGTCCACTTTATGGGGTATATATGTGTACTTAAACGTGGGAGCGTCAGTCAGCGCCGCCTGTTCTGGCAGACTTGATGCCTTCAGGTGGTATGCGAGGGATTATTAGTCAGCTGCCGGCTCGTAATAAGATCACGTACTACGTCACGCCTACAGGCAAAAAAGAGTGTTCCACACTCGCCGTAATGGCAACAGGTGGCGCTGACTGACGCTCCCACGTTTAAGTACACATATATACCCCATAAAGTGGACGGAGGGATGACCGCCACCGTAGCTCAGTGGTAGAGCATCGGACGCGTTATTCGAAGGTCGCAGGTTCGGATCCTGCCGGTGGCAAGTTATCTTTTCGTCCACTTTCCTTTCTTCACATTTACATTACAATTACTTCTAATAGCTTCCCCTATACTTTACTTGGCATCTTTGTCTGTTTGTTCTCATTAATACTGTGTTTAACAAAGCAAACGAGCCCTTAAGTATACAATTCTTTCCTTTATATATATACATATATATATATATATATATATATATATTCTCCCTGTCGCTTCATACATATATATATATATATATATATATATATTTATATATATACATATATATATATATATATGTGTGTGAAGCGACAGGGAGAACAAAGTAGAAGAGCAAGCCGGGCCCCGCCCCCTCCGGCAAAATGAAAACTCTCCGCCTATACTGCGGGCGACGGCAAAAACCCCGAGATTGTCCATATAACGACTACCGCAATAAACCTGCAGTGTCTCACAGGGTGTAGCGTCTCTGCTTTAATTATGACTTCTTAACTTGTAAAGCTGCGGTTTGCAATATATTGTTCTGTACGCCACAGTGGTGGAGCAGTGGTCATGGTTTTTTGCAACACATCATTACGCACAAAAAGAACCGTTGTTGTTCTTTGTTCTTTCATAAGCAGTGTTTTCCTGTACGACGGTTGGCAAACTCGAAGACAAGTGCTCCACAAAAAAAATTTGTTCGGGACTATTTTGCTTCGTTCAGTTTTGCTGTATATCAAGCCAGCGAACCTCACACGAGCGCACCATGATCGTGGCTTGCAACTCATGCTGTGCATGTCATGATTGTCATCTTATCACCTGCAATTAATGGTCGTTATACAGTCACGTCACCCAATATATATATATATATATATATATATATATATATATAGTGAGAGAGAATGTCCGCCTCCTAAATTAAAGAGTATAATTAAAGACTAAAATACCACCTTATTCTCTTCTGCGCCTACTCCGCGATATCATATGAATATATCTTCTGATGACTCCCGATTTATTTTTCAACTTACACAAAGACATTGATCCTCCTGATAACGCTTGGCTCAAAGCGAAAAATGCCGTATAGGAGGTATTCACTAAGCTGTTCCCGACAGGCGGCGCTAGCGATTGCTCCGCCATAGCCGTGGTCCGTAAGCGATCCAGCATATGACAGCATGCCTGGCGGCGCTACACCTCGCTAACCCGTTTTGTTAGAAAAATATCAACATAGCACGTGCTGCAGAGAACTGTCGTTGTAGTTCGACGATGATGTTCGCGCGCGAGACCACAAGTATGGCGACCGCCGTTCTAGCGCCCCTTGCGGATGACGTCACGTGAATACCTCCTATAGGCTGCCACTCGGTGACTGCATCACATAAAATCGATTCCCACAATGAGTGGGACCCGCCAATTATCTTCATTGACATGCATTACTTTGTTAAAACATGCACCAGACGTAAGACAGTGGTCTAATGCTGGTACAGGAAGCTTTAATCTTCAATTTGTGATGGCCAAAAATCATTTTCAGGTGGTAGAAAACACAATTTTCTACAACTACAGAACACCAAGAGGTCGCCTCAGTTGTTTGTCAACACAGCATATTTTGCACGTACAAACCTGTTTGCAGGGTTTGCTGATGACCATTAACTGAGTGTTTCACTTGTTACTGGTCCATGATCGGAATTTTAAAAGCCTGAAATGAAAAAGCGGGTTTAAACAGCCCCCTATGAAATAAATAGCTGCCAGACAGGAGGCCAAACGCTTATGGTCAATGGACGGGGACCTAAGCCAAGCTCTTTAAAAAATATCCCGGCAGGCGCCAGGGGGGGCTCTGCGAGGGAGTGCGGGGGAGCTCGGGGGCGAGCCCCCGAGCTACCCCGCACTCTCCGCCTATGGTCCGCAGCATCACGTTCTCTATATATTTAGATATGTATCTACATACATGAAGTCCAGGAAGGAAAATAGTCCGGATAAATTTTTTAGGGGCGAAGATCCTAAGGGTGTGGGTCTGTCCGTCCTCTGTAGTAGTAGTAGTGGTATTAGTAGTAGTAGTAGTAGTAGTAGTAGTACTAGTAGTAGTAGTAGTAGTAGTAGTAGGTAGATATCCACGTATAGTGGAATGTACCCACTCCACGTGATGAAGATGACGATGACGCAGTATAGTGGAATGTACCCACTACACGTGATAACGATGAAGTATCAGCGCGTTCCAGTATAGTGGAATGTACACACTACACGTGATAACGGTGACGATGACGGTGATGACCATGAAGTATAAGCGCGTTCCAGACCACACATTCTATTTCTGCCATGGATGAAGACGATCGAGCTTCGCCCACTAATCATCATTCACTTCGTTGATATGGCGTGATTTTTTTTTCTGGAGCACTTGTCTTCGAGTTTGCCAACCGTCGTACAGGAAAACACTGCTTATCAAAGAACAATCAGTTGCGGCTCTTTTTATACTTAATACTGTGTTGAGTTGGGTGGCGCGGCTTTGCAGTGCCCATCGGAAGCTAACCATCCTGTCGAAGTGATGGCGATGACAATGTCGGCCATGAATGTGCTGCGAATAGAGAAGGAAGGTCATGAATAAAAACGTCATTTAAAACGCGACCTACAAAATGTAAACAAAAAGCGAATCCTCGTAAAAACAGCACGGCTATGCAGCCAGTCTCGCCTTAGTTGAAAGCCTCCTTACGGAATAAAAGGGCACGAAAGGGTATTACCATCAGAAGAAGCATCGCATCAAAATGATCGGTTGCGAACTGTTTCTAGGTGCTTCAAGATCTAGAGACGTATGTTGATACTGTAGAATAAGCCTCCACGCATCTTCCTTGCCGCATCCGCTCACCGCGAAAGAGGTGTGCCGCCATGTCGAACATGAGATGAGTGTGGACAGGGCAAAAAGATAATTTAGGCGATTTCGAGGCGCACGTTGCGTTAGGTGCATACGAACGAAAATTTTCAATGTGAGATCACTTAACGATTTGTCATAGGCATAACTGTGACGTGTGAGGATGCTCATTTCAGAATATTGTAATGAAGAGGCAGAACATCGGCGCAAGGACAGCAGCATCGAGTGTGCAGCAGAGGCTCGTGCCAGCGAACTGTGCTCGGAACTGTGCGCTACCAGCCAAGAGCTCTAGTTCAATAAATCATCTTTATATTTGGTGGAGGTGCGGGGTAACCTTCCCCTGTACCATCCTGGAACTCCGCTCTCAGACTCTACCATCTACCATGCCGGACGCGGACCAGCAGACGCTTCCTTCACCGCCCGTCACCTGCGCTGGCAGTGTTCTCCTTCGAGAGCCTCTAATCTTCAGCGGAACCGATGACAACGATGTTGAAGAGTGGCTGTCCATTTACGAACGGGTGAGCGCTCTAAACAAGTGGAACGACGCGGAGAAGTTAACGCGCGTATCGTTCTACCTCGCGGGTGTTACCAGTTTCTGGTTCAGGAACCATGAGGGAGACGTCCGAACATGGTCGCTCTTCAAGACGGCAATCACGGCAGTATTCGATCGACCCGGCGTCAGAAAACTCCGAGCCGAGCGGCGTTTGCGCGCGCGTGCACAGGACACGGGTGAAACATTCACCAGTTGTATTGAAGACGTTGTCGATCTGTGCAGACGCGTCAACGCTGCCATGACGGAAACGGAAAAAATAAAGCACATCATGAAAGGGATTGATGATGATGCTTTCCAGATGTTACTGGCGAAGAACCCGACCACAGTTGCTGACGTTATTAGCTTGTGCCAAAGCTATGATGAATTACGCAAGCAGCGAGCTCTGACAAGGCGACCTACAACACCTAATGTGGCGTCACTCTCTAGCCTGATCATCGGCCCCGAACAAGTGGCGCTTATAATGGAAATAAAGGCGTTTGTCAGCGAAGAAGTCGCCAGGCAGCTCTCCCTGGTTCCCTTCACCCATGAGACTACCACGACTCTGCCGTCTTCCATCCGTGACGTTATCCAAGGCGAGGTCGCTGAGGTGCTGCCAGCTGCCCGCGAGCAAAATCTTGTGGCTGCCCCACTTTCATATGCTGCGGTAGCTTCCATGCCCGCCCGCAAAGGGCCAGTACCACCTATCCAGCGTCCTGTGAGACATCCTCCTCCTCCTGTTTCCTGGTCCAGCACCGCTACCGTCAACCCACTAGCACCGCTACCGTCAATTCACTCACCCTAACTTAAAGTCTGTATCAGGTAAAGTGAGCAACGAGAATAGTCCGGTGGTGGAAGCTTCAACAAAACAAAAAGCTACTTTCTGCTCCAACATGGGTTGGTTCAGAAATGCACTGGCCTCTGTTCAGATCCAAACCGTACAAGGGAGCCGAGAGATCGACTGAGTCAGCTCATGCCCCATATTCATTCTATATCCATATTCTCACTGGTACCTCTTTCGACTACTCATCACGTAAGCAATTTTCCCAAGTTTTCTCCTGAACCAATTCGCTCAGACCCATACAGATTCGAACCGACCCTTGAGTATGAATATGAGTGAGTCAGGTTGAGCAGAACACCGGTGTTTGTGAATACGAGTCAGCCCCGTTGATAAGACCTTGGGTGAGCCCTAGCCTCTGATTCGTGCTTCGGAGTGCAATTGAGGCGGACAGAGGCTAACGGGTGACGTTGATTGCGTGTACAACCGGCTGAGTAGAGTTTTAGTGAGCCTGAATACGAGTGATCGCCAAGCAACCGATACAATTTCTGAGTGAATGTGATCGAGGTCTATTCATTTTTACGGGCTTTTCCCACAGGACGCCTTCGATTTCACCACATCAGCCACTGTCAACCCGCATGTTTCTATGTAATATCATCCATGGCATCAGTGAAAAGGACGATTGATGGCACAGACGCCAGCAGGGCAACAAGTTTCCAAAGGGCGCGAGTGGACATCGTCACACAGTTTCGTGGAGGGCCAGCTTTTTAAGTATTCTAACGTACGCATTGATGCTGACATGAGAATTGTAACTTTTATTAATTGCACTTACGGTAGGTTTCGTATGAGCAGCCGGCGTACTGAATGGTTACCTCAAGGGCATACTCAATTGTATTTTGCCAAGCTCCACGGAACTTGCTCAAATTATAAAACCTTCAATCAACATCAATATGTTGATTTCCTCTCAGATTGTACATTAATGTTACTTTTAAAACCAAATAGTTGGTATCAACGCATTTTTGAAAAATTCTAGCGCGCACACAACAAGGAAGGGCTCGAACAAAGAAGACAAGTGGGAACTCACCGCAGAGTTAATTAATGACAAAGGATGTACACATACAAGTCGCAAAATAATAGAAGCCTTACGCATCAAAATCTGTGCAGATAATTGTATTCGCAACGCCCACTAACTATAGGTGGCGCGCGGTACAATTTAATATGGCGCCCGGAGGACGGTCGACGCCTGTGTTAGCATAGCAACAGATAGGACGTGCGGACATACGGCCCGTGCCACTTTCCCCAGATGAAGTCATGAGCTGCACTGAAATGGATATGAGACCGAAATACTTTCCCAAACCATGGCAGCTCGCCACCTAATTATTTGCCGCGGTCTGAAAGGTTATATTTCCTGCTCCGTTACCGTGCATAAGCCACGCTTTGCGAAATCCTGTACGTGCTGCAGAAAACTTCACGAACTACAATTCACGTATGAACTGAACGGCACGCCGAGGTAGTATGTAGCGAGCCTGCGCCTGACGGATTTGCCGCAGTAATACGCCGATAGCGAGTACTGTCATCGCTGTTGCCCGGGACGGAATGTTTGACGTGGTGATGGTTTCCAAACATACTCCGTCGTCATTACATGCGCAGTTACGAATGCGGATTTGCTTCTTCAACGGAACAGAAGCATTTAACATCTTATTCAGTAGTGCTTGTGTCACAGCTATGTTGAAACTCTAGCAGCGCGCAATTCACTGCACTCGGATGTTGCAGGTTCGATCAGCATGATCGAAACATGCGAAAATTCGTCGAACAACTATGACATTCGGAAGGTACCGTGAAGTACAGAAGTTAGCCGACAGGCGCGAATTGTGGCCGCGACTGCACGTTTCATCGCTGCAACCATTTTGCTTCGGTGGTCAAGCTCGATCGTGTTGGCGGCATGCCGCCCTCCATACTATCCACAATAATTGCGCTACATGCAATGCAGAAGAAAAACTATGCTTTCATTTTGATCTAGCTCAAGGATATTATACATCAGACAGGGGCGTAGCCAGAACTTTTTTCGGGGGGGGGGTGGGGGGAGGAGGGACACCTCCTTGATTTCGGGAGGGAGGGGCACCTCCTTCTAATGATCATTTTTCGCTTTGTATGCCACGGCGAAACAAAATTTTGGGTGTGGGGGGGTACCAGCCCGGTGTGCCACCCCCTGGCTCGCCATTGACACCAGATACAATCAAAGGGGGGACATACGAGCGTGAAGAAACTAACACTCGACGTGACGTGACCTGCAACTCCCTCCTCGCGAGGTAGCAGCTGATCGTTCATCACCGCTGTCACTCTCTGTGCTTTCACAGCCTTCTACGTCCAGTGAAAACTCCTCGTCGTCAAGACGGTTTCTTTCAACATCACTGCTGAAAGCAATCCGAAGAATTTTCTCCGCTGCACTACTTTGACTTCACCACGTTTATCAGGGCGCGGAGAACATTTTGCTCTCAAGAAGGTGAACCAGCAAGTCACTTGCATTGTGCTGCCACCTATGAGCAAACGTACAAAAACAAGCGGCGCAGCGCTGACCAATTTGAGATTGCTCAGCAACTCGCGAGTCCGCGCTACTTCCCGCGTTCAATGTTATAGGATTTACGTGGTACAAAAGCACTGACGAGTGCTATATGCGAGCAAAACAAGGTGACTTTGAACTGAATACGTCAGACCATAACATTTAACTTACCTACGTGGCCAGAAAACCTCGCGAAGCTGATATGAGTACGCTGTGGGCTATC
This sequence comes from Rhipicephalus appendiculatus, assembly GCA_030522465.1. Taxonomy (NCBI): domain Eukaryota; kingdom Metazoa; phylum Arthropoda; class Arachnida; order Ixodida; family Ixodidae; genus Rhipicephalus; species Rhipicephalus appendiculatus. Next base: position 135,882 of record JALIZH010012018.1, read on the forward strand.
ATTGAAAGAGCGATTTGCCACGTATTTTCACATTTGAAGTATTCACGTCTCGCAAGAATGGATCAGCTGATTTATCTTGTCGCGAAAGGCCCGGTTTGTTCACTGATGCAGGAAACGTGCAAAGTCGTGTTCGTTTCTTGCTATCACGTTAACACTGAGGCTAGCACAGGCGAACAAGGGAGCAATCGCGTAGTGCTGCCATATTGACCCTTCTCGAGAGGACGCTCAAGAATTCCCTTTGGTGGCGCGACAGTCTATGGGCATTGCGAATAAGCCAGCCATTAATTGTGCTGACAAGGAATTCACCTTTTTATCTGCCACTTCGCTTTCTTACTTCTTTTTTTCACTTTCTGCTACATGTTGTGTGTTAGACATATTTCCCATGCAAATATATTTTTATTCTCATGAAGTATTGTGAATTTTTTTATTATCTCGCACATGGACTGTTGAGCTAGTCTCAGTTTACAAATATGTTTGTAATTCCTTTTTATCCATAAACTGAGTCGTGAGTTCATGCATGATTGTCTTCATTGATCGAGTCCTTGTTTCCCCAGAATGGTACTTCTCGTTTTTTGTCAACTTTCTTTATGGTTAGTAAAGGTCAATCTAGGATTTGTATTCATTTTTTAGAAAAATTAACAGTGAAGAGCCTTTAAACCTTGCCAAAAGTAGCACCGGCTAGTTCAGTGTGTAGCCGCTTCATTGCTATGCCATTTTTTAAGGTTTTATCGGGTTCTCGTTGCTAGTGTTACTATCGTAACAGCTTGACCTCTGCCATCACATTGGTGCAGTACATGTTACATGGTATTTAGCCTTTACTCTCTCTAGCTGAGTTGCTTGAGCATAACAATAAAATCCAACTTTGCATGAGACAAATGGAAAGACGTTGATCTTGCTTACTTCACCACGTTTGTGAATTCCGCTCGGATGGTGAACATAAATTCCGCGCTATAGTCGTAGGGCCCAAAGGCGAGGACGGTCTTAGCTCCCGGGTCCGAGCGTTGTAGTTCCTTTAATTTCTGAAACACCAGGATAATATAACACCGCGAAAATATGAAATGCTTAGACAAGTTGGACTAAAGTTCACTATTGCTTTATACCTTCTTGTAATCGTTGCAATGAAATGCCTATCGTGGACTAGTAACCTCTCAATTTTCAAATCACGCGACGCAAAAGAGAACTGGAGATGTGTTTTGAATTTGTTCTTAAATTAGCTGCCTCTTTTGAGCCTTATTGCCCGCATCATATGACAAAACAGGGACATTGTGATTATTTCGCGCTAACCACGCAGCCGTTAGCGCAAAATTAACACAAGCTTGTGCGATGGGCTTGCTCTATGAAGATGTTTCAGGCCCTAATTTTTGAATGCATCGGTCAGCCAACTATACGTTTTAGAGCTCAAAAACATGTCCCTGCTACTTGTGCTTTTACGTCATTTAAACAACAGAATGAAAAAAATGCCAGAATAACTGCCACGAAAAGCAGCACATTACATATTCACTGATACATTACTCAAGAAACGGGTCTACATCTCCGGCCTCTGTTAATAAAAGAAACAAAGAAAAAATACTTGTATGACAACTTCCGTCAATTTTGGACAATTTAATGCAGCCCCAGCAGCGTGCCGTTGATTCAGCAGTGATGATCGTGCTCAATTTCAGGTTATACGGCTGATTGTGGTGGCCGGAAGTATTCCTGGAAATATCCTAGGGCAATGTTTACGTTCGACACAAAAAAAAATTCAGAACGCGTCGGTACCTAACTTGACCACGTGAAGCGCTCATAGTCTACCAAAACTGTAATGAACCTGCTACTTGTAAGGATAGCACCGAAATATTAAGAAAACGTCATTCTCGTCGCTGCATTTGTAAGCGGTCGCCTTAAGGCCATGAATGAACTGCATTGCAAACAGGAAAAAAATCACTTTCCAAGATCCCCCCTACACATAGTCAACCAGCTAGGCTAAAACGTACAGCCGCTGTGTTTACCGCGAGTTAGGAAATATCGGTCTTCTGTTGTAGCTTTTGGTTTCAATCTCGCCACATTTAATACATATGTGCTTGAAACCTTACGTTTGGCGGCACACGCTTATGGGTTGGTAAGAACACTTGAATAATTTCACGGGCAGAAATTCATACTGCAGCTGGTATTATCCCTAGCGGTATATGCAGACAACACCTGAAGAGAAACTATCGCTAGCGTGGAGACTCAAGTAGAGCATGATACCATTGCTTGTTCCTTATAATTTCTGCACGATGCACGATCACGGACCACCACACTTCCCCTCCTCCTGACCATGTACAGCTTCGCTTGTAGTAGCTCTTGTTCTTCCTTGTGTGATGTACGAGTTCGTTGCTTCGTTTCATCTATGTTGAAACGTTTCATGCCTGAATGAATTTGTTTTCACTTAAAATATCGGTAGATACACAGACGTGCCTCCTTTACATACCGCAATAATTCCTCGCATGCTTGAGATGGTCGAACTGTAGTTGCTTTGAAACGCAAGTACAGTGAGAAGTCCGTAGTGCCTGATGCCAAGACGCCGTAGGAGATGCAGAACGCGAGCCGATTGGTCCAATCTTTCCGGTGTAACAATGCTGCATTACACGATGAAATGGGATTTCTACAAGCGCCATCAAAATAGTGGTATGGTTAAACAATCTAAATGCTAGATTATTTCGCAGTTCTGCATCTTATGATCACTGCTACGAGTGCTCACAAACCCCATTATCTTAGAGTTTTACGCACGATGGAACGTCAACCACTGGCGTTTTTTGAATTTTTAATGGGCTCAGTAATGATCATGGTTCTCACGGAGTGGTATTCACGCGTGTGCTGTAAATTCTTTCAGAAAACGCCACGTGTGTATTTTGACGGCTCTTGAAAGGTGGGAGAGTAGCGTTCAGGGAGCCCGAACTGTGCCATGTTCGTAAATGCGAAGTTCCCTACGTCTGCGTTCGCGTATACATCCCGTAATTGGTTACAGAGCCTCTGCAAGGCGCTGTTTTATACATAAAAGACACCGGACGATAAATCACGGATGTGAGCAGAGGCGTCCATGTGTATTAATGTTTCTCTTGTGCGAAGCACTTGCCTGACGCAACAGGACCAGTACATCTTCCCTCTTTAAATGAGGCGTCCCTAAAGTTTTATAGAGAAGCGATTGGGTAATTAGGTGAAAATTTCATTAGCTCGTCGCCAAGGCATGCAGTCATGCAGTCGATGGAACTAAGGAAACAAGAATCTGTGCAAATTTAGAGCGCAGCCTTGCGAATCACTTCAGCCTGGAAGCCGAATCTTAAGACTCCTCCGGAAGCTGTCAAGAAGAAATGTTGTCCAGCGTTACTGAAGATGCGTAAGGTCACCTGAATAAAGAATGCCTTGCTCGCAGAACACCATTTTCACACGATAAAAACAAAAGGAAACGTCTGCAAGCAAGCACATGGTATTTCCTCCTAAGTTTCCATAACCTGCTCGAGAAAAGTCACGACATCAAGGCTTACGGGTTAATAAGGCCAGCAGTCACATCACAGTAGGGAAAACTCAGCACTATTCTGCAGTGCAGTGCTCTGCTGTCGACTTCGTGTTTGTCAGACACTGCTGCTGCCTGATTGTTAGTATACCAGTTTTTCTTGTGACATTTTTGCCTTTTATTTAGCCACTGCTAGGTATGACACTATCACTTTTGCACTCGATCCATATCCTGTGTTAATTATTATCCACTTTGCACACCTCGTTACATTGCTCTTATTGTCGTCACTGAGCAATTTCAGCGCACGTCAGCTACAATCATTTTATTTTTTTCAGTTTTCCTTTAACTTTGCGCAATATGAGTCGATGAATATCTCGTTTTAATCAGGTACCAATTCTACACCACAATATCAGTGCCTACGAGTTTGTCATACACTTTTATGAATTTTCGCTGATGGCAATCGAGCTACGAGGCACAGCGTTGGCCAACAAAGCGTTGGGTAACGCATACGAGAAATGTGCGTTGTACACGTGTGAACATGGCCCGTATTCACATATTAAAATACTACCAGAAATTTGCGTTATAGAAAGATCAAGCCAATGCGGACGTTGACGTGTCATTTGGGACGACATGCTCCCAACGGCAACCATCGTTGGTGAATGAAGGCGTTGCGAATGTTGCCACAGCTATTCAAGGGAAGTCATCTGCTTGTTAAAGTAGAACCTGTTGGAGGAAAGTCAGTGGACGTCAAACGGATGCATACTTCCACGAACAAAGCGAAGAAGCACTCGAGAAATATGTAGGCGGAAGCAGAAATGTTTGGCACAAAACCAACGTTTCTGTTTCCTTCTCGAGTGCTTGCTTCATTGTTTGCGCTAATATGTATCCGCTTGTTTGGTAAAGCCACGGCTTTTGAAAAGAGCGCACTGAATAAACTAAAAAAAGTAACACTCATCACAGTCCGAGATGTCGTCCTGAATTTAGGGCGATGAATCGTCGTTCCACCCACGGCGTACGTTTATAATTGTTCCATTTTCGGTTACCTGAGCACAACTTCACCGCCTAATTTTAAAAACACAGAAAATCTCCCTGCACGCTTCCTATTTCATTTACATGAAACGTAGGTTTCTTCCACGATCTAAGCCAGGGGTAGGCAACCTGCGGCCCGCACGGAAGTTTTCTGCGGCCCCACTGATGACGTCAGCAAACCCCCATCCCCCCCCCCCCCCTCTGCCTTTATCGAGGCCTATCTGAAGGCCGGGATGACAATTTTTACCTAAAAGAGGATTTTATATAGTCACATGTTTCATTGCAACATTTTGACTTACGTGCTAAAACTAAACATGATTTGTATTCCACTTTCGTACATTATTTCATATCACGCAATTTTTTATCTTTCCCCGCAAAGCCTTCTCCCCTCTTCTTGATTTGCCATTTGCATCCCCACTCTGTCGTCTTCATGCAACTTGGCCATCCACCTCAAACGGTTGCCGACCACTGATATAGGTGATAACGAGGAAATTTTGCGGGCTGAGACGAAAAGCAAAACTAAATGCTGGAACACTGCCTCTTAAGAGTGACGTTAATCAGAAACCTTTTTACATTTGTCATTGGATCACAGATACAGATGTGACGTGGGAAAGCCCCCCGTAAAGGTATAGAATAATACAACAAATTTTTATTCTCTTGTCCGCTGACCAGAAGCTCACGTGATCGAATCCCGGCCCCGGCGGCCGCATTTTGATGGAGGCGACTCTTGAGGCCCGTGATTTTCTGTAGAGGTTCACGTGAATGAACACGAGATGGTCACGATCTCCCGAGCCCTTCACTACGGCCTCTCTCATAATAATATAGCAGTCTTGGGACGTAAAACGTCAACAATTATTAAATCACAGTCGTATGTTCCTGAAATTAGTAAAAGGTACTATTTGGTCAAATTTCTTGGCCGAAATAAAAACAGTCGACTTCTGGATTTGGCACATTTCCTTTACTAAAGAAAACTAAGCGAAGATGTGCGCGCACAGCACCACATAAGCTCGTAAGAGCAACTCTTGCTCTGAATTGACGATGGCTTGTCCCTCCAAAAATACCAGAACAATGAAAATCAGTTGCAGTTTCTTACTTTCTATTAGCTATACCATATAAACAAAATTCACAATATTAGTTTCTAATATCCTAAACATGCCTATCGTTAGAATTTGACTTAATGAAGTTAACAAGGAACCCTTCTCTTAGTAAATTCGTGAAGGCATAAGGATGAGTTGCAGCGCATAGGGTAGGCATTCCAAATCATGAAAATTATTCACCGCACACTCTCATGATACGCGCGTAGAATCTCTACATATTGTCATTTCTAATACATGTGGCTAATATGGGACGCTAAGGCACGAAATACAAGAAGTGACAGACCTCTCAGCGTGCGACGGAATGGAGCATGATCAGTGCAACATGAGAGATGGAATGCGTCATAGAACAAGCACAAGTATTTGATATTTTGTTGAAGTTGTGAAAAAAAAATTGACCGAAGGCCACCGTGAATACGCAGGTTAGATAATAGGCGGTGAGTTAGAGAATCGCAAGAGATATCGCGCAATGCCGAACGTGAAACCCCTCAAGACCAGCATTATTTAAAATGGGTGATTAATGTTAAAATGTACTATCGTAAATGCTGTCATATTATTTAATAATACTAACAGTACTCGTTTTTCGCTTGAATGCTTGATGTTCGGAATAACTTTGCAAATAGTGCATTAAAAATCACGTTGTCTCTATTTCACAGCAGCCTGACTTAAACCCTCGTTCCTTATTGCAATGTATTGCAATATGTCGTTTCTTATTGCAATGTAGTTATAGTGATATGTTATTGTCTGTGAATTTATATTTATAGTTTCAAAACACACTCTTCTATATCACACTGTACAAGTAGTCATTCAAGAATTGTACATTGAATATTTGCTTTCATGCATGTATTAACTGTCGAACACTTTCCCCACCACGCGATGATCTTTCTAGTGAAAGATGGCAGTATTTATAAATAAACAAAAAGTAATAATTCCGCAGGCGTTAAGTTCGATCAGCTCGCACAAGACATGGTAAATTCCAAAAATCATACGGCTGGCCTTCGTCCCTGATTGAACATAGAATAGGTCTCGCATGATGACAGCGATGATGGCTGATATCCTAATAGTTGGGTTTTAGCAATAAATTTAAGACCAGGAAATACTACGGCATTTTTTTCCTGATATTGAACTCAAGGTAGCGTAATTACCGTCAGTGCCAAAGAATTCACCAATCTGATCAGATTCTACGGTATAAATACGTTTTCACTGACTCACAGGGTCTAACCTGAGCTCCACGATGTATATTGGAAGAGCGCAATTTTCTTCAAATAGTTTTAAAAGCGTTAAAAAAGAAATATATGGGACTTACTCGAAGGAAAATGATACGCCAAACTCCAATTTGCCTCTTTTTTTTCCATTTTCAATGGCCATCCGCTGGAAGAGTAGCCAGGTCTAATAATCTACTCTGGCGTAAATATGGCCGTCATCGGCGAAGACGTCGGTGTAGAAGAGGTAGTCACAGAGGTATGACGGGTACATGTCTGCAGATGTGGTTGTCTCGCTTACTGTACAGATGATTGCCTTCACTGCGTGTAAGGAATAGAAAACACAGAGTGAGTACATCAGAAATAACTGTCAGGTAATTTACATACGCCGACCGACGCTCTGTTGCATTACAACTGAATTGACGAACAAGCAAACGCACGCGCATATTGGACGCAACACTAACTGGTCAGTTTACGACGACATTCCAGAAATATACGCGATAACAAAAAAGAAAAAAAATAGAAGCTTTCGGACAGAATGTCATAAGCACAAGAAAGCTATTCATGGAATAAGTAACGTACGCCAGGGTCTTCGCAAACTATCGCAAATCCTACGGCCAAAGAGCAAACAGTAACTTGTGTGTGTAGAAGGTGTGAGGCTGAGAAGCGCTACGAGCTGACCGTAGTCGCATATCAAATTCGCAGCATTCTTGCGAAGCAACGGCAGTTCAACTGTTTCTCTCTTTCTCTTATAAAGCCGCCTACTTGTAGGCACTCTCGGAGCCGTGCCCTTGAATCCGTGTGCACCGAAATTGACACAGAATTACATGAGTGTATGGACAACACCATTAAGGGTTCATTACATAAATAACGTGTATTACCCGCCATGGTGGTCTGGTGGTTGTGGTGTTCGACTGTTGCCCGGCTACTCACGGGATCGAATCCCGGCCGGGGCGGCCGAATGCGATGTAGGCGGGAATGCTTCAGGCCCGTGTGTTTTCAATTAGGCGCACGTTAAAGAAGCTCAGGTGGTCAAAATTTCCGAAACCCTTATCTACGGCGTCTCTCATAATTATATCGTGGTTTTGAGATGTTAAACGACAACAATTATTAACAATGATTATATTAACGCGAATTAGCCAGCCGCGTTTGACATGAAACATTTTCGACCAGTCCCGTGGGACATTTAGCCGTATAGGACGGCTCCTGGTATACAAGTAGCGCAGCAGATGATTCACAGTACACATCAATTCAAGAACAGCGAGAATACACTTCACAAAACCTAACGCGAGAGCGTTAAGAAGCCTTTGTCACAGAAAATTCGGTGCCGCCATTGACTGTGTTCTCCATGACTGAAAAGTCTGGATGGAAGCAAATAGAAATCAGAGCCGCAGCCTGAATAGAACCGAGGCATTCTGCATGGCAGCAAAGTATTCTAAAGCAGAGAAACGCCACTGATTTGATCTTCTTGAAGAAGACCCTTCACGAACACCACGTGGTTGCAACGCCAATTGCGGTTGCATTGTTGGCTATCTGCTTTTTAAAGCCAGAGAAATGCGCTTTGTGGACGGAGTAAGATCTCGACATCAGCAGCAGTCAGCAGGGCCATTGCTGAAGACTAGCTGAAGTTGAAGGCCATACCTTAAAGGGACACTAAAGCGCAAAATGATTTTTCGCGTATTAGTTAAGTACAATTTCGCGATCCCGAAAACACCACTCTTACCGCGACACGACGCTTGGTAAGCGAGAAAACACGCGAAAAGAAAACCGGCAGATCCCACGCATTGTGGGAATCGATGTGATGCGAAGCGGCCAGCAAGGAGCAAATCATGCTGTACATAATATGCATGTCATTATTTACATGTTAGGACCTGTCATTTGAGTTCGTCGTATACAGTCACGTCGCGCAATACAAATTTTGGTGTATATCAAGCTAGCGAACTGGACGCAAGCGCACCATGAGATGTGGCATGTAGGCTAAATGACATTGTAGATGACATGCATGCCAACATTTTCATGTTACCACCTGCCACTTATGTTCGATATATCGTCACATCCCGCAATATCAATTTTGGTGTATATCAAGCTAGCGAACTGGACGCAAGCGCACCATTAGCGTGGCATGTAAATGGCATTGTAGATGACATGCATGCCATGATTTTCATGTTACCACCTGCCACTTATGTTCGCTTCATTTTTTATCTCGAATCGCAACGAGACACGAGACCAATCTGCCTCCGTTTCGCATGCGTTCGTATTCTCGCGCTCTGCGCATCGTGCAGACGCCATCCGCGTTCCAGCGTTTAAATTGATGGACACTTTGTCAATTCCAAAGTGTGTTCCTCGAACACCTGCGCCCACTGAGACGGGGTCGGTCAGAATGGAACGTGATGCGCGCGTCTCCCTCCTTGCATGATTAGAGACGCTGGGCACAGCGACGCTACGCAAGCAAAGCGCGAGCGCTGTGAAGTCCAACGCGACCGGCGTCTGTTTGCGCACCCTGGCGCCCACCTGGCACTGTGGCAGGGCACGGCTGGAGGGACGGACGGACGGGCGGACGTGAACATGATACATTAAAGGCTTTCACCTTAAAATTTGTATATCAAGCTGGCGAAACGGCCACAAGAGTGTCATGAGCGTAGCATGCAAGTCATGTTGCACATGACATGTCATGATTTGCATGTTACCACTTGTCGTTTATCCTCGTCATACAATCACATCACGGAACAGCAAATTTGTTGTATATCATGCTCGCGAAACGGCCACGAGAGTGTCATGAACGTGGCATGCAAGTCATGTTGCACATGACATGTCAAGATTTCCGTATTACCACGTGGCATTTATGTTCGTCATAGAGTAACGCCACGCCATAGGAAATTTGGTGTATATCAAGCTAGCGAAACGGCCGTCAGCGCGCCATGAGCGTGGCATGTAAATCGTGTTGTATATGACATGCAGGTCATGATTTTCAAATTACCTCCTGTCATTTATGCTCGTCGTACAGTCACGTCCCTCAATACCAAACTTGGTGTATATCAAGCTAGCGAAACGGCCACGAGAGTGTCATGAGCGTGGCATGCAAGTCATGTTGCACATGACATGTCATGATTTTCATATTACCACTGGGCATTTATGTTCGTCATAAAGTCACGTCACGAAATACCAAATTTGGTGTATATCAAGCTAGCGAAACGGCCGTCAGCGCGCCATGAGCATGGCATGTAAATCATGTTGTACATGACATGCACGTCATTATTTGCATATTACCACTTGACATTTATGTTCGTCATACAGTCACGTCACTCAATCCCAAATTTGGTGTATATCAAGCTAACGAAACGGCCGCGAGCGCGCCATGAGCGTGGCATGTAAATCATACTTTTCATGACAAATTAGTCATGATTTTCATGATATGACCTGCCATTTATGTTCGTCATACAGTCATGTTATGTCATACCAAATTTGGTATAAATCCCATTAACGATACGGCCAGGAGAGCACAAAGTCGTAGGCGGCTAGATAGATAGATAGATAGATAGATAGATAGATAGATAGATAGATAGATAGATAGATAGATAGATAGATAGATAGATAGATAGATAGATAGATAGATAGATAGATAGATAGATAGATAGATAGATACCCTCAAAGTCCGCCGAAGTTCGCTAAGAAATGCTTCGCATTTAAAATGCGGGTGGAGACGCCACCTTGAGATTCCCGTACCAAGCACTGTGACGTCATAGATTTTGAAGGGGTCCACTGAGTCTTACGTAGCTTCTAATCGATAAAAAGGAGGTGGATTGTCATCTGTAGGTGCCATAGACCTAGCATACGAAGTTTCAGAAAATTTCATCGAGCAAATGTCGCGAAAATATGAAGAATACATTTGGAATTTCTGATGTCAGGCGCGCAGATATCGGCGCCAAGTTTAAAAATAAAGCTTCAACCTTGATTTTCTCCGCTAATAATGAACTTATGATAGGGAAACATATGGCGTTAGAGTTCTCAGAGTGCAGTTTGTCAATCTAAACCAAGTCATTGTTTCGGCTTTAGTGTCCCTTTAATAAATAACGAAAAAAAAACGCAAATTTTCTCGCAATTTCCATGAAATTATTCAACGACTAGGCTGATAAAACATATACATTGCATGTTCAGCGCTGCGCAAGCATGTTTTGAATACGTTTTAAAACTTGAGGGTGTACGAATACTTCCAATACTAAAATTGTATTTCGACTTGAAGCGAGTACAGAACCATGTGAATCATGTATTCGAGTATTCTTAACGCCGTACCTCACGTTTAATAACTGAGCATAACATGAGAGCGATACATTCACAGGCTTACATAGTGTCGTGAGTATTTCTGTGCAGCAGAGGAAACTCGCTTAGACGTCATGATATGCATTTGGCGAGCTTACACTTGAAGTCAAAATTCGACAAAGTTGGACAAACTGCAGTCGTTAAACCAATGGATAGACGGTTCATCCAACAGGGAGTAAATGCGTGACAGTGCGTGTCGTGCGCAAAGGCCCGGCAATGAAGGGACCAACGGGGAGGGTCACTGCGCGCCGATCGCCTGATGCCGCGCTACCCTGCTCGGCCCTGTCGGCTAGCACGAAAACGAGTTATATCGGTTGTACGCCAGAGTGAAAGCGAAGCATTATTCATCGAATTGAAGCTGTTATAAGCGGCAAGTTTAACTCGCGCCGGCGCACACAGCGAGCGAATGAGCTCCCGCGCGTTTCTTCCCTTTCGTGCTGCCGGCACTGCGGGGCCCAAACGAATGCAAGCCTCCGCACCCGGAGACGGAGGATAATAAGTTTGAATGTGGCGAATTAGGAAGAACTACGAAGAACACTGACAGCGCTAACAAAAGTAAGCTGTTCGTCAGCGGTCGTGTTCCCGCACAGTCACTGGCCAGAACTTCGAAGCGATATACGAAGTAGGCTTCGCAGGTCGTCGGCACCAAGGCGGCCGGCCGGGCTGCACAGCGGTGTGAAGTGCATTGCGGCACGGCGGAAGAAACGTTTCATAGAATTTGTTTCGTAGAAAATAATGTCTTCTGGATTAAAGTTACAGTTCAAACTGTTTATTTCACTCCATGAGGCAATCGTTGTCACAGACCTAGCATGAAGGCGAGTGCCGATCGAATCATCGTGTGGGTAGCGGTACGCAGCGAGCGGCTGCACGGTGAAAGAACCGTGCCTGCGAGCGGTCTCATCGCTTGTAAGTATAAATATATATATACGTCACTCCGTACTACGCCGCGGACAATGAATACCTACAGATTTTTTCCTTTTTGGTTAAAATAACGACCAACGAAAATTGCACAGGAGATGCATGTTGTGATCGCCGGTGGTCCTTTAACGCATAGCCGTGCTCCTCGTAAAGGCCTAGTGATGTTGTCGGCAAGTAGATGGCAAGGCGGCATTGGCGGGGCGTCTCGCTGCTTCTCCGGCCTTCCTGCATAAGCGCCGCTGCTACGTTTGTGTGTGCGGACTTGTGCACCAGCACTGCTAACGCTGGTTCGGTTGACACGATGGAGTGCCAGCTGATATTTTGAATTGGCTGACTGAAGGGGTGTGAAAGATTAGGCGGATTCATATTAAAAGATCGGTGTGCTTGGATGCTACGAATGAGCCCACATAAGTTTACACGTACTACGCAGTCAATGTTTATTGCTTCATTAGGCTGAACAGAAGTCTCCCACCCGCACTACATGGGAGGTCAACAGAATGTTCCTATATACATCCGATGGTTGGGTTTACTGCTGTGTAGCGCTGTCGGTCGGTGTATGCGGTGTTTAGCTCCGAGATGGTATTGCGTATATATATATGTGTTTGTGCATGTGCCCCTCAAATACTGCGGCCTTCCATGTTGATTAAGTTGGAATCGCCATGGATTGTAACAACTCATGAAGGCTCGCCATTTTCTCTTTACTTCGATTCGTCCAGACGGTTAAACCTTTAGTCCTTCTGGTGCATTCTACGAGGACTAACATTTAAACCAAGTGGAGTAAATGTTAAACCTCTGTAGTCACTCCCGCAGTTTGTCCAAATTTGGTTCAAAATATGTGGCAGCCCATTTACTCCCCTGAAGTACCATGGGATACCCTATTTTAGTTATTTTCGGCTCAGAGTGTGGGATGACATTCGTGTGCGTCGCTTCAGATGCTCAAAACTGAAACCTGTTTTCCTTCCGGCAACTCCTAAAGTAGCTTGCGGCTTACTGTGAGACGGAAATTTTTCGGCAAAATTGTAACCAAGAGGATTGCATACCTAAAAATTATTGCCTTGATTCGTACAAATACATATCCGCTTCATGCGCGAATTATGATGCATTGTCAGCGGACTCGTCAAATTCACGTAACACAATTCCAAGGCACGCCATACTACATTCCGCGAAAGAAAATTAAGTAGTTTGATCTTTTGTGTGAGTTTCAGCAATTAATTGTAACTTATATGTAATTACATACTTCATCATTCTGCAGTCAGTCATGTTTCATTTTGTCTGAAAAATAATGAAATCATAGGCTCCTGATGTGTGCGCAACTAGTTGTTAGTTGCATTAATTTCGAGAAAAGAAAAGTAATACTTTCGAGATTGGTTCTGCAACGCGGCAATTCAAACGACTCATGGCACATCGTATTGCCTTCAACAAAGTGATCGCCTGCGGTGATACGCAGCAGACTCAGGTCAAGTCATATTGACAATGCAGGAGGTTCAATTCATTTTATGAATAATGTATTTTGTTCCCTTTTGGCTAGCATAAAAATTGCTTACGTAAACGTTGCCACTGCCCCTGAAGGGGATATTGTGACATATTTCATTAACAGTACCCGTCTGCTGTAAGCTAAAATATAAAATATACAAGGACACCTAGGGGAACACTTTCTGTCAGCTTATGTAAGCATTACACTTTGGAAATGAAAAAGAAATTGCTTAGAAATTTAAAGAGAGCACTACATAATCTTCTTCTGCGGTAGCTATAGATAAAACGTATTTTCTTTGAAGCGGCCTCTTCACTACGGAACATATATTGTGGCATTGAAATCGTACTTACTGTTGAGCGCTTTTCGGTCTACAGCGACATTACGTTCGATTTTAATGGGCCACTATACGAGGTAACGAATCTGCTTCGTCGGATCAGTTAATCTTTCGAAGCTCAGCTGCCGTCAATTACACCATCAGAGGTCTATTAATAACATATAATTTGAAAGTGAAAGTTCCATTTCAAGATTCACGCCGAAGTTTCAGGACATGAATGTGAGCGTTATGACTCCGACAATCATGTCAAAGCACTTTTCGTGTTTTAGAGACATTGGCTGCACGAAATCTCTTGGATATTCATGCGCTAGGCAATTGGCCGCCTCAACGGAACTGTACTTCATTTTTGCCGATTATGAACTCTGTGCGCCCTGGTGGACACCAGGAAAATTCACGTCGTCACAGCGACTCCGTGCAAGAGTTGGAATGTCGTGTCGCCACCTGCATTTTATTAATACCCGTTTTCGAGCTGGCTAGGCCTCTTCAAGCGACCATATTTGCCATTTTCGCATTATGAAAGGGTTTTTTTTCTGATATTAGAAACAATATTGGGAGCAATTCATAGAGCTGCTGCCGGAGCGGTAGCAGCTCTCCAGTCTTGTCGCCTAAACTCGCATGGCTTGTTTTACAGATCCTGCCGTTAACCGCGGCTTGGCAGCATGGCTTGTTTTTCTGATCCTGCGTCAAGCGGACAAAGCAGCGTGCCATTAAACAACTCTTCAGCGTTGTGATTCCGAGCGGATGACCTCACATGGCCAAGAAACTAGGCGTTGTCGGGTGGAGGGACATCACCTGACCTTCCGGACCCTATAAAGCAGCCACCGCAGCGCTTCATCTTCAGTGGGAGCGGCAGCAGCTCTGCAGTCATGTCGCCTAAATTCGCATGGCTTGTTTTACAGGTTGGTTACAACTCCCCTTTTTCATTTAGATCCAACTCTCTTTGTCTCATTATGCTGCTGCTCCCAATGAATTGTGCTGATATGATAAGCCTGTTGTGGTCTTGCTTGACACTCTTGCTTTGCGGAGATATCGAGACTAATCCCGGCCCTTCCACAGAAGAACTGCTACAGCAAATTCTTGAATCACAGACACAAATGAATTCTAAGCTTTTGTTACTTGAACAAAAACTTGACAAAGTTGCCGCGACGTGCGCGAGACTGGAAGGCCTCGAAACCACCGTACGTAATATGGAACAGGAAATTAAACAGCAAGATAAGAAAATTGTTGAATTAGAGGATAGGGCTAGGAGAAACAACGTTATTGCGTACGGAGTGCCGGAAAGTCCCAATGAAACAAAAGAAGCAATTGAATACTGCGTAGTGAAGGGTATTTTTTAGATCGCCTCGGTGTCGACGTAACATCAGTGGAAAGAATTCATAGACTGGGGCAAAAGAAGAGGGATCGAGATAGACCGGTTATTTTGAAGCTTTATAACCACAAGGAAAAAGAAGCGAGCTTTCAGAACTGCAGAAAACTGAAAGGAACAGACAAGTATTTCACATGACTATTTATCTGAACTGTGGCGCTGGCGCAAAAGTCAAGCTTGTTAACGACCGACTTATTATCAATGGAACAGCCTACACGTGGGATCTACAGGCCCATGCACGTGTACGATTACCCAATGATTCCGCTTGACTGTCTCGCGACAATGTATGACATAAAAAGCCACAGGAAATAAGACTGATAAATATTAACGCCCGAAGCAATGTTCACAAGCATGAACAATTAGAATACTTATCTTTATTACACGACCCTCATTTAATAGGAATATCAGAAACTTGGCTGCACACTGACGTTAACAACGAGGAAGTATTCCCCATTCGCTACAACGTTATTCGCAAGGACAGGACGAGCAGAGGCGGTGGTGTTGCCCTGTTGATAAAAAAAACACGTTAAAGTATGAATTGCTACCGTACATCGATGAACATGAAAGTATTTGGTGTAGGTTATTCCTTAGCGAGGCAACAATACTTATAGGTGTTGTATACGGAGCACCAACAAATTCATTAGACTTTTTTGAGAATATTGATGCTTATTTAAACGCAAACTCGAAATTAAGAAACAGAATAATACTTATGGGTGATTTTAATCTACCGGGTGTCGATTGGCATAATAGAATTCCAGGTTCCTTAAATCGCTCCCACACGGGACTAATATTAGAAATAATGGTAAACTTCAACCTTGTACAAGTAGTCGATAGTCCAACACGAATACACGACCATTGCCAATCAACTTTAGACTTAATATTCTTGTCAGATAAAACTTTTAGTCATAATGTCACTGTTGCAGACGGGATATCAGACCACAAATCAGTAGTAGCTGTTCTCAGTGTGACGAATGAAACAATAAACAAAGCTCGAACTGCCTCCGTGTACGATTTTCAACGCGCTGATGATAAGTCGATTTTGGATGCCCTGGAACGAGGTTTCTACATGATTCCCCGGGATAAAGGCGTCAACATAATGTGGCAGTACTTTAAGTCTCTCGTATCAGACTGCTTATCGCGCTTCGTTCCCAGAAAAGTAAAACGAGTTGAACGGCACAAACGTGGGTAACCCGCAATATTATTCATTTAAAGCGCCGACTGTGACGTGCGCGAAAAAAGATTCCTCGGATAGCAGTAACGATTTCAGGGCTTAGCGCGCAAATACGGAAAGAGTTGAAAGATGCGCGAACTCACTTCTTTTCAACTGCGCTGGCTGATTACATGGTTCACAACCATAAAAAGTTTTGGAGGTATTTGTCTTCTTCGAAATCAACGATAGATAGTGTAATAGTCAATGGAACAGTTTGTAGTGAACCAGTAAGAATGGCTGAGGCATTTAACCACTACTTTGTCACTGTCTTTTCCACCAAGAATGAATGTCCTGTTGAAGACCCTGAAGTAAACGGAGAACGTACAAGTGATGTGATAATTTCTAAAGAAGGAATTGTAGCGCTCCTGCCTTAATCTAGATGTGAGGAAAAGTTCTGGTCCCGATAAAATATTGAATGCGTTTCTAAAACGTTACTGTGATTGGGTCTCTAATTTTCTAGTTGAAATATTTACAGCATCTCTTGAAACGGGCACATTACCGAATGACTGGTTGATAGGCCGCGTGGTTCCAATCTTCAAAACCGGAGACAAGCTAAAAGTAATAATTACCCTCCTATCTTTATAACATGCACTGCATGTAAGCTTCTTGAACATGCAATTAGCAAATATTTGGTCCAGTACGCAGAAGAATCTATTTTGTCCCAAGCAACATGGTTTTCGCAAACGCTTATCAACAGTTACGCAACTCTTCGAAACAATACAGTATTTCGCAAATCCTATAAACCAGAAAGAACAAGTTGATGTTATTGCCTTTAGATTTCTCTAAGGCGTTTGATAAAGTCTGCCACGTGAAACTAATACGGAAACTGAAAACGTACGGTATATGCCCCATGGTCATAAAATGAATAGAGGCGTACTTGTCTCACAGGCGCCAGTTTGTGGAAATTGCCGATGAATACTCGGCTTACTTGCCTGTCACTTCTGGGGCGCCCCAAGGTTCTGTGATAGGACCCTTGTTATTTTGCTTTATGTCGATGATATTGCTGCTCATGTAAATCTACAAATTGAAGTCCGCTTCTTTGCAGACGACTGTTTATTATTTTGTCAATTAAAGAGCACTCATGAACAATCTTTATTAAATGAATCATTAAACAAAATTTACGATTGGTGTGTAGCGTATGACATGGAAATTAACTTCGATAAATCAGTCTGCATGTGTGTCACAACAAAGCAATCACCGTCGCAATTTTCTTACAAAATCGGGAGTAGGGAAATTCAGCGAGCAATGAAGAAGAAGTACTTAGGTGTTACTATAGCGCATAACTTTAGTCGGAGTGAGCATGTTGCCAACATTTGTGGATCAGCTCAGCGAAAGCTGGGAATGTTAGGACGTAAATTAAAACAGGCATCTCCTGATGTAAAGCTCAAGGCTTACACTACGGTTGTTCGAACCACCCTGGAGTACTCGGGTATAGGGTGGGACCCGTACCGACTAACACTAATAAATCAGATGGAGCGAGTGCAGCGTCTTGCAGCACGCTTTATTTTTTCTACGTACAAAAGGACGGAATCCGTCTCTGCATTGATAGATAGGACAAACCTTCCAAGCTTAGCCTCACGCAGAAAAATAGCCAGGCTGAAATTTTTTTATCAACTGTATCATGGTATGCTAAACATTGATCCCGGACTCTACTTGCGGCCTCCAGGCAGATTGTCACCTCGATCCTCCCACCCTTACGTTGTCAGATCCTACGCGTCCAGAGTTGATGTCTGCAAGCATTCTCTCTTGGTCAAAACAATTGAAGACTGGAATAAACAAAGCCCGGTAGTGTTTCATGGTGTAAATTCTCTCGCGAGTTTCGAAGAAAAGCTTCAGTCACTCGGTGTATAATATCGAAATTCTTCTTCTTATGTATAGTTGCATAACACCATTTCTATGCTGTTGTTTTGTATATATATATTTTTTACGTGCTGTGCATACTTCTGTTTTTGAGTGCATTGTTCTGTTTTCTTACTATGCTCTTTGTATATTTTTTATGCTGTTTGCATGTATTCTTTCTGTATTGTAAACTGGCCCACCCTGTAACAGCCCGATAGGGCTCACACTATTGAAAATAAATAAAATAAAATAATTATTATATTTGTGTCATTAGTATGGCTTTGTCTTGGAAATACGACTGGATCTGAAGGAACACTCGTAAGCTATCACACTAACTTATACAGGGTGCCACCATAGGTCGGCAAAACCTGTGGAGCTCACTCAGACTCACTCATGAAATATATTTTGCGCTTAGGACTCACTCGGACTCAAATTCACCAAAATTTTTCTGAGGCGGACTCACTCGAACTCACAATCACGAATATTTTCTTCAACCGGACTCACTCGGACTCAAACTCACCAAAACATTACTACCCGGACTCACTCACACTCAGACTCACGGCCCGATCTGAGTCTGAGTGAGTCCGAGTGAGTCGACTCGTGAGTCCGTTAGCCTAGAATTATCTCTTTCGACCGTGGTGTCAATGCTCTATAACACCAATATCTCACGTAATCGGTGCTATTCTTGGCGCCTTTTGAATAGTACCTTCGAATACGAGTTCTGAGTACTCGTAAACCAGTAAGGTGATTTTTCTTGAAACAGATCACAACATAAAATATATTCATTAAAAACTACTTTGGAAGAGTCAGCGCGGGGGGGGGGGGCAAGGCACTTCTCTACGTGATAAGCGCCTCTGATCAATAAATATTGAAATGGCATATGAAAAACACTGATTTTGGAATACGTGTGAGTAGACGTCAGTATAAACGTGAGTCCAGGTAAGGCTGATAGTAATGCTGATTATGAGTAGACTGACTGTATTCCAAGAGAAGGTAAACGCGTGAGGGGGGCGACAGAAAATTAGGTGGGCAGATGAGATTAAGAAGTTTGCAGGTATAACGTGGCACCAGAAAGCACAGGACCGGGTTGGTTGGCGGAACATGGGAGAGCCCTTGCCCTGCAGTGGGCGTAGTCAGATATGACCATAGGTCGGCAAATAAAACTGGAACTCACTCAGACTCACTCAGGAAAGATATCTTGCGCTTTGGACTCACTCGAACTCAGATTCACCGAAATTTTCCTGAGCCCAACTAGCTCGGACTCACACTCACGAAAATTTTCTTCAACCGGACCCGTACAGACTCAAACTCACCAAAATATTACTCACCCGGACTCACTCAGACTCAGACTCACGGCCCGATCTGAGTCTGAGTGAGTCCGAGTGAGTCGATTCATGAGTGAGTTCGCCGACCTATGCCTAGTGCCCACGCCCCCCAGGGAGAGCAATGCTGATGTGGAAAGTTCAAGGCCAACTTTTGAATAGGTGGTTTCAGAAATCTTTAGAATGCAGGTGCTGGTCTCGAGAGCGGCGCATGAAAAGACGTTAATATGATGATGATGACTTTGGAAGTCTTCAGCAATGGTTCACCCGACTTTGTAGAAATGACCAAGAAATGAATACTTTAACAAAAGTGTACGCATAAGAATTGCACGAATCTTGGAAAAGTTTGACAATACAGAACAGAAATTAGCAATTGCCATTCCTTCTCTCATGGCGCTAATACACCAAAAGCGATGGGTCACAAACCAGGGGCCAGGAGTGTTACGATAAAGATACATTAAGCTAAAAGAAACTGGGGATTGAAATCAAAACAAATAATCAAATAAACGAAAATGCTGAACGAGTTTTCAGA
Source organism: Rhipicephalus appendiculatus (assembly GCA_030522465.1). Classification (NCBI taxonomy): domain Eukaryota; kingdom Metazoa; phylum Arthropoda; class Arachnida; order Ixodida; family Ixodidae; genus Rhipicephalus; species Rhipicephalus appendiculatus. The sequence continues at coordinate 155,991 of JALIZH010012018.1, forward strand.
TGAAACTTATGCAAAAAATAATTGCAGACGTGGTGGCAATGATCTTGACATATCACGTATATATTAAGGAATCAATTCAGACACAGAGATATCACGTATATATTATGGAATCAATTCAGACACAAAGATGTTGGCAGAAACAAAAGGAAGAACATTTGGTGCAATGGCAGCAATGATTCCTCAATATGGTTGTTTCAATCAATAAACTAATAACGCCAAAAAACATCCTTGTAGTTCATGAGGACTCTCTTCCTTTTCTTCACTTCATAAACTAGAATCCTCATTGTCGATGCATCATATTCATACCATTTCACGCGCCGCTCTCGAGACTAGCAGCTGCATTCTTCGCTGCAACGGACAACGGGCCTTTCGTGTCACCTCGATCTTCAGACAACGCCTCTCTTGCCTGAGTGACAGCTAGACTGAGCAGCTTTCTGCAATCATGGGTATGTGGGCTGCAGTTTTCTTTCGCAGAACGTCAGACCGCTCGCTTTTATACGAGTCCTTTCATTTGCGAAGTGCCCGCCATTTTTAATTCTCAGCAACTACCATCGTTGAATTGTAGGTGTCTTGTGCACAGAGAACGCACATTTCGGACACACAGGTGTGAATGTGAAATATAATTTAGCGAGGCACATGGAAAGTAACTCTTCGCCATTTTTCTACTACTATCGATAGTTGAACCACTATCGAACTATCGATGGTACAAGAAACTATCGATAGCACTATCGATAGTAAGTTTGAAAGTATACAGTGGTCAACACACATGTCTAGAACCACGGAGTGTCGCACTCGGAACAGCACGAGCGACATCTGCAGTTCGAAACGGGCCAAGTTTTCTGAGCATGCGCGGCGGCAATGATGGGCCCGCCTAGCAGTTTCCGTCCTTGATTATCGCTGCGGCCGCGATAATTGCTTTGGCCATCAGCAGCGCTGTCAATTGTGTGCGCCAAAAAGAAAAAAAAAACGCAGTCCCCCGGATTGGCTCCTATCATGCTGTGAACTTACTCTAGATTCGTGGTATTGTATAATGCCGAGAACTGTGGGCGTCGTATTTTGCTTTTTATTTTTCTTTTAACTGTTCAGAGTGCTTTCGACGGCCAAAGCAGTTGTTGCATCCCCAGTGACAAACAAGGAAACAAATGCAAGGCACGCGCGCCGTTGGCACCGCGCATGTTCACGTGTGGCGTATTTGCTACTGCAGTTGTCACCCGTACAGTTCTGAGCACGACGCTCCTTCGTTCTAGACATGAGAGTTGACTACTGTACAATCGATATTATAAAATCAACCGCGCGAACTAGTTGCATCATAAACTTTATTCTCCGAATGCGTGGTAGTATATGATGGAGCAGGACATGCAGGCAGTAGGGCAAGACAGTTGACATGGTCGCGTTCCTTCAGCAGAATGATTGGCTGACATTATTAAGCTGATCTGTTCTGCTTTAGCAGAAATGAAGTCTTCACATGTGGCGGGACTGCGCGGCTTCAAACTTATATTGCATTTTCTGATTTCAAAATAAAAACTTCAAAAGCTAAATTTTTAATTGTAACGTGTAACTGCTTACTTTTGAATCCGAATTTATTTATGGACATATTCCGGCATTTTGATTGCGGCAATAATTTATTTCTTTCGCCAGAAGAGTGCTCATAAATTAAGCGAACTGAGTGCTGCAGATAGTAAGCTATCCCAAATCATTTGGCAATATCGCCGTCCAAAAACAGCATAATTATTCACAACTATATTGATTATATTATCGGGTACAATACTCCTGATGTTACTATTGATTGCACTCTCGATAATATCGATTGCTTATCGAAGCTCGTACTATCGATAGTTCAAGACACTATCGATAGTTAAAAAAAACTGTCCATATTTTCTGTTATTTGTTCTCTGTATGGGTGCCCAGTAGTGAGGCAGAACTATCGGTAAATGAACTATCGATAGTATCGATAGTTTAAAAAAGAACTATCGATACTATCGGTAGTCCATTTATCGATAGTTCTGCATCACTAGTGCCTGATGTCGTTCTTCGTGAAGGCAATCACAGCACGACAAGTGCTATCGATGACTTAATGTTCTACACGACAACTCCGTTTGTTAGACGCAGTGGCAACGTTCTTATAGCTCGGCTTGCGAACCGACAAACGTTTAAATTGATCGCATATGCTTCATTGGCACTCCGGTGCCGTGTCCAGAATGTAACGCACTCAGCTGTTTTAATTTGGACTACCGCATATATTTTATGTCAAAAGTGATCTGATCTTCATAGCATGCATGTCTCACCGTGTCTGTAGCGTTGTTAGCATTTACGAGGCTCTTGGCGAGGTCAGGGGTATTATTAACATATTGCTACATGCATAATGCCAGCCCCTGAACCATGCGCGTGTGCGCCCGACGAGGAGAAAGAAGATCGTTGGCTGCTCGCTCTCTGAGCTGAACCGGTCAGCTGTGCGACCGCCGTTGCAAATATATCTCGTGACTAGACTACGGTGCAAGCGACTCGTAACTCCCGTAACAATATCATTGCAGTTAGCTTAAACTGCTTTCTGTGGCCGGAAGTAACATTTCTATTGAAGTTAGCTTAAATTCGTTTCTGTGGCCGGAAGTAACGTTTCTATAAGAAGGAAAGAAGTGCAAATTTGAGAGCGCGTTTGCTTTTGTTAACACAATATTAATGAGAAATAACTGTCAATGATGCCAAGGAAAGTATAGGGGATGTTAATAGAAGCAATTGTAATGTAAATGTGAACAAAGAAAAGTGGACGAAAAGATAACTTGCCACCGACAGGGACCGAACTTGCGACCTTCGAATAATGCGCCCGAGGCTCTACCACTGAGGTACGGTGGCGGTCATGCCTCCGTCAACTTATATGGGCATTTTAAACGTGGGGGGCGTCAGTCGGTGCGCCTGTCGCCATAACGGAGAGTGTGGAACACATTTTTGGCCTGTTCGCGTCACGAAGGACGCGATTTATAACGAGCTGGCAGCTGACTAATAATCCTTCTCATACTACCTGAATGCATCAAGTCTGCTAGAACGTGGCCCTCGCTATGATTGAAGGAAAGAAGTGTAAATTTACGGGCTCGTTTGCTGTTAATACAATACTAATGAGAAATAACAAACACTGATGCCAAGGAAAGTATAGGGGATTGATAAGAAGTATTATACGCTATATAAATAATACGAAATCGCTACAGCTTCAGCTAAATACAAAATAACACAGGAAATAGACTCAAGGAAATGCATAATTGAATTTTTAGGATAGTGTTTGTATATAACAAATATTTATATTAGGAAATATCAAATTTTCTGTGTGCTCTGAGAAGAAAATGATACTAACGTATTAAAATGCGCAAAACACGTTGTACGGCAGCTACATACAACATTGGCCTAGCGTAGACAGTATATGTAATAAGTCGCCTACCACGTTTGCTTTAATAAAAAAAAGCAAGCTGCTTCTGTAAAATGCTTCCTCTTTACACTCGCCATCACTTATACATACCTGAACCTTGCAGAAGGATCAACTGCTTGGTTTAATTAACAAGCTACTCACAGACCACACAAAAACATGCATTTGCTTTTATTTTTCTCCTGTTCAACGTTCATCGTGCTTCTCAGAGAGGGGAATGGTTTCGAAGTGCTGAAGAGGTTAATGCATGTCTGAATAACAGCCGATTAGGCGCCATGTATATATATCGCTTAAGAAGAGTAACCTAAAGAACTCGTACGTACTAGTCTTTTTAGATAATGGAATCGCAAGTTAAAGTGGAAGACAAGGCAAAGGTGGGAATTGTACCTACTCTTCGATATTGGTAAACAATTACTTTATGCATTCTATAAAGTAACTACGAGCGTCGCAATATTTCCTCATTTGCCTGTGTTTCTCGAGAGCTGCGTATGGCATATGCATAACAAGTGAAACAAGTGTCTACTTTTACGCATAGCTATAATGTGCATTGCTTTGTGTAAATACTGTATTTTTCGATTTGATTCTGAGTGACTGTTTCTGGTTAGCGAGCTTGGTTCATATTTCTACAGTGATTCACCATGTATATGCATTCGGATCACTCTTAGGTTATGGTATATCATATAGTTCCATGCTTTCCTTTGCGTACAGCCTTCTTTTCGTATGCATAGATGGTTTCGATGGGCTGATAGTTCTGTGATTTTTATCAAGCTGTCCAGACAGCTTTGTTTCCCAGCATTTGGTCTGTATTTTGTCTAGGAAGAGAAATATTTGCTTTTGCAAATTATTGTTAATTGCGCGATGTTAGGAAATAGTACAGCACAAAAGAAGGCACAACAAACAGATTCATCTGCCTTGCGTGTATCATTTAGCGTTATCGTTTTTCCTAGTTCTGTGCATGTAGCAATCTTAGCAGGACATATCGTGCATACATGTGGCTTTTTTAAAAAAAATATCTTCTTGTTTCTCTTTCGAAACGCAGACTCAACCATTGCGTCTGCCATAGAAAGCTCTATGGGTAAGATATTGATTTGGTTGTCTAGTCCACATAGTTCCTCTATCTGTTTGTATTGAGTTTATTGTTGCAGTGCCACGCGTCACTTGTTTGACAGGATTCGTAGCGGTCTACAGCGCATTGCTTTGCAGGGCCCTGTGTCCTTTAATGGAATAATGAAACAAAAAATAACATGTAAAATGCTCTTTTGCAATAAAGAAAGCAATTCTTATCGTTAACAGAACTGTCACCTAAGCGAGGGGGGGGGGGGGGGGGTACGCTTTATTTTCACGGCTGATTGCCTTGACATCAGACCTGTTCATGGCGGCTGCTCGAACCCAATTTTTCTATCCTACCCAAAAATGAACTGCTTTCTATTCTAAACAAATGAATAAACTAAACGTATCAACTTCCAGGAATATTGTCGGAGCCAAAGGGGTGCGAGAATGATATATGCTTTTATACGCAGCGTATGCAAACGCTGATATCACGGCAACTAAACAAATGCCGGCTAGGGAGAAGACAGGGAAGAGAAGCGTCAGAATTAGCGCGTCAACTTTCATTTTTCTTTCTGTAATAGTGGATTCATGACCGCAAAATTTTCAAGAAGAATGTTTCCAGAGTAATATTTATCAGTATAACATGACATCGTGTTTTCCATTAGTGTTTCCGCATGGTGATTGGCGAGCAACCGAAAGCTTTCCACAGAAGACCACAGATACGGATACAAAGAGGTTTTTCTGTATCCGTATACTACTTTCTGATCGTCAATGTACAATATAAGCTTCAATAGTCGCCCTTCTGGAATACCAGCATGGGCAAACTGTGGCCTCTCTGTCCCTGAGTGAGATTTGAAAGCGCGCGAAACCACAGTATTTTTTATTGAGCGACATCCATGTCTCGCCAACCTGGCTTGAAATAACAGTTCTTTTTTTTTTTTCATTCAAGGATCTATACACACAGCATGAAGGAAATAGCATATACGCTTTAGGGAAAAAAATTACACCATCTCCCGCTAAAGGGAACCATGTGTAGATGCGAAGCAGCGGGCGCTAACGCTTACACTGGCGGCGGCGTTGACGCTGGCGCTCATCGCAGCGTTGCGCAGGAGAGAAACCTGGGGAGGAGCAAAGCACGCAGGGATGGACCCGGTGTTTCCTACTGGAACATGCCAATCGCTGCTAATGGGCAATGAGACAGAAGACTCCGACTGGACACAGAGACCCGCACTCCGCTTTTAGTTAACGCGCACGCTGCGAATTTTTATTGTTCAACCACGCACAGGAGAAATCTCCCACCTGGCACCACCTTGGAGGTCAAGATCCAGTGCCATATATACGGGGTGGCCAGTGAATGGTTGTGCAGCGCGAGCAGTCGGTTTTTTCAACCAAGAAACTCGCTAGCAGACGCTGCCTGTGTCGGCGTCGTGAGGCGAGAGAGGGGGGGTGGGGGGGGAGCGCAGGAGAGGAGAGAGAGGGGGGGACGCGCATGCGCAGTGGGAGTGTGTTTGTCCGGTATTCACTTTGTCCCCGTATTCTTTGCGCCATTAATGTTTTTTCCTGAAGTATGAACCAACTAGCTCAGCAACAAGTCCTGTTGACGTATATTTCTTCTACTGGCGCCCATGTCTGTCCGTTCTTCACTTTGTCCCTGTATTCTTTGCGCCTTTAATGTTTTTTCCTGGAGTGTGGACGCCGTGGGCAGGGATGCCTAGAGGACAGAGGTGGGAGCGTAGGAGGGGAGAGAGGAGGGGACGCGCATACGCATTGAGGGTGTGGTCACTGCGGGGAGGGATGCCCAGAGGAGAGAGAGAGGAGAGGAGGTTTTCATTTATATTTTTTTGACAGGGTTTGCGCATGCGCAGTAAGGGTGGTCACGCCGCACACCACCGGATTGAACCCCGCTCTAAGATGCTTCACATCTAAAAAACGGATGAAAAACGAGCACTCGTGTTTCTTCGTTTCTGCTCGTGTCTTATGGTGTTGCCCTGAGTGTAAAGATGGAGACTTTACTGACTCGCCAATTAGCTCCCCTACTTTTCTATTCAGGAGGACTGAGCTACCACAAGGGTGGAAAAACCGTACGAAAACTTGCTGGGACGCCTTATTCTTACCGCTTATAACCGCGAAATGACAGATGCTATTTGTAAAACGGTCCTCCAAATATTGTTGACGTAACCGCAAGCGGTGTGGGCCATATCCTACACGCCACGCCACCTGTCTGGGAAACTGCATTGACAGTGCGAAAAACGAAAAGCAGATGCCTGTACCGAATACGCTGGTATATATTGGGACTGAACCGATATATGAAAGCTACGAACTTGAAAACCTCATCGACAAATTTGAGCTCAGTTGTAATCAACCAACGTTTATGCCGACACGCTGTGATCAAACATGGAGCTAGCCCGCGTTCAAGCTCTGGCCTCCTTCCTCACTGTGTATTTGGTGTCATGATGGCACCGTCCAGTATGCTAGGAAATCGCACGTTCATTACACCTACCGAAAACGATGCTTCTCGGCGATAGGTAGAGCTGGAGAGGATGTCGCAAGCGGGCAATCGGTGTCGCGCGTTTTTTAGCAGAATCGAAATAAGCTTCATTGAGCTCACACTCAACGAGCTGGCTTTCCTATATCGTCCTCTGAGGGTAATCAACCGACCCTCATAGCCTCTGCGACTACCGGCACGCGTCGGTGACGAATCGTAGAGGTCACGCTAGGCCTCTGGTACTCCATGTCTTTGGATGCATATGGCAGCAATTACCCACAGGGTCAGTGGCGTAAATCTTGGAGGGTCAGGGGGGGTCCTGACCCCCTTTGTTCTCTGCCTGGGGGGGGGGGGGGGAGTGTCCCGCCTCGAAATTTCTCTTTCTAACATCATATATCAGAATGGCTTGACAGTTAAGTATAGCGCGTTCAACTTTTTAAGTGCCTGCCTTTGGCATTGTTTTTATCTTGTTTATTATAGCATGTACCGGTGTTCAATACTCCTCAGCTATGTGAGACTATTGTAATCGCAACTGCCACTCGATATGTTTTAGAAAAGACTTAATACAACGATTCGATTCCGCGAGCTGCGACCCATATTCTTTTTTCAATCTGATTTCAAGGCATAATTTTGATTTTTGTGTCAGTAAAAATAAAATCTACAACATTCATGAAAACAAAATTGCCGCCATGGCAAGGTGTGCTTCCCCTCTTGTGATTTTTCTGGATTTACGCCATTTACCAAAAATTGGAGCAGAGCTGTTATGCTCGAGGTTGGCATTGTGTTGTAGATACAAAATTGCCATCACGAGCCCGGCATGTGCTCTTTTCATCCTCTTGTTCTTCGCTCCCAAGAGCACGTGCGCCGATTTGTCCGGCGTAGAATGCAATAACACTGACGCACGAGAAAAGCAGTACAGAGAGAGAGAGAAAAAAAATAAAAAAGTGTGAGTTACAAAAAAGATATAGAAATGAAGAGACAGAAATTCTTGGCATAAACAATTACTTCGCGAGTAGACATTCGATGCCATGTATCCACGATCCGAAGGAGGGCATCGTAACAACTCGGCTACCCAGCTACGCCAGGAAAGCACGGCACAGCCTAGTGCAAGGGTGCGGCAAAGGGAAGAGAGGAGGAGGAGGAGAAAAGGAATAAGAGCAGAAAGAATACGGAGAGAAAGAGAAATAATAGAGAAGAAACGGAATACAGGGAAAAGAGACAGAAAGACTGAGAAATAAATAGACGGAGAGAGAAACTAAAAGAAAGATACACATGAACACACTGGAAAAAAGAAGAGAGAACAAGTATAGCCATTACGCTCCTGCTCTGCTGTTACCTAGCCTGGCGCGACTTAGTGCAAGATGCGAAAGTTTTATTGCGATAGCAATTATATGGACACTCTCGGCTGGTTTTCGCCATCGGCGTCGCCGTTGCCGCCGCCGTCATCCCCCCGTATATGTATATGTATCTATATATTTATAAAAGCCACAAAGAAAAGTAAAAAAGAATTCAGAAAAATGCTTCCGACGGGCGGCATCGAACGCGGGACCTCTCGCTCTGCAGCGTGCGGCGCTAACCGCTGAGCCACGTAAGGTCACGTCCTTCAACGTTCAAACGGCGAGCTATTTATATACAGCGAGCTTTCAGCGCGTTTCAGCTTTACCAGCGAGATGGCGCAAAGGGCGCGCTCGGCGGAACTTAGCTCAGCGCCCGCCCCGCTCGTCGCGACGCCCGCGCGCATGCACTCATCTCCCTCCCGCTGTCTCACGCACTTTGCTCCATTGGGGGGTAGACGCCCTTGCGTGCGCTTATCTCTCGGGGGGGAGGGGGGGGGAGAATTGGGCGTTCACCGGAACGATTGCGTTGTAGTCACCGAGCGCACGAAGGTCACTTCGCTCGCGGCAGTCCGCCCGTTTGCGAAAAGAACACGCTTTCCCAAACACAGCGAAGTAACAACTGTGACACTTGTTAGTTCGCGCTCGTCTGTACCTGTGAATACGTTTCGTGCGTCGTTTTTGTTTGAGCAGCGCGTTAAGTGTCGAGCTGTGAACGTTGTTAGTTCTCTCTCGCCCTGTGCGTGTTGTTTTCGTGCGTCATGTGGGCGTGAGCAGCGCGCTGCACGTTTCGACCTGCTTCCCATTCGTCGCTTGACATTCCAATTTATTGCTATCGCATTCATTGCTTCGCCTTGTGGCGAAAGTGTGACTTTTTTTGTGGGGGGGGGGGGGGGAGTAAACAAATACGAGGATTCGCTGATGACATTGCATTGATGAGTAACTCAGGGGACGAATTACAAGTCATAATTACTGAACTGGCCACGAAAAGTAGAAGCGTAGGCAGAAAATTAAGGGGTCGACGAGGAAATGAAAACTCTTTTTGTCATTTACGGAGATGGTGTTAAAATTTTGTATGCGAATGTTTTTTTTTTTTGTTGTTGTTCTGGTGTCATAACTGGAATTGGTTTTGAGCTATGTGTTTTAGTTATTGAGTTACAACACTTGATAGACTCCCATTGTGATCCCAAAATGAAATAATGAATTGGGCATAAGTGCCTGAAGATTTTTGGATAAAGACATTCACTACGGTTCATTTTGTGCCGTAGTGCTATTGGTTTATGTTTTTAATATTTAAATAAGCATACAAAAAAATTTTAATATCCTGTACGTTTTGTCTTACACTTTTACAAAAAGCCTGTTATCAAGATCTGTATTTTTTGCAGAGAAATATGTATAGCTCTATGGCCCTCACCAATGTCTCAGAATATGAGTGCAGGAAACGCAATGGCTTGCTCTTCATTTGTTGTGAAATGGCGCAGGGATGACTGTCAGCAACTGCTCTAAAAATGAAAGCTGAGGAAATGGAGCTCAGAGAAAATGTTGCTCAAAGCTAAGAAAACAGAACTAGGATGGAATCTGGTATAATTTTTCATTGTAGAAAATACAGCTTTGTTGCTATATTGAGCTCAAATTTGTCCTCTTTGTAATGATGCCAATATGGTTGCACTGCACCTGCAGAAACCTGATGATTTGCCTTTTCTGAAGTCCAATTGTCTTGTATTTTTTGAGAACAGGAGACTAATCAAATGCTTTTTTTCTCAACTTCTACTGCATATATTGGTCTAATATTTAACCATGACGTAAAACATGATCTCAGTACTGCAGAAAAGATAAATTGAAAAACTAAACATTTTTACCCAATTTCCCATTTCCAATGCCACGTTCCCCCCCTAAATATGCATAAAACTAATGTAATGTGCAAGAGTCTCGGCAAAGAGCAGCGCTTTGCGATAGGTGGCGAAACAGTGGAAGTTGCACGGGAATACATCTACGTAGTACAGATAGTAACCGCGGAGCCGAACCATGAGAGCGAAATAACTAGAATAAGAATGGGGTGGAGCACATTCGGCAAGCGTTCTCAAATCATAACTGGTAGTCTACCACTATCCCTCAATAGGAAGGTATATAACAGCCGCATCTTTCCAGTACTTTCCCACTTAGCAGAAACATGGGAGCTTAGAAAGTTGGTTCAGTTTAAATTGAGCACAACGCAGCGAGCAATGGAAATGAAAATTATAGGTGTGACCTTAACAGACAGGAAGAGCGCAAGGTGGGTCAGGGAACAAACGGGGGGTTAAGGATATCATAGGTAAAATCGAGAAGAAATGGACATGGGCCGGGCATGTAGCGCGTAGGCAGGAGAACTGCTTGTCATTAATGGCGCCTTCACACTTGGCCTCGAAGGATGCGAAAGCGGCAAAACTCGCCGGAAATTCACTCGCCTCGCCGCCTAAGCGGCCGGAAAAGCACACCGCGAGGCCGACGTGAAAAAATCGGTCCGAGACCAATTTTTCCACCCCCGATAGCGGATCGCCTTTGCGCTTCGCAGCTTTGGCTGCACTAGCTCAAACCACATGATGTAAACAACCGGCCGCAAATTCGACATGGCAGCAAAGGCGTCGGCGTTGGCTCGCATCGGCACAATTTCAAACTACCCGTGCAGCACGACGAAGCTTACGGCCTCGACAAGGACACGTTCATCGAGAGCCTGGTTTGGAATTACGATCGCCAAGAACACTGGAACTAGGCGAAGACGCAGTAGTAGCGAGTCGGCATTCCCCAACGTGTTTCGCTTTTGCACAGCTGGCTGAATCCGCTGCCGCCGCTGCCGGTGTGTCCGCCCGTGTCGTTTGTGCCGGTGTATCTCTCCAAAAAAGTCACAGTTTCGCCACAAGGCGAAGCAATGAATGCTATAGCAACAAATTGGAATGTCAAGCGACGAATGGCAAACAGGTCGAAACGTGCAGCGCACTGCTCACGCACACATGACGTACGAAAACAACACGCAGAGGACGAGAAAGAACTAACAACGTTCACAGCTCGACACATAGCGCGCTGCTCAAACAAAAACGACGCACGAAACGGTATTCACAGGTACAGACGAGCGCGAACTAATGTGTGTCACAGTTGTTACTTCGCCGTGTTTGGAAAGCGTGTTCTTTTCGCAAACGGGGGGGACTGCCGCGAGCGAAGTGACCTTCGTGCGCTCGGTGACTACAACGCAATCGTTCCGGCGAACGCCCAATTCTCCCCCCCCCCCTCCCCCCGAGTGATAAGCGCAGGCAAGGGCGTCTACCCCCCCACGGAGCAAAGTGCGTGAGACAGCGTGAGGTAGATGAGTTCCATGCGCGCGGGCGTCGCGACGAGCGGGGCGGGCGCCGAGCTAAGTTCCTCCGAGCACGGCCTTTGCGCCATCTCGCTGGTAAAGCTGAAAACACGCTGAAAACTCGCTGTATATAAATAGCTCGCCGTTTGAACGATGAAGGACGTGAGCTTTTGTGGCTGAGCGGTTAGCGCCGCGCGCTGCAGAGCGAGAGGTCCCTCGTTCGATGCCGTCCGTCGGAAGCATTTTCCTGAATTAATTTTTCTTTGTGGCTTTTATAAATATATAGATACATATACATATACGGGGGATGACGGCGGCGGGAACGGCGACGCCGACGGCGTAAACCAGCCGAGAGTGTTCATATAATTGCTATCGCAATAATAAAAACGTTTGAAAATGTGCAGACTGTTCCTTTTCAGTGCTTTGCATGCATAACTGGTATTCGGTAGGAAATTTGATGCTCAGGAAACGGCAAAATGAAAAGAATTTGGGAAGTGGTGAAGGCGGCGGTGGTGGTGGCGCGCGGACGTGGTTTTCGACGCGCGCGGACGTGGTTTTCCGGCCTAACGTTTTCGATTTCGCTTCCCTTCTGAAATGTAAATGCACCCTAAGGGTAACTGACTGGATTTCAAGAGAAGGCAAACGCGTGAGGGGGGATCCAGAAAATTGGGCGGGCAGATGAGATCATGAAGTTCGCAGGTATAACCTGGTAACAGAAAGCACAGGACCGGGTTGATTAACGGAACATGCGAGAGGCTCTTGCTCTGCAGTGGACAAGAAAAAAAATAATAAGCAGCTTAACTGGGAAAAGAATGCTTCGTACTAAACATGGATGTTCTCTATGAAGAGTGCTATAATTCTTGCTGTAGTCGCAAATATACAGCAGATTACACTCGCGTCTTATATAGGAAAATTTGATATTTATTTTCAGTGAAATCGGATATCTCCGCAATTAGTAAGTTTTTACGCAAGCTTCGCCGTTTGTATCCGGCTTAAAACGGTTACCGAGGTTTCTTCTTTGCAGCTGAGTCCGAGTAAGTATGGGTCTTCAAACACCAAATTGTCAACTTTTCGAACTAGGCTTATGATTTTTTCTTTATTTGATTACCTGAATATAATATCGTGCAGCCCAGATGGGCTGTAGGCACAGGAAGTCTTCAGATTTGAAGGTCACATGAGGCATGATTGGCAGTTATAAAATTAAAGAAGAGCAAAGGTGATTTGAAGGAAACAATGCCGGGCATTGTGGGTATAAAAAACTTCGGCAGATCCCACGTACCATGGGAATCAATGTTATGCGAAGCATGCGGAGGGCAGGTGACTGTGGTGTAAACTTTTTTTGAGCGAAACGTTACAAAATGACGCTGAATATATTTAGAAATGTACGCTCATACAATTGTTGAACATTCGCATATGTTTTATATAACCAGTTGTTTACAGTTGTGTAATGATGCCAACGGCAACATGGGTATTATGAACACTACAAGCGGTCAGCTTATATGTAGCGCTTGTGCTTAAGAGGTTGGTAGCCCAGGATAGTGCTACGTAGACCAACTTCAGTGGATGGAGCTTAACCACAATTGACGTTAACCCGACGTGGCGCTTGTATCATAGGAATGCTTATATAATGTTTATAAAATTACATAGACAGCGTTAATATGCATTGCTCCTTACATTGTTACAAAAGCCGATAGCGAACACTGCCACCTCAGATAACGTTGCCCGATAAGAAACCATTATAGGGTCATTTAAATGCGAAGCCCATTTCTGCGTACTGCAGGCTCTCTATCTATCTATCTATCTATCTATCTATCTATCTATCTAATCGCCTACGTCTGGTTGCTCTCGCGATCACCCCCTTGACTGGGGGTAGGCCAATATTAGTATGGGAGGGTAAGATGGTTTCACGAGTATGGATCCCCGCAGTCAAGACATGAATAACGTCACAATCCCGTCGCGTACATCGTCAAACCCTTTGCTCCAGACACGTGTGGCACATAACCGTATACCGTGGGCCGTGGGATGCGGGTAAGAGCCGCAGGTGTTTGACATTTTATATCTATACCCAGGAACGGCGAGAACAGACATTGGAAATTTTAACGCGATAGCGTTAAGAAAAATACTAACATCGGCAGCGTTGACCCAACGAATGCAAAGCTTAAATGTCAGGATCCCAGCCGGAATCGAACCCAAGAATTCTGCGTGGCAATCAAGTATTCTAGCACAGAGCCACGCCATGTCTCGGAAATGCTTGAGAAAAAGACCCTGATGTTCGTGAAATGTCAATTGTGGTTGCAGTGCTTGCTAGCTAATTTTATAAACATTAAATACGAGGGGCGTTCATAATGTTCGTATTCTTAGCGTGAAGAAAGAGATAAAAATAAGGAATATATCAGTGAAAACTTGTTTATTTCTCTGTATAATCTTTTCCCAATGTTACGCGCTTCTACCCATGATGCAAAGGCTGGCGCAGACCGTTGAAGTCGAACTCTTCGTCTTCAACTTTCTTCAGACTTGGGCATTTTGGGCAACATTTGTCAGCGCGTTGCGAAGCATGGGGCTAGTACGTCTAAGTGCAATACTGCGCATGTAAATAGATTCTGCAGATGCGAGACGTGCGTTGTCTACAGCATTCCCTTGACCTGTGGCAAAAGATATATTGGGCAATCGGGAAGGTGTGTCAATGATAGGATGCGCGAGCACGCCAATTTATTTCCTACGGGCACGGGTGGGAATCTGCCAATTCATTGCAAGGCGTGCGGTTGGGACCCTCTATTCAGCAATGTTTTGGTGACCGGAAGGGCTGATACGCAGAAGCAGCGTGAAATTATTGAAGCGTTTCAGATTTACAAACTTGGTCCTGATAAGTGTGTGAGCGCGCCATCTACGTTTCTAAATGTCAAAGAGCTTCGGTACCTTGACGGTGATTCTAGCATGTATTGATAGGGGGCATTTCTGTGTGATTGCTGTTTGCGCGCATGCTCATATCGGTTTCTTGTTCGCGGTTCATCGAATAAAAGTCAGTTGTTAGTCCAGCATTCTTCCTGTCTCTGTCTACTTTTTCTTGTCTCGGTTCCTTCTGCTTTCTTTTTGGTTCTGCTGGTATTCCCACCAAGACTATGTACCAACTTGCCCAACAAGCCACCCTAATGAAATTGAGTAAGAGGTCGACTTGAGCTATGACTTCTTCGTTTGTACCGAAAACATTCCGGCGAAGTTTACTCTTCATGCAAAGGAAGAGAAAGAAGTCCCTTAGTTCGAGATGATGTGAATATGGCCGGGTGAGGCGAAATTCCGTAGCCTAAGGAGGTTGCATGCGTCACTGTCACCCGTGCTGAGTGAGGCCGTCTTTTCCAATGGGTGCTGCCGTTTTCATTTTGGTGCCATAGTGGCGTTGCGTGGTATTATAAAGAACAGAAGTGTATTACACTACAACTAGACAGACAGACACTTATTTTGATGCCTATCGTGTACGCCTTTTATATATATATCACATTGATAATACATATTTTATGAACGCTCCTTATGTACTCCTGGCATCTTTGTCTGTTAGTTCTCATTAATACTGTGTTTAACAAAGCAAACGAGCCCTTAAGTTTACAATTCTATCCTTCATATTATACAGCAGGTACGTCGGCTTAACGTCAATTGCATTTAAGCGCCATCCACTGAAGTTCACTTATGTCGAACTATCAAGGGCTATACCATCGGGGTTGCCGTTGGTGGCTATGTTGCGCCGAATCGGCTACTTTTGGACTTCGTTGGCGACAAAAATTTTCAGTTGGCGCCATGGCTCTTTTTTAAACTTGTGGTTTTACTTATTCTAAATGGTTTTCTTTATTTCATCGATAGTAAAGACGGTGTTGATGATACCGCTTCTGTTCTATTTCACTGGAAATTCGGCGATAATATCCAAACGACATGGCTACTTTGGTTACTTTTGGCGTGAGTTCTGGCGCCTCTTCATGTCCACCCAACGGCAACCCTGGCTATTACCTCGCGAGCACAAGTGCTACATACCAGCTTACCGCTTCTAATGTTGCTAATACCCATCGTTGCGCAACTGTAAATAACTGGTTTGAGTAAAACATATGCGACTGTTCAATGTATGTCTGTGCGTACAACGTTTATACATATCTTTAGCTTCATTTAGAAAGATTTCACCCAATAAAAAAAAAACGCCAGGCCTGCGCGGAACTCGCAGCACAGCCACAGCGAAATCTGGGAGAGCGGCCTTTCTAGGGCATTTTTTAAACATTCTTGGGGCAACTACAACAACCGCACTTGCATGGTACCCACTACGCCATAAATCACCATAATTTTTGTGTAGTGGGGAAGCGTCTACAATGCCATTATTCTTCATTCTTCAGAAAAGCGCGGTACCCGCTACACTCTTGTAACGTATTATGTGCACTTTGTTGATGCTGTGGCTGACGACGACGAAGAATTTTGCCTCAGGCTTTTGTAATGGGTTGCAGCATTGAACGAACCACTCGTTACGCAATTCGATTTGTGTGACGCCTGGTTCTTACTTTACTGTTGTAAAATGCTTAACAACACACGTTAACGCGATTGCTTACCCGACATGAAGCCTGCCTAGGGTCAGTTTGCACCGCAGTTACAAGCAGCGGCGTAGCTCAGTGGTAGTGCTGGGCTGCCACGCAGAAGACCCGGGTTCGAATCCCATTCGGTCATAGGTGTTTTTTATTTATTTAGTTTTTTTCTTATTTCGTGCGATATTGGTTACGGACACCGGCGGCGGCGGCGGCGGACAACTACGGCGCAGAAACGACCCTTGTTGTGATCTCATAACAGCTTTCGCTGTAAAAATTACAGGCCAGTCACCTTCCCTCCACATACTTCGCATCACATCGATTTCCAAGGTATGTGGGATCTGCAGAATTTTTTTCATACGCCGCTTGAAGCACGGGCGTAGCTCTGAGGTAGAATACTTGACTACCGTGCAGAATGGCTTAGTTTTCTTCCGGCTCTGACCACGATTTTTTTCTTTCCATTCCTCCATTTTTTCTCTCACCGACAACGCTGCCTACGCCTGCGATACCAGCTCCAAAACGCGATCGCGTAAATCTTTTTGAAAGTATGTTGTCGCCGTTCCCGGTGTGATACGAACTGTGAATCACCTGTGGCTTATATCCGCATTCCTTGGGCCGTGGTATGCGGGAATGTGCTACACGTGACTGAAGGACAGGGTTTCATGACTACGCGACAAGTATCTTACGCTATTCATGTAACGAACTGTTCATCGTGTTGGTCATACGCTAATGCTATTCCATGCGAATTTGCGTGTGCCAAGTAAAGGAGACGACCACAAGGGCGCCCAGACGTAGCCGGCTAGATAGATAGATAGATAGATAGATAGATAGATAGATAGATAGATAGATAGATAGATAGATAGATAGATAGATAGATAGATAGATAGATAGATAGATGCGGCCAGAGTACCTGAAGTTCGCTAAGAAATGCTTTGCATTTAATAAATCTACAAGATTCCCCTGCTACCCGAGTATTAGCTATTACGCGTACCCTTAATGTAGCAGGGTCTGCGACCTCTGAATTGAATGTTGTCAGTTTTTACTTTTTGCCGAAACCTAAATATTTGGGAAAACTGTCATCTCTAAACATTTTTGCGAAAAGCTGTTTTCAAGGTGTTGCGTGATGAGAAATATTCAAACGTAAAGGAGAGAGTTTTCTAACTTTGTTTCTATAAGATTATCAGATATTTGGTATATTTTAGAAGTGCTGTTGCAGGGGTACGGGTGTAGTTCTTGTAAATAAAGCGGACAGCCCTCCACTGCATCCGTTTGAATTTTTACAGCGAAAGCTATTATGAGATCACAACAAGGGCCGTTTTCGGTGCCGTAGTAGTCCTTCGCCGCCGCCGCCGGTGTCCCTAACCATTTTCGAGCGAAATAAGAAAAAAAAGCTAAATAAATAAAAAGCACCTATGAAAGAATCGGAATCGAACCCGGGCCCTCTGCGTGGCAGCCCGGCACTCTACCACTGAGCTACACCGATTTTTTTTGCTTTATTTCCGGTTGGAACGTCACACACACGGGGACAAGAGAATTATATTGCAATACACGAGAAACATACAAAACATAAATGACACAACAAAAAGACACAACAAACGCTACCACGGCCGTCAAGCACTGATAAAGAACATTGTGACTTAAAATTCCTTTCACATTAAGCAGAGGGCTTCTACCCTTCCCAACCATGAAGGAACACATTCATTTGTTTTGTCTACCTCCGGTGCTTGAAACTGCGTTGCAAACTGACCCTATGCGGCTTCATGTCGGGTAAGGAATTGCGTTAACATGTGTAATACAGCATTTTAGAACAGTAAAGTAAAAACCAGGCGTCACACAATGGAAATAGCGTAACGAGTGGGTCGTTCAATGCTCAAACCCAATTACAAAAGCCGCGCGCATAATTCTTCACCGTCGTCAGCACAACATCAACAAATTCCACATAATTGGTTACAAGTGTGTAGCGGGTACATCGCTTTTCCGAAAAATGACGAATAATGGCTTAGTGGATGCTTCCCCACTACACAAAAATTATGATGATTTTTGGTGTAGTCGGGTACCATGCAAGGTTGCTTGTAGTAGTTGCCCCAAAAGTGTTTAAAAAAGGCTCTAGAGAGGCCGCAATTGCAGCTTTCTCTGTGACTGTGCTGCCGGGTTCCGCGCAGGCCTGGCGGTTTTTATATTAGTTTGCGTATAGGGGTTCCAAATAAAGGCGGCATAATCAAGCACTACAATAAAATTATGTTTACAACAAAATTAAGTTTCGTCATAACTGATGAGTTTTTTGCAGAGGAAAAAGAAAAAGAAAACGTGAGAAACATGGTGTCCTTAACTTGCCGTATCAATTACCTTCAAATTATCTGCTGAGACATAATTTTCACGTATATGATTTTTCTAAACCGACAGTCCAGCCAAAAGGTGAAACACCCTTTTCAATATAAATAACTCAACTTGTTCACTGGGAAGTAGCAATGTTGTCTAAGACGAAGTTAAATTTTCGTCTATGTCATGGCTCTCAGGAGTGCCGATCAGTATAGCAGCCTCCCAGTGTTGAAATGAATTTCGTTACAGGGCTGAAAGTTCTTCACAGCGGATGTTCGCGGTCACCATCGCAGTCTTTTGTCTTATCGCCTGCCTTTGTTTCGGGATTTTCATCTTCGCCATGGCAATATCAGGTGAGGGTCTGTCGTGGAACGTGAGTTTATTAATGCACGAGAAATGTGGAGCTGTTAGAGGAAACTTGAAAAGCGCGAACGATGAAGACGAAACACGAACAACAGGACTAGCGTGTTTCGTCTCCCTCATTCGCGCTTTTCAAGTTTTTCTCTAATGATGGACGAACTCGTCCAAACCAAGGCTTTGTGCAGCTGTCTCTGTGCTCTGATGTGTCAGGGCTGCAATAGAAAAGTACACCACAATAACACAGAGACAAATAAAATGATGCTATATAAGCTTTTTGTGCAAGAATAGCAACACTTCCCAGCCACCAAGATGATAAAAATTACCGCTTTTTCGGTTAGATTGGGGACGAAGTAATATAATTTTGCAAATACGATTGACAAATGTGGTTCTAGCGGAAGAAAGAGAAACGGGGTATCCTTGGAACGAGGTCGCCTACATAAAAAAGGATATAGGAACTCCTTCCTGCGTTTATAGATAGATAGATAGATAGATAGATAGATAGATAGATAGATAGATAGATAGATAGATAGATAGATAGATAGATAGATAGATAGATAGATAGATAGATAGATAGATAGATAGATAGATAGATAGATAGATGACGAAATATCGTTATATTTGGATACCATATGTATGTAGGCATTAAGTGAAGTCGAAAATTGGGAATACTTTTCAAAAAAAAATCGTTTGTGACCAGGAATTATCGTCATCAATTTTCTCTGACGTGCGTATGACGTTCAGGTGCTCGAAAAATTAGAGGTGATCACATCAGGCTAAGCATATACCAGCCGTGGAGTCTTTCAACTCTTACAGCAGAGTAAACAACAAAGCACGATACGACGCTCTTCAAAGAAACAGTTTGAGTGCTGAGACCACCACTAAGAAGAGGTAACAATAATCATATTTCGGGTTAAACGTCCAAAAACCACGATGTCATTACGAGAGATGCCGTAATGTAGGACTCGGGAAATTTCGAGCATCTGGGGTTCATTAAAGTGCACCTAAATGTAAGTGCGCAGGCCTCAAGCTTTTTCGACTCCATCGAAAATGCGATCGCCGTGGCTGCGATTCGATCCCGCGAACTTCATGTTAGCAGTCGAGCACCATAACCACTAAACCACCATCTCGGGTCGACTAAGAATAGGCGAAGACAGCATATCTTGAATAGAGAATGGAAGCTTTTCGTGTCTATTACAGGAAAAGGTGATATGAGACCAAACCAAGCGTGCCGTAGCTGTCCGCCGCCACCGCCTGTGTCCGTAACCGCTATCGCACGAAATAAAAAAAAAACGAAACTAGGAAAAATATTGAGGATGGAACGAGGTTCCAACCAGGGTCCGCTCCGTGCCAGCCCAGTATTCTGCCACTGAGCCATGCCGGTGCTCGAAACTCCTGCGCACAAAACCCTATACAAGCGTTATGTCGGGAAGGAATCGCGTCAACATACGCAATATAACGTGGTACAAGAGTAAAATAAGAACCAGGCGTCAAAGAATGCGAAATGTGTAACCAGGCGTCACACAATGACTTACATTACGAGTGGGTCATTGAATGCTTCCAACCCATTACAAAGGGTTCAGCCATAAATCTTCCATCGTCATCAGCCACCGAATCAATTAATGGAGTAGTGGGTACCTTGGAAGCGTGCTTGTATTAGTAGCCCCCTAGAGAGTTTGCAACGGGTTCCAAGAATGGCGCTCTTCCAGCTTTCGCTGTGACTGTGCAAGCATTTTCCGCGCAGGCCTGGCGTTTTTTTTTTTGTTTCTGTCGGCAGTTCGCTCACTAAACTTTGTCACGCTCTTTTGTATCTGTGTTCAGGTGACAAGGAAACGACGATGTTTGACGAGGACCTCGATTTAAGTGGTGGGAAAGAAGACACAAAACCCACGACCACAACCGAGAAGCCCCTCGTGGTTTCTACCGAGAAATGGCCCACGAGAAAGCCACCCGTGGTGACTACGACAGTCGTGAAAACACCGTCAATGCCTACACCAACCACTACTACTCCTGTGACCACAACGACACCATGGACCACAAGTACCGCGATGACCATCACGACCCCAGCGACCGCGACTACCCCGAGTACCATCACACCCCCCGGCGACCATGAGTACCCCGAGCACCACAACTACCCCTACGACAAGTACGCTTCCGACCGCAACAACTCGTACGACCACAAGTACGCTTGCGACCACAACTACGCTTGCAACCACAAGTACCCCTACTATCACAACTACCCGTGTGACCACAACAGCAGGGTCGACCACGAGGAGCCCGACTACCACCAAAACCCCGGCGACCACTACAGCCCTGAGCACCGCATCAACGACGACCACAAGTACCCCGACTCCCGGTAGGTCAACAGCGTCTAGATGGAGTAGCATCTATAGAATAAATGCAGAACAAATTCGTGCTGTACGCAATGTTTGCTGCATGTTAAAACACTTATCAAAGTAATCAAGTTGACACGTCTTAAGGTTGAAATAGGGGTAGCTGGCACGAGTGCAGAAAATTTTGTTAATGTGAAATGCCCGTGCGTTTCACCTGTGCAAAGAAGTAGACGCTTTCACATCAAAAATGATTCCACGTGTGTCAGCCACATTTCCATATACCCGTGAGCCGGTTAACTTGATTACCTCGTTATATATTCCTCGCTCTTCAAAGAGCGGTCTAGAGACCAGGTGTTTTGGTTGTATTCTTTCTGCAAGATTTGCAAGACAGTATTTTTAATGCGCCTCGTAGAAAACTCAGCCTTTGGAACTCCTATTATACTGATAAGAGCGCTTGAATTTTTCTTCTTTCGCCTTCGTGTTCCTATGTCTTCTATTTTCGGCCGTCCTGTGGTTCAAAGTGTTGTGTCAATGAGTTAACGTGGCCGCAGAAGTTACGCACAAAGAGTAAAAAAACAATAGAAACTTCTCTCATGGTAGAGCATCGAATTAGACGTCTTGGGGATGAGGGCAGCATTGGACTGCACAAACGAATTTTCGGCGCATGTAAAACATTCGCAATATCCCGCTACCCCTGGTAATCGGGTTCATACGAAGCAGCCAGCCAGTGATTGTCTAGGCTTCATTCATTGGTTTTGAGCCAAGCATTACGACGTGGATCTACGTGTTTTGGGAAGCGTAGTATTTTGGTGCACATCGTGGGCTTCCCAGGAACGTCTACAACGCTGACGTTTAGTGCGTGGTATATGGTCGGACGTAACGTCAGAAATAATGTTACAGCAGAGACGCCAGTATTATCGAAATGAGGAAGCCCACTTTACGGTTCAATGATGTGAATATCATGCGTAACTTTCGTTAGCGTATTCCTCGGAGGTCGAGCAACACTTGAATAATGTAAGCTGAATCATAGTAACAAGAGTGTACTGTCTATTAGACTGCTGTAAAAGCAGAGTCGATACTCGAACCATGATTGACGTTAAGCCGACATGATGCCCGTATGATAGGTGTAAATATGTTATGTTTATTCCTCTGTTATAAAATTAGATAGCCATCACTGCCACCACAATCGACGTTGCGCCACCATTACGCCTGCATGGTTTTTTCCCCCTTCGACACCTGGTGTGGCTCTTTCGTAGAATACCTGACTCTCACGCAGGATGCATTGGTTTAATTGCTAATCGGATCCTTATTTCTATAGTTTGCATTCGTCGGGTCAACGCTGCTTGTGTCGGTTTTATTTAACGCTCTCGCACTTAAATTACCAGTTTCTGTTGTCGGCGTTCGTGAGTGGATAAAAATTGTGCATCACCTGTGGCGCATAACCACATACCGCGGCATGTGGTATACGAGTATGTGCCACACGTGTCTGGAGGAAGGGGTTTGACGACGCATGTGACAAATTTTCCCGTTATTCATTTCATGACCAGACAGCCATATTTGTGGAACCCTCTTACCCTCCTACACCAATTTTGGTCTACACAAGTTAAGGAGGCTATCGCGAAAGCACTCAGACGTATGCGGCGAAATAGATAGATAGATAGATAGATAGATAGATAGATAGATAGATAGATAGATAAATAGATAGATAGATAGATAGATAGATAGATAGATAGATAGATAGATAGGTTACAGACACAAAGACAGACGTTACTTCCTATCGCAGAAAGCGATAGTAAGAAACGTATCGTAGGTATAACGTTGTAATGATATAGGTGGACTGTATCGTCACGCTTGTTGTGCGTGCCGTGCGAAGATAAAATGGACTCAGAGAGACGACGTGGTTGAAGGACGCACGACGTTTATGACAGACACAGAAGGAAAGCTAAAACAGACACTAAAGTAGAATGAAAACACGGACACTAAGCTATAGGATGACTACAGTGAAAATCAGTCCAAGACAGAAAGTTTAAAGACCTCACGATGCGACGGTCGGCACGACGGACACTGAGGTGCATGGGCAGGAGGCGGTGAAAGGCGATGAGCAGCGGGGTGCGTCTCGATGTGCGGTGCTCACGGTGACGATGAAGCTTGGCGGCGTGGGTGCGACTTCGAACGCAGTCGACCCGCATGGAGACGCAGTGCTCCGTGCAGGGAATGGCCAGCCTGCCCAGCTCACAGCTTGCGTCGAGGCGCGATGCTCGGCGCAATCGTGACCGTCAGCCAGGTCACGCTCGTTGCTGTGCTGGCCAGCTGATCGCGGAGACGCCTCGCCGAGATCCGTAATGCCCTCGGCAAGGGACAGAACAGCAGGCCAGGCCACGCCCCGAGATGTAGCACTCGTGCCGGCAACGCCGCCCCAGCTGGTGGTTGGGCGGCAGCAGCACGGACGGCCGCGTTCCCTGGCTGGACCCTGGACCGCCGGCGTCCGATGCCTCGGCCCGCTGTCTTGCGTCTGCCTCTGCTTCGGCTCGTCCCCAGCCGCGAAGCTTTCCGCCACGTCTTCTTCCCACGTGACCCAATCGTGGCACACCACCTCGATGGCACAACACAGGTCACCAGCTGATTTACTGACCTAACAGGCACAGTTGGCTCCAAAACCCGCGCGCTCGCCGCCGCACCTTCGGCTTCGTCGACACACTTTTGTTCCATTCACCACAAACGTACATACATTGCGTATCCCACAGTCTGAAAAAGACGTCCCCATCTCCCGCTAAAGGGAACCATGTGTGGAGGTGAAGCAGCGGGGAGGTGGTTAGCTTGAGCGGGAGAAACGTCGCCGCTCCCGTTTCGCGGCAGCGGCCCGGGCGCTCATCGCGGCGCTGCACAGCAGAGAGAATGAGGCGCGCGCGCTGCGTCATTTTCAAACCGCGGAACTACCGCGTAGCCCCCCAGCGGAGTACGCAGCTGTCGCACCACCTGTCGTGCGCGCCGCTCCGTAAAGTAGAGTATTTTTAGAGGAGAGAGAGGGGGGAGGGGACGCGCATGCGCTGTGGGGGTGTGGGACGCGGGTGCCGCTCCGTAGAGTACAATTCTGGTTTGAGCTAGTTGGTACTGGTTCATAACTGAGGGTACTTTTGGCGCAAATCAAACGAGGACACACACAAAAGAACAGGGCGGGCTCCGTAGAGTAGATGATTCCTAGAGGAGAGAAAGGGGGGGGGGGGAGCGTAGGAGAGGAGAGAGGGGGGAGGGGACGCGCATGCGCTCTGGGCGTGTGGGACGCGGTACGCGGGAAGGATGGACGGACGAAGCCCCCCGCAAGCACATGCAAGCAAGATCAAGGAATGGAGTCAACCTGGGTAACAGACACCACCGGTAGTGCGTGTTATTCTTTGCTTGCACCCACCACCTGCTTAGCCATTGCTAAGCAGCCACTCTGTGCTCTCGGCCATGACTCTGGTGAGTGTGGGGGTGATTGAGGGCCTTATTGTACTACAGTGTTCTAGATCGCATTGTGGGTGCTTTTCTACTTCATGAAAGTGACCGGACGCGTGACGCGGGACGCATGCAGGACGCGGGAGGGACACAGCCCCCGCCATAAGATGCTTCGCATCTAAAAGTAGGAAGTAGATACGGCGTTAATGTTGTTTTTACGGCTGCCAATAAGCTAGGTAAGATTTGTACCGCAGTGCAGATAGAGTTATTCAGTAAAAGACAAGAAGCGGACCGATATTTGTTTCGCAAAACACACAGTAGTGAAGAAGAGTGGCCTCAGTGGCATTGCTCTGTGCTTCAGCGGCATCGCCATCGGCAAGAGCTCTGGGTTGCTGCGCTTGACCGAACGCTGCTGACCGCTCCCCGTTCGCTTGGATTCTCTAACAACAAACCTGTTAAGAAGTGGTGGAGGCTGCTCGGTTTCAATCGCTCTGGAATTTCGAAATCACACTCTACCCTCCATCATGCCCAAAGAAGCAAGCGCAGTTCTTCCAATTCCTCCAACGGCGCCACCCCCGCCACCGCCCACCCTATTCTGCGCCGGTTCCTTGCTTCTGTCAGATCCACCCATCTTCTCGGGCACTGACGACAAGGACGTGGACGATTGGATAGTCACGTACGAGCGAATGACTGTCCATAACAAATGGGACGACGATGCCAATTTGGGCTACGTCTCATTCTACCTGCCGTAGGTGGCCAAACTCTGGTTCATAAACCACGAAGCTGACCTCCCGAAGCTGTCTTCAAAACAAGCTTCACCGAAGTTTTCGGTCGGCCCGAAGTACGCAAACTCCGCGCGGAACAACGCCTGCTTTCTCGATCCCAACAGCTTGGTGGGAATTTCACCAGTTACATTGAGGACATCATTGAAATTCGCAAGCGGGTGAACGCCTCGATGACAGAAGAGGAAAAGATAAAGCAGATTATGAAAGGCATTGAGGACGACGCTCTCCTAATGTTGCTATCTATGAGCCCTCGCTCTGTGGTCGAAGTCGCAGAACTATGCCAGAGCTACGACGAGTTGCGCAGACAACGTCTGCAGACCAGACGCCCCTCGGCGCCAGACGACTCTCTCCAGCCTTGAAATAGGAGACGACCACGCTCCTCTGCTCTCGAAGATTCAAGAGTTCATCTGTGCCGAGGTCGCTCGTCAGCTCTCTCTGATTTCCTGCGTATCAGATCATCCACGCAATGTGGCACCTTTGCTCCGCGACTTCATCCAAGACCAGGCCACTCAAGCCATTCCTCCCACCCGTGAACCACCGCCAGTCACCACACCTCTCACGTGCGCAGAGGCCGTTGCCCGCCCGCGACAGCATGCGCTCCAGGCAGCGCAAATGTATTCACCACCGACTTTTTCGCCACCGCCTTTGTCGATGCCACTCCGACCGCATTTTCCCGTTCCCCAGCCGCAATTCGACGTGTACGCTGACCAATGGTGGACCTGCGATATCTTTTGCTTGCGGCGGTGTTGGCCACGTGGCGCGTTATTGCCGTCGTCGCTCAGCTGCTTCTACGAACTTTCGACGAATGCCATCTTTCACTCCTCAGTTTTCCTCGGCGCCGTCCAGCCATCCTTCCTATTCCTTTCACCCTGATCGCTCATTCGCGCCAGCCCGCCGCTCACAATCTCCACGTTGTCGCTCGCCTTCCCCTATGCGTCGCCGTAGCGGACCGACCGAGCTGGAAAACTGATGGCCGCCCCTCTCTAGCCAACGTCATTGAAGTGTCGGTCGACGGTTTTGTCATTGCACTTGTCGACACCGGAGCCGCTGTATCCGCAATATCAGCCCAGCTGTGCGCAGACTACGAAAAGTTCTGACGCCATTATCCGGTATCTCTCTTCGAACGGCGAACTCACACAACGTAACACCTCTCGCGGCCTGTACTACGCCAGTCGTCATCCAAGGAATCGTGTATTTTGTCGGATTTGTCGTGCTGCCATCGTGTTCCCATGACGTAATACTAGGCTGGGACTTCCTTGCGAATAATAACGCTGTCATCGACTGCTGTCGCGCCGAACTTGAGCTTTCCGCACTTCCAGACGTTGACGCTGTCGAAACCCCCCCTCCCGTATTATAAACTGTCCGTATCCGACGACACAACCGTTCCTCCTCACTCTTCCCTCCTTGTGCATGTGTTGTGTGCCGCTAGTTCAGATGGCAATGTTCTCTTTACGCCCTCTGATCGCTTCATTCGCCGCAAATGTTCTCCTCTGCCCCTTGCTCTCCTTACTCTCCACCGTGGCATCACGAAGACGCTCGTTCACAACACTCTGGAATGGCCTTTACCTTTATTCCACGGTGAATGCCTCGGTCGCGTACAGCCGATCAACGCCTGTCACATTTTTGACGCTCCGGCTACTTCTTCTTCTACGGGTCTCAGTGCCCTCACTTCAGATCATAATGTTCATCAGCCCCTCCTTGACGCTTTCCACCGCTCCATCGATGCCACAACGTCTTCTGCTTAACTAAGCCAATTGATCAACCTACTACAAAAGTTCTTGCACTTCTTTTGACAGCCACGCTTCTTGTCTCGGCCGCACATCGACTACTTCTCACAAGATTGACACAGGAAGCCATGCCCCTCTACGGCAACGTCCCTATCGAGCCTCAGAGTCGGAGCGCCCTGTTATGGACGACCAGGTTGCTAACATGCTCCAGCGGGGGTATTGTGCAGCCTTCCGAACAGTCCCTGGGCGTCACCTGTCGTTCCTGTTAAGGAAAAGGACGGCTCCGTTCGGTTCTGTGTCGACTACAGACGTTTAAACAAGATCACCCGGAAGGACGTTTACCCGTTACCGCGAGTTGACGACGCCCTCGACTGTTTGCGCGGAGCGGAATACTTCTCTTCGCTAGATATACGTTCAGGATATTGGCAAGTTCCTATGAAAGCATCTGACCGACCTAAAACAGCATTTTTTACACCCGACCGATTATACGAATTTACCGTCATGCCTTTCGGCCTCTGTAATGCCCCAGCCACTTTTGAGAGAATGATGGACTCTGTTTAACAAGGCCTCAAGTGGAAAACATGTTTATGCTACCTCGAAGACGTCATTCTCTTTTCCGCCGATTTTGATACCCATTTAAGTCGTCTCGAGCGCGTCCTCACATGCCTCACTGACGCCGGCCTTCAACTCAACCTAAAGTGTCGTTTTGTTGCCAGACCCAGTCAAGCTTCAAGCAGTCGCCGATTTTCCGAAGCCAAAAAACCTAAAGGAGCTTCGAAGGTTTGTCGGCTTGTCGTCATACTTCCAACGCTTTATTCGAAATTTCGCCTCCATATGTGCGCCCGTGACGGACCTTCTTATCTGTGACAAGGAACTTCAGGTTTGTTCATCAGCCTGCGACGACGCCTTTACCAAATTACGCCGCCTGCTAACTTTCGCCGCCCATGCACCGCCACTTCGGCCCTGCCGCTTCCCACTGAGGTTCACGCTGATGCCAGTGGTGTCGGACTTGGCGCTGTGCTCGCGCAACGAAAAGCAGGGTTCGATGAATATGTCGTCGCCTACGCGAGCAGAACTCTGACGAAAGCCGAGGCTAACTACTCCGTGACCGAGAAAGAGTGTTTAGCCATTATTTGGGCCCTTGGAAAATTTCGCCCTTACCTGTAGAGTCATAATCCTCTTAACATCACCAACAAATTCACTGATTGCCGTATAAGTGTAGTTTATGAGATCCTTTTCAGCTGCGGCCGCTTCTACGTTGAACAGACGGGACGATGCATTAACCAGAGATTATTGGAACGAAAGTGATCGCTAACCAGAGGCTCAGCTTCAAATCTTTCTTAACATTGTCGACAATGTAAGCTAACGCCAATATTCGATTGATCTGCAGTTCTGTACCGACATAGGAATGAAGAGACGCGTCTGATGATTGATGCATGACATATCGATAATAATGGTAGCGCATGCGTGAGCCAACCGTCGATTAACTTACATAAAGATGAAATCAAATGCTTTAACAGTTGTCTTTCGCGTAGACCACCACGCGTGCAATATTGATAGGTTCGCATATTGCATGGGCACGCACCGATAAGTTTTCTTGCCTTCTTTCTTTTCTGCCGTTTGTGCACATCTTCACTTCTTAGTAGGCATCCTTGAACATTCTGTGTTGAACTTGATTTCTTGCATTGGCTACACAACTTGCTTCAACGTAGAGACGTTGTCTTTATTTTCTTTGTTTTATTAGATGGTTATTGTAACAATAATTACTAATTTATTAAGCCTGCATGGAGCCTTTGATGTCCCATCAAACACGGAAATCGATGGTCGACACCATCGGCGTCAACTCGAGTGATGCAAAAAATTTTCATCGCGTGATAACGTCATCATATGAAGTCACATGATGACGTCACATAGCATAGCATCACATGACTACGTCACTGTATGACATCTTCTCTTGGTCAAAAATGAGCCGATCACGGAGGCAGTGCAAAAGCAGCTGAAGGTACAGAAAGCTTAATGCATCCGTTCCTGGAGCCAGTGCAAAGCCACGTTAAGAGCAGAACGCTTTTCTGAAGGCACCTCGGGAAGATCGATGCATCGACTGAGAATAAAATCATAGCTTTCGCTTCAAATTATTTTAGGCGAATGCATGAGGTAACCTGTGAGAGTGCGGAGTGCTTTAAGGGCGCGACTTGTCGTCCATCCACGCTTCTCATGTGGCGCCACCAAGCTCATAGTATAGCTCTCTATACAGGACATAACAAGGCTAGCAATGCTCAAAACCGGGTAAAATGAACAAGCAAGGCCTGAAATAATATAATTTAAACAATAATCACACTGTAATAGCAATAAAGTAACTAAATCGCTAGAAATGTCCACATTTTCGCCGCAAGGGCGAAGAAATGAATGCGATACCAACAAATTGGAATGTCACGCGAAGAACGGCGAGCAGCTCGTAACGTGCAGCGTGCTGCTCAAGCACAAAAGACGCGCGAAAAGACCACACACAGGACGAGGATGTAACGTTCACAGCTCGACAAACAAGCGCTCTGCTCCAACCAGTAGCGTAGCCAGAAATTTTTTTCGGGGGGGGGGGGGGGGGGGGTTCAACCATACTTTATGTATGTTCGTGCGTGCGTTTGTATGTGTGCGTGCATATATACGCAAGTAAAACTGAAAAATTTCGGGGGGGTTTGAACCCCTTGAACCCCCCCCCCCTCTTGGCTACGCCACTGGCTCCAACACAAAGGACACACGAAACCTCCGCACATGTATACACAGGACGGGCGCGAACTAACAACTATCAATATTGTGACTTCGCTGTATTTGAACAGCACGCTCCTTCGCTCGCTATGTTTCAACAGCGGGCCGAAGTGACCTTCGTGAGCTCTGTAACACCAACGCAATCATTCCGGTGAAAGCAAGAGACGTAAAAATCGCCCCCCATCATGAGATAAGCGCGAGCACACGGGCGACCACGCCCTGTAGGGCAAAGTACACGTGAGACGAGCGCACGCATCGCAAGGAGCATTGTTCCGACCTCTAAAGCGCTTCCTTCGCGACATCTCGCTGGTAATGCAGAGAACGCGCTGAACAGCTGCCGAGATCAGCGCACTGCCAGCGGTAGATGCTGTATATAAATAGCTCCCCGTTAGTGCACTGAAGGACGTGCGCTTTCGTGCTCAAGCCGTCTAACGCCGCGCGCAGTGGAGCGAAAAGTCGCCTTGATTGAATCCGCGTGTCGGAAAATATTTTTAAGATAATGTTTTGTTGTTGCCTGTATTGATCTATATATAGTGTTACGGTGGCGGAATTAAGGTTGACTATGTTTATTCACAGCATGAGAATGAGGTCAGGACAATGACAGGCAAGGATGGAGTCCACAGGCCGCACCAGACAACCTCGTCTTCCTCTTCCTCTTGCCCGGCTCATACCACAGCCCGGCTCACACCGTAGCAATCCCCGGTTCGCAGACAAAGCCCGCTGGGCGAGTCAAAATCGCTGGGGGGGATGAAACCTCTTCAGACGAGCCACATGCACCAACTGCGTTCGACTTGACCGACGACCAGCTGACGTCAAGCGCGCCACGACGTTCGTCAAGCGATCTATGATGACAAACGGGACCAGTGTACTGCGGTAAAAACTTCTGGCATTAACCACGTTTGCATTGAGGGGTACACAACCACACAAGTTCTCCTTTGTCGAATGCAATAACATCGCGGCGTCGATCATACCGCTGCTTGGAGCGATCTTGTGATGCCAGTGTGTGCAGACGAGCAATTTGGCGGGCTTCTTCAGCGCGGCACAACGTTTCGACCACAGAGTCCTCAGCATGGAGTGTAAATGGGAGGATTGTGTCGAGGCAGCTGCGCGGCAATCGAGCGTACAGCAAGTAGAAAGGCGTGAAGTCAGTGGTCTCATGCTTCGCCGTATTGTACGCATAGGTAATAAACGGTACGATGCCATCCCAGTTCTTGTGATTTGATGAGACATACATAGCCAGCATATTAGTAAGGGTGCAGTTGGTGCATTCTACAAGGCCGTTCGTCTGGGGATGATATGGCGTAGAATGTCTGAACTGCGAAGTGCATAGGCGAAGCAACTCTTCCACAGCGTCTGCAATGAATTGGCGACCACGGTCCCTGATGATTACTCGAGGTGGACCATGACGAACTACAGAACGCAACAAGAAGGCAGCGACGTAATCGGCTGTGGAGGATGGTATCGCAGCGGTTTCTGCGTATCTGGTGAGGTGATCGACGCAGACTATTATCCAACGGTTGTTATTCAAAGATCAGGGAAACGGTCCTAGCAGGTCGATGCCAACTTGTTCGATAGGCGTGGTAGGCGGCGCTATGGGATGAAGGCCGTGCGGGGCACCCGTGGGTCGCTTGTGACGCTGGCACTTGTCGCAGCCCGAGACGTATTGCTCCGTAGAATGTCGCATTCGAGGCCAGTAAAACCGCTCCTGTGTACGATGTAAGGTGCGAATGAACCCAAGATGTCCTGATGTTGGATCATCATGCATAACACTAAGAACATCGCATCTAAGACTTTCAGGGACAACTAGCAAATAACGTGCGCCACTTGCTGAATAATTTGTCTTATACAACAGTCCATCGCGAATCCGAAAGCGACCAGTGCCTTTGTGACTGCGGGCATCAACGAACAAA
The DNA here is from genome assembly GCA_030522465.1 of Rhipicephalus appendiculatus. Taxonomy (NCBI): domain Eukaryota; kingdom Metazoa; phylum Arthropoda; class Arachnida; order Ixodida; family Ixodidae; genus Rhipicephalus; species Rhipicephalus appendiculatus. The sequence continues at coordinate 187,782 of JALIZH010012018.1, forward strand.
GGGTCCAAAGATAAGCCGTTGTGTTGTTCCCGCTTGAAGATATTGGCATCAGGAAACGTGCTAGAGACGCAGCAAAACAGATGTCGAAGTTGTCCGTACTATCTTCCGTCGTGGTCATAGGAAGGCGAGAAAGACAATCAGCGTCCGAATGACGTCTTCCACTTCTATACGAAATGTTAAAGTCAAATTCTTGGAGTCGTAAAGCCCAGCGTGCAAGACGGCCAGAAGGGTCTCGGAGGTTAACGAGCCAGCGCAACGAATGATGGTCCGTCACAATCGTGAACGAACGACCATAGAGGTAGCAACAAAATTCCTGAACGGCGAATACAGCCGCTAAGCATTCTTGCTCTGTTACCGTGTAATTCTTTTCAGCCTTGCTTAGGGATCGACTCGCATAGGCCACGACATGCTCGGCATTATTATGTCGCTGAACAAGCACACCCCCCGATGGCAATTCCACTTGCGTCAGTGTGAACTTCAGTAGTAGCAGTGGCATCGAAGTGGCGAAGAATAGGTTCTGATGTCAGTAGAAACTTCAGTTCAGAAAATGCCGTGCCACATTCAGGTGTCCAGTCGAATGGGCTGTCTTTTTGCAACAAGCTTGTCAGTGGGTGCACAATGTCCGCTAATCTGGGCACAAAACGCCGAAAGTAGGAACATAATCCCAAGAAGCTGCGGAGTTCTTTCAGTGTCTGGGGTGGCTTGAATTCACTGACTGCTTCGATTTTGCTGGGATCTGGCCTGACACCATCTTAGTCGACGAGGTGACCGAAAACTAATGCTTGTCGTTCCCCAAACCTGCTCTTCTTAGAGTTCAAAACTAATCCGGCCTTTTTGATACAGTCTAGGACAAGGCACAAACGGGCGTTATGCTCTTTGAATGTACGTCTGAAAATGACGACGTCGTCCAGGTAGCATAAACACACCTCCCATTTAAGACCACGAACAATAGAGTCCATAAATCTTTCAAAGGTAGCGGGGGCATTGCAAAGCCGAAACGGCATTACATTAAATTGGTACAGGCCATCGGGCGTCACCAATGCGGTCTTCTTGTCGGCAGGGTGCATAGGTATCTGCCAGTATCCTGATCGTAGATCTACCCAAGAAAAGTACGAAGCCGAGTGCAAGCAGTCAATGACATCGTCAGTCCGGGGCAGCGGATATACATCTTTTTTGGTGATGGCGTTTAGTCGTCTGTAGTCAACGCAAAACCTCCAGGAACAGTCTTTCTTTTTCACCAAGATGACTGGGGATGCCCACGGGCTACATGACTCTTCGACAATACGCTTCTGCAGCATATCCTGAACTTGTTCGGCGATAACTTTGTGCTCCGACGATGACACTCGGTAAGGTTTTTGCCGGATCGGATGAGCAGTGCTTGTATCAATCCTGTGCTGAGCACGAGAGCACGGTAGAGCAAGTGGTTTCTCCTCTTGGCAAAAGTCAAACACAGAAGTATGTCGTCCCAACAGGTGGAGTAATGTCTGCTGCTCGTGTGACCGTAAAGACTTGCTGATAATGCTTAAATCCTTGACTCGTTGGAGCAACTGCGCTCGCAAGCGACTGACGATTATTCCCTTTCGTCGTTGTTAATTGCTGCGATAGAATTGGCGGTGGCATCGTTGAACACTCCGAGCTTCATTCCTCGAGGGAGCACAACCGGCATTAGTGAACAGTTAAGTGCCCACAGAAAAGTTGCGCCGCCATCAACGGATACAACACAACGAGGCACTAATATGCCTTTCTTAGCACATTGAACCGTGGCAGGTTCAACGACGGCATCAAAGACGGATGCGGGAGGGACGGAAGCAAATACCGCAACTGATCTCATTGACCAAGGTGGCACTGTCAGTTCATCGGAAATAATCAAAACGTCATCTGTGGCCTGCGGCTCATCAACAAGGGCGGGAACAGTTTCACCGCTGACAGAAAAATTCACCGGTTCTACAGTCGACAAAAGCGACACAGTCTTGGAGAAAGTCGATGCCGAGAATAACATCATGGGTGCAACGCTGCAGTACTAAAAACTCTGTTGGGAACACCTTCCCTGCCAATATGACGTTAACGGCACAAACACCCAGAGGATGAAGTACTTCCACGCCAACACTTGGAAAACTTGTTGATTCGTCCCAAGAAAACAAAACTTTGCGGCCCATGAGATTCTTGATGGAAACACTCATGACTGAAACTGTCGCACCGGTGTCCACTAAAGCACTTGCACGAAAACCATCTATTAACACATGTACCTTGTTCTTGAACATCGTAACTGGCGGAGGCATCTGAGACGAATCCTTTTGTGCGACCTCACCTTCATCGGTCGCGCCGGCTAGTTTCCCGGCGGTGGTGGTGGTGACAGCCGTCGTCCCGCTGAAGGTGAGTGACGCAGTCGGGCAGGGGGAGGCGTCAAACTGCGGTCGGAAGCGGGAGAGCTGCTACGTCGATTTTCTCGTCGTGAGGTACTCCCGGAACAGCCGGGCCAAGGATCGTTGTTGTGACCATTGCCAGCTCGACGAAACGCTGAATGGGAATCGTATCCTGATGTCTCTCGCTGCCAACGACAGAAACGAGCTATATGTCCGGCGACACCACAACGGTAACACACGGGAGACTGGCGCTACGCATTGTACTCGTAGAAGGCACTGCCCCGACGTGGTGGCACAAATGCATCTTCGTTCGGATGTTCATAGGTGGTGGTCTGATGGCGGGGACGGCTGAAACGGTGTTCGTACCTCGACTCTTGGTGGTAGTCATTGCGTTGTGGCCTCGCTGGCCTCGGTACTGGCCTCGGTGGTAAGCCAGACCTGTAGTTGTAGTCGTCGACGCCTGCAGCGGCAATGGACACATGATGGTGAGAGGGAAGCGGCATCGGAGTAGCTCCGTACGAGCGGGCGGGCGTGTCAGGAGAAGTCGGGCGAGCGGGTCGAGTGAGCTCTTCACGAACGATCGCGCGTATCGTCGACGCAAGATCAAACGACGTACATTCGTCAACACTCGCAACGGTGGTCACATTCGGCAGGCGACCGAACTTTGGAGTAATGCGCCGCATCTTCATGGTCTCGAATGTGCGACAGTGGCGCATAACGTCGGTTACTGTGGCAAGACTCTCTTTGCCAATGAGGAAGTGATAGACACCCTCTGCGATGCCTTTCAGTAGGTGGCCAACTTTGTCCTCCTCCGACATACAAGGGTTGACGGTCTTGAAGAGCTTCAATATAGCTTCAATCTATTTCGTCCATGTCTCACCTGGGATCTGGGCTCTTTGCAGCAGGGTTTGTTCCGCTTGCTTTCGCTTCGCTATGGAGTCCCCGAAACACTCCCTTATTTCGGATACAAAGCGATCCCAGGTCTTGAGGGTATCCTCGTGGTTTTTATACCACACGAGCGCCGTGTCGGTCAAAAAAAAAGACTACGTTGGATAGCTGGCTAGCCGCGTCCCATTGATAATATTTGCGCACCCGTTTATAATGCGTCAGCCAGTCGTCCACATCCTCGCCAGAATTGCCACCGAACGTGCGAGGCTCTACCAGGTGCTCACGCAACCAGGGATGAGCCGCGGCCGAAGCGGGTACTGACGGTGCTGCTGGTACTGGTGCAAGGTCTGCGGCTGAGGGGATCCAGTTTCCGTCTTCACCGAGAGACATCTCAGCCGCTAGTGGTAGCGGAGGCAGTCCAGCAAGGCGGCGGCTTCGGCGTAGATCAGGCACTTGCAGAACCGTGTTGCTTGGTCGAATATCCAGCACCTCCACCAAAAACTGTTACGGTGGCGGAATTAAGGTTGACTATGGTCATTCACAGCATGAGAATGAGGTCAGGCAATGACAGGCAAAGATGGAGTCCACAGGCCGCACCAGACAACCTCGTCTTCCTCTTCCTCTTGCCCGGCTCATACCACACCGCGGCTCACGCCGTAGCAATATATATATATATATATGTATATATATATATATATATATATATATATATATATATATATATATATATATATATATATATTGTTAAGACGTTTATTGGCGGGCACTCGGCGACGATGCACGACAGCGACAGTCAAGGCGGGGACCGACTCTCAGCACGAGCTGCTCTTTCGCTTCGAAGAGGGCGACCCACTAGAAGGCGCTGGAGAGGACGACCCACTGCATAGTTCCAAAGCTTCGCTACAATTACCCCGGGTACGAAAAGGGAGCCGCCTGGCGATCTAACAGCTGGTTACTATCAGCGGGTCATGGTAGACCTTGAGGCGCTCCACGTTGACAATGTCACGTCCTCGACGGCGCATGTCTGAAGATAGTTCTATGGGTTCGATCAGGTAGTTTACAGGGGAAGTGCGTTCGATGACACGGTAGGGGCCTTCGTATTTCGGCAGTAGTTTTGAAGAGAGGCCAGTTGCAGTGGTAGGGATCGAGAGCCATACTAGCGCTGGGCATTTTCGTCGGTCAAGGGAAAGCGCGACAGCTCGTCGGCGTCAGCATGCTGGCGTCCGTTGCGGTACAGCACGTGGATGTCGTAGTCTTGTAGGTGAGGTGCTCAACGGGCGAGACGGCCTGAGGGATCCTTCAATGACGCCAACCAGCACAGTTCGTGATGATCGGTGACGACATCAAATAGGCGACCATAAAAATAAGGTCGGAACTTCGTAAGGGCCCAGATGACTGCCAGGCATTCTTTCTCCGTGACGGTGTAATTGGTCTCGGCTTTTGTAAGCGTACGGCATGCATATGCCGCGACATACTCCTGGGAACCCTGGTTTGCGCTGCGCAAGGACAGCGCCGAGGCCAACACCACTGGCGTCCGTATGTACCTCTGTAGGGGCCGTAGGGTCGAGTGGACGTAGTATGGGAGGCGACGTCAACAAACGACGGAGTGTTTCGAAAGCGTCGTCGCACTTTTGACGACCACGAATGGAGAGGCCCGTTACTTCCAAGGAGCTTCGTCAGCGGCGATATGATAGTCGCGAAGTTTAGAATGAAGCGCCGAAAGTAGGAACACAGGCCTACGAAACTGCGCAGTTCTTTGACGGACGTCGGCTTGGGGAACTCGGTCACGGCCCGAAGCTTGGCTGGATCGGGGAGAATTCCATCCTTGGACACGACGTAGCAGAGTATTGTCAGCAGCCGTGCTGCAAATCGGCGCTTCTTTAGGTTAAGTTGCAGACCGGCGTCACTCAAGCTCGTCAAAACATGCCGCAGGCGTTGAAGATGCATGGAGAAGTCCGCAGCGAAAACGACGACGTCGTCGAGGTAGCACAGGCACGTGTGCCATTTCAGGTTGCGCAGAACGGTATCCATCATGCGCTCAAAGGTGGCGGGCGCATTGCACAGCCCAAACGGCATGACGCTGAATTCGTACAAGCCGTCGGGCGTGACAAAGGCGGTGTTCGGTCGAGCGTCTTCAGCCATAGGTACTTGCAAGTTCCCTGAGCGCAAATCGAGAGATGAAAAGAATTCTGCTCCTTGAAGGCTGTCAATCGCGTCGTCTATTCGCGGTAGTGGATACACGTCCTTACGAGTGATCTTGTAGAGGCGTCGGTAGTCCACACAGAACCGCACAGAACCGTCCTTCTTCGCAACGAGAACGACAGGAGACGCCCAGGGGCTGTTAGAGGGTCGAATAACATCGCGTCCAAGCATGTCGTCAACTTGCTCGTTGATTACACGGCGTTCTGTGGGAGATTCGCGATATGGACGTTGCCGCAGTGGTGGTTGGGCGCCTGTGTCGATGCGATGCGCAACGGCGGACGTGCGGCCGAGTGAAGGTTGAGCAACATCGAAAGAAGAGCGAAATTCTTCCAACAGGTTCAGAAGCTGGGAACGCTGGACCGGCGTAAGGTTCTCGGGAATGGAGGAACCAAATACATCAGCGGATGATGAGGCAGATGTAGAAACAGCACTGTGCGTACTGGAACTTGGGCAGTGCGTGTTATAGGGTTCATCCATAACTTGTCCGTCTTCGATGGGTTCCACGCTGCCGAGACATTCCCCTCGCACCAACGTAACACTGTACGGGCATGAGTTCATAACAAAAATAGAGGTGCTGCCGTGAGTGACTTGCACGGTCGCGAAAGGAACCAGCAAGCCTTTCCTCATGAAGACACAGGCAGATGGCGAGAGGAGTGCAACGGTGTCGGAAAGACTGGCGCAGTAGACCGACACCGCCGTTGACGAGTTTGCAGGCACTTTGGTGTCGTCTTTGACGAGTACCTTGCTAGCAGCCGATGGACTGTCGGCCGGCGTCAAATCAGCGAATGGTGAGAGCTCTATTTCAGCTGGTGCGCAATGAATGACGGCGTCGTGGCGGCGGAGAAAATTCCATCCTAGAATATCGTCGTGAGAGCATTCAGGAATTATGATCAGTTCGACGGCGTACATCGCGTCCTTCGTTTCGCAGTATACGTACCTTGGCCTTGTAATCACATCTGGTTTAAGATGGAACGATTATATAGCTTACATTGAAAAAAAAGGCTTTGAGAAAACTAGGTTACTTAAGACGGACACTAACTAAAGCAACCCGCGAGACTAAACTGCTCGTATATAAAACATACATAATACCATTACTAGAATACGCGTCGGCTGTATGGGACCCCCACACACAAGCTAACATAGACAAAGTTGAATCAATACAGCGAAAAGCTGTACGGTTCGTGTTTAATGCCTACCGACACGACACATCTCCGTCAGCTCTTTTGGAAAGCGCTAAGCTCGAAACTTTGCAATGGAGACGTTACCACGAAAGAATGAAGTTGTTCTACCTCATATATAATGACAAGCTAGCAATTCAGAAAACCAATTACATTGAACCAATTTAGCGCCGCGGAACGCGCTCCTCCCACCCTAAAAGAATTGGTGAGCACCTCTGTCATACTAACATATACAGGTTACTCTTTTTTCCCCGCACAATCAACGAGTGGAACAAATTGCCACCGAGAGGTTCTTGAAAGTGTCGACCTGAAATAATTTCTCCGTGCGCTGCCTGCTCCATCTGTCTGATAACTGCACTCCCATTTCCTTTACAGTGCGCTTTGTTCTTGTGCCCATCTTAGTCAAAATGGTTGCCTTACCAATTTACCACGCTTGTAACTAACATGCCCGGATGTACATTTTTGCATTGTTGCCGACAGTACTTGCACTACAGGATGTACATAGCGCTGCAACTTTTTTTTTATCCGTACAGCGAAACCTGCTGTGCACTACTTTCGGGCAGTTTTTGTATTGTTTGGTATGGCACGGCAATTATGGACTGAATTTCCTGCTTTTTGCTACGTGAATCAACGCGTTCTTTTTTTTTCTAAACACTATCTATACTGCTGTATAATCTGCTCAATATTTTTTGTACTTCCTGCATATTGTTGTGTTCATTGTACCGCCCACCCCTGCCCAAAGTCTGGCATTCAGACTGGCAGTATTCTCCTAAATATATAAATAAATGATTATTGAGGCGGGCTGTGCACACCGCTGTAGGGTGAATGCTTTGGTCACTGGCTGTACGGAGCGAGAGTCCGGAAAGTGGCCTCGTCACTTTGCGCAGTAATCGGCAAAGTTTTGCGTCCATGACGGATACGGCGTCTCCGGTATCTACAAGGGCATATGCGCGAACACTGTCCACAAACACGTCTATCACATTCGATGGGCTTCTCTGAGGGCTTTCGCAGTTCGACAGCATCGCAGCCTTTGCCTCATGGACTGCGACGACTAGTTTTCCTGGTCGCGTGCGGGCAGACGTGGCCGCGTCGGCGACAGTGAGCGACGTCGTGGAGGCGGTGAACGGCGTGTGGATGGTGCGGGGCCGGACGTCGGTGACATAGGTGGCGGTTGGTCATAATAAGGCCGGCTCGATTCACTCGGGAAGGTTGGATGCGACCCGAGGCTGCTGCACGCGCTTGCAATAGCGTGCGACGTGACCGGCGCAACCACAGGCAAAGCAGATGGGGCGGTTGTCGGAAGTGCGCCATCGGTTCGCGGGTCCCATCCATGTCGCAGAACACGATGGGCGAGGCGGCTGCAGATATGACTGCATGGTGGGCGGCAGTCGGGGCACGTGGACGACGCCTGCGTATGTATACGGCACAGTTGCGTCGAAGACCTGGGGTCTGGCGACGGCTTCCGTGTAACTAAGCGGGCCAGCCACAGGAATCGGTGGGGGGCGGCCTGGCTACAACTTGGGCGTAGCTTAGCGGGGCAGGTACTGGAGGTGGCTGGTTGGTATTCAGGAGTGACCTCCGCGATTTCCTGCTGAATCGCTCAGAGAAGGGGAGGCAGGAGTGTAGTTGACGGCTGTTCCAACGTGTTGCGGTGGAGCGAAAGCCAGTAAAGAGACCTGGCGGGCAATTTCCTCACGCAAGAACGACTTGATTTCGGCGAGCAAGGTGGTGTGGTCAGAAACGACCGACAAGCCCGCGAGATCAGCGTCGCGTGACGGTGGTCGACGGGTCATCAAGCGCTGCCGGCGCAGCTCCTCGTAACTTCTGCACAGCGTAATGACATCTGCCACAGTGCGAGGGTTCTTGGCCAGGAGCATGGTGAAGGCATCGTCGGCGATGCCTTTGAGAACATGCGTTATTCTGTCTGACTCCGACATGCTCGCGTCCACTTTCTTGCACAAGTCAAGGATGTCCTCGATGTAGCTAGTGAAGGACACGCCGGACTGCTGTGCTCGTTCAGGCAAACGCTGTTCGGCTTGCAGCTTACGTACGGCAGGACGGCCGAACACGTCGACGACGGCGGTCTTAAAAGCGGACCAAGTCGGGAAATCGGATGCGCGGTTGTTGTACCAAATGCCGGCCACACCCGCGAGGTAGAAAACCAGGTTGCTGAGTTTGCCTGCCTCGTCCCATTTGTTGGGGACGCTCACGCGTTCGTAAATGGCGAGCCAGTCCTCGACGTCGGTGCCATCCCGCGCCGGTGAAGACAGGCGGGTCGCGGATGCGGGAGACACCGGGAAATGGAGTCGGCGCAGGAGGAAGCGTTTGCTGAGCGGCGTCTTGGGGCATGGTAGATGGCGCGGTACGGGATCGAAGCTCCAAGGGCATCGAATGCGGACCGGAAGATTGTTTTTAAGGGCACAGCACTCTCCACCAAATTGTTAAGACGTTTATTGGCGGGCACTCGGCGACGATGCACGACAGCGGCAGTCAATGCGGGGACCGACTCTCAGCACGAGCTGCTCTATCTCATCGAAGAGGGCGACCCACTAGATGGCGCTGGAGAGGACGACCCACTGCATAGTTCCAAAGCTTGGCCACAAGATTATATATATATATATATATATATATATATATATATATATATATATATATATATATATATATATATATATATATAATATTGCCACGCGCGTTTCTTGTATCAATTTTACTGTCAGCAATGCTCGGCGCAGATCGCGCCTTAGTGTTCCAGAAGCTTCTCGGCTGTAGTAGATCGTTTTGTTAACATTGGGTGCAGAGGCATTAAACAGGACGTCGAAGCCGCCACGAACGCGTCGTCACGAATCTTGACGTCGATAAATGTGGACAGCAGACTCGCCCACCTAATCGAGGCCAAACGATCGCTCCTCAGCAGGTGGAAAGGCCACAGGCTCAACAGACGCCTCAGGAAAAGGATCGCGCAAATCAATCGGACGATCGAAGAGCAATGTCGCACGTTATGCAAGCAACAGTGGGATGAAGTCTGCGAGTCCGTCGAGAACCAGCTCCGCAATGGCAAGTCATGGGGGCTGCTCAAGCACCTCCTAGACGAAAACAGCACCAGGTCCTGCCAAAGAGGCTCTCTCACTCGAGCGATTCATGAGGCCACTGATACTTGCTCGGACGAGCAGGTCGTCCGGAAACTCGTTTCCAAGTACTTTCCCGATCCCTAGGGAATGGCAAGACAGAGACGATATCGAAAAATATCCCGAATACAGCGGTCCCGAGATCCTGGAGCTCGACTGTGACTTCGCCGAGGCTGACATCAGGCAAGCCTTATTTGCCCTCACGGCAAGTCTGCTCCTGGGCCAGATGACATAACAAATAAAATTCTCAAGAACTTGGACGACGGCTCGATCAAATTCCTTACTGACCAGGTCCACAGAGTCTGGGGGGTGGCGATGCGGGCTTGTTGGTTGGTCATACTAGAATGAGTTGAGCGCATACGAGGACACGGACAAAAGGAGGAGACAAAAGAAGGAGCGCCAGTATGTGTATGTCTCCTTCTTTTGTCCGTGTCCTCGTATGCGCTCAACTCATTCTAGTATGACCAACAGAGTCTGGAGCAGCCGACGTGTCCCACCTCAATGGAAAGCGGCCAACGTGGTCCTGATCCCGAAGCCTGGCAAAACTCCTGGCATCGACAGCCTCAGGCCAATCTCTCTTACGTCCTGCGTGGGGAAGGTGGTCGAACATGCCCTGCTTAATAGAATGATTTCCTCATCTCGAGTCTAATGACGTATATACTTACCACATGATTGGCTTCCGTTCGGGCCTCTCCACGCAGGATGTGATGAAGATGATCAAGAAACAAATCATCGATCACAAGACGAGATACACGCAAGCCATCCTTGGATTAGACCTCGAGAAAGCATTTGATAACATCTCGCACCCAATTCATTCTCGAGAACATTGCCACACTACAGCTCGGTCCGAGGGTCTACAACTTCGTCAGGTCATTCCTGAGTCACAGAACCATACGACTCCAAAATCGACGAGTATATGTCCGAAGGGACCACCCTCGGTACCCGCGGCACGCCCCAGGGGTCGGTTATCTCTCCGACTTTGTTCAACATAGCCATGGCTGGACTGTCCAAACAACTATCGAAAGTAGAGGGGATTAATCACAGCATATACGCAGATGACATTACCATCTGGTGCTGTGGCGGAAGTGATGGGCAAGTTGAGGCGGCGCTCCAACGAGCAACTTGACGTAACCGAGCTTTACCTACGCCCGACTGGACTGAGATGCTCGCCGGTAAAATCCGAGCTCCTCCTCTACAAAAAGAGATCTCGCGGGGACAAGTCCTTCCTTCCCGCCACGGCTTGTCGAATATGCCTACGCACCGCCAACGGTTCTCTCGTACCAAGAGTGGAATCCATTCGTGTCCTGGGTATGTTCGTGGAGTGGAACGGCTGCAACGGAATGGCCCTGAGTAAAATCAGAGTCAAGACGGAGAACGCCCTCAGGCTAGTCCGTAGGATCTCAAACAAGCATCGAGGACTCAATGAAGATAATCTGCTTAGTCTGATTCACGCTTTTGTGCTCTGCCACTTTAGTTATACCGTGGCCATGCACAACTGGACTCTGGCCGAAAGGAATAAGCTGAATACCCTTGATAAGACGGATGTACAAACTCGCTTTGGGGCGCTCCCTCTGAGGAACGCACACGGAGAACTTATAAACTCTTGGTGTTACACAACACCGTGGAAGAAATCGCCGAGGCGCGAGAAAGGTCCCAAATCTTACGTCTCTCTTGCTCTCCCGCCGGAAGGAAGATCCTCAACGAACTGAGTATGAACCCTATCGCAAACAGGCTCGGGGACGCGCGTATACCCAAAGAAAAACCGAGAGAAACTCTACGTGGCTCCCATACCAAGAAATGTACACCCAATTCACAATGTCGGACGCCGGAGGGCCCGTGCTGCGGCCATACTTGGACGACTGGAACGAGACGGCTCCGACGCCAGCTTTGTGGACGCTGCCAAGTACTGCAACCACGACGCTTTCGTCGTCGCTGTCGCGGACTCTAATGCCAAGCTCACCAATTGCGCATCGCTCCGAACGACCGATCCCGAGGAGGCCGAACAGGTTGCCATCGCGCTGGGCCTGCTTGAGGACCGCACAGAAGCCGTATACAGCGATTCTAAGGCTTCCCTCCGGGCATACATGAAAGGTCGCATTTCTTCAACCACACCACTTCATCGCATTCGCTCCACTGGTTCCCTGCGCACATGGGCAGCGTAGAGGAGATCCCGGTCAACCTCAATGAGGTGGCCAACACAGCCGCGCGCGAATTAACCCGCCGCTCGGCTGCCCTCTCCTCTTCACCCTTACGCGACTTTCCGCAGACTTTTAATGAGATCACGAAACACTTTGCACTGTCGCGTAGGTCCTTTCCCCCTCCGCATCCTAAGCTTAATCGGGCTCAGGCCGTGTCCCTCCGTCGTTTACAGACGGAGTCGTACCCTAACCCCGTCTTCCTCAACGAGGTATACCCCAAGGTTTACCCGAACAAGAGATGCCCTGCATGCGATGAACCCGCCACGCTACAGCGTATCATGGTCGACTGCCAAGATTATACTCCAAGCACCACAACGGGGGAGTGGCGAGAACTTCTCACAAGCTCCAAACTTCGGCTCTCAACTAACGGCCGTCCGGCGGGCACGCGAGGTGGCAGATAGGCTGAGCCTGTCTGCCCCGACGTGGGACTAAGACGGGTGCGCGACATCGTCGCGTCCTGCTGGACCAAATAAATGTTGTTTCCGTTCATTCATTCATTCATTCATTGTTAACATTGCTCCCAAGACGCAAACACTCGAGCTTATTCCAGAGCTTGCGCGACGACCAGTGATAAGGCTAGAATGTTCGACGCGTGATGTATAAAAGCGATGATCAGTTTTTCGACGACCGACGCTATCTGCGCCGTTATCAGTGTGCAGCGTGCATTGCTTGCTGTAATTTGAGTTTCCGTTTCGAGGCCACAATATCGGCCAAATAAAGACTTTTCACCTTGAATGACGGCTACTTCTACCCTTCGTCCACGTCACGGCCACATGACAATATATATATATATATATATATATATATATATATATATATATATATATATATATATATATATATATATATATAGGTGCTCAAGTGAACTGGACGGGCATATATATATATATATATATATACCCTATACAGGAAGCACACACACACACACACATATATATATATATATATATATATATATATATATATATATATATATATATATATATATATATATATATATATATATATATATATATAGGTGCTCAAGTGAACTGGACGGGCGAACGCAAAACGATGCTTTATGAATCCAGGAAGACATATGTATGTATATATATATATATATATATATATATATATATATATATATATATATATATGATTCAAAAGAACGTTCTGTGGGTCTGGTGCACATGTAGTCCAATAAAGGAAGGAGCGCACTTACGCAAATTGAAAATTTTTTACTGGTTAACGTTTCGGCTGTGGTAGACCCTTCGTCAGAATGAAAAGTACAAGCATGTGGCCGCTTTTATGGGCATGAACACGTGGGATCAACACGTGAATGTTTAAAAGGATCAAATCAACCATGACCACAACAAAACAAGGAGGAAATAAATAAATAAATAAATAAATAAACAGTTCAGAAAGAAATTTAATGCAGTAGGCTGGATCACGGGCACGAAAAGGCATTTATAACGATGAGCCATTGACCACAGTAGTCACGATGATTGTACATGAAGGAACAAAAAATGATAGCAATTGTTATATAATGAAAACGTTCGGCATGGTTCGTTAAATATGTAGTAAAAATGCTAACATCAGGGCATCACAGAAAGACACGACACTTTTCCTACGCTCTCATTGATGGCCCGGCCGACACAGTGTCGTACTTATGGATAAAAAAGATTCTCTAATTTCGATCATGGTTCGATTTGAAGCCTGATTGTAATAGCGTCACCATGACCTTGTCCAAACGAATGATCTGGCAGATGAACATGTTTAGACAATGGAGGATGTGGCGAACTGTTAACGTGTGCTCTGTGATTGTTGAAACGGATACGACATGTTTCGGTCTGACCAATGTATTACATGTGACATACTGCGCATTCAAGTAAGTAGATGACGTTGGTGCTGTCGCAGCTGAAATACCCGTTAATGTTACGTGAAAAATTAGATGCCCTGCTTTTAGCACAGGGGTCTCAAACTCACCTCAGCCAACGGGCCGCAGTCGCGCAATTTAGACCCGCAAGGGCCGGGTCAGTGATGCAGGTAGAAGCGGGGGGGGGGGGGGGGGGGGCGGGGGGTTCTACAGTTTGCGAGAAAACGCTGTGATATGAAAGAAAGCTTTCCCATATCTCATATACAGGTAACTTCTGAAGGAGATTTGGTGCCAGGATTTCAACATGTCGTTACCGATCTCCAATATGACTCAAATCAGGACGCCGATTGTGAAATATAATTTTCGTTTCATGGTTATGTTTCAAAACAAGGGGAACACGTGGGATGCCTGACTGAGCCAATGCCTTAAGCCAATCAGGTCTGTGTAGCTCACGAACATACTTCATAAGAAAAAAAAAGTGGGGCGAGGACACTCTTGCGCGGGCCGCGGGTTGCAACCGAGAGCCTCGCGGGCGGTATGCGGCCCGCGGGCCGAGTGTTTGAGATCCCTGTTTTAGCAGTTGTCGCAGTGGTCATATGCGCACAAACTTTACATCGTGGTTTGTTACAGGGATGACAACCAGCAGGAGCAACAAGTTTATATCTTAGAAGAAGTCACAATATCGCGCAGGTTCCTTGATCTCCGATAAACTACTCGTGGTGATTCCGTGAAAATGTGCTTAAGCCGACCGCTCTGTGTCAATAAGATGTAATGCTTTCTGAGAATGCGTGACACGTTAGGAATAGATGCAGAATGCGTTAAAATTAATGTTAGTTCGTGAGGTTGGCGCCAATAGCGTGTCATATTACTGATGATATCTTTACGATCGAGACAATTGGCCCGCTGGAGAGCATCGTCAATTATACGTGAAGGGATATTGTTGATCCGGTTAGTGCTTACGGAGCTGGTCACTGTTGCAAGAGAATTCCTTGTCGTCCGAACAAATTCTTTTAAAACGGATAGCTTGGCTATAGGGGATACTTGTTTTGCAATGTTTGACATGGCTGTTTTTAAAATGAAGATATCGCTGTCGGTCAGTAGGCTTCCTGTAAAGGTTCATCATTAGTTTTCCATTGCCCAAAGATACAGTGACGTCAAGGAAGTTTATGCTGACAGGTGAATAAGAGTGGGAAAAGGAAATTGATGGTTCTGCGTTAATAAAGTCAAGCAATGAAAGAAAGTAATGCGGCTTCACCGCGGTACCAAATTAAGAAAATGTCGTCAATGAAGCGTTTGTAATAAAGTGCCTTAAGATTACGAGTGGCGAGGAAATTACTTTCTAACATGCCCATGAAGATGTTCGCATAATAGACCTCTACCGGGGTACGTCACAGCGTGACGTCACCGGCGCACGTGCAAGGCGGTGGTTGGCAAAACATCCGCGCTGGTAACTCAGTGTGCTACAGTCGCGTGGTGCTTGGGGCACGCTTTTCTTTTTGTTTTAAGCTTAAACTTCATCTTGATGTGGCGAGATTAGCTGTGGTATGTGTCAGAGAACATCTAGATGCGTGGTAAACTGCATGGCGGAAACTTGCCACGCTGGCTGGCTGTTTATCATGAAAAACACATGGGCCTGCGCGAGGGAACAGCGGCATCGTCTTCGAAAATGTGCAGCTTTTATTGGGGCGTGTAGTGTGCGTTGAAAGGCATCGGTAATATTGGTTCACCTTTACGGACGGTGAAACTGAGAACATTGTGTGTGGTGTGTGCTGTGTGAATAACGATGCATTTTGTTTGCTAAAACATTGGCACTCGTTGTGGACCGGTGGCAGTAAGCGGTTGTCGACGGAACATCACGATTCGACATTTTAGTAAAGGTAAAAATGCATTTCATGCGATCATCTACGAGTGCGTACATCTCAGCCATGGCGAATAAGCAAACCCAGTAAAGTTATAACTCGTATTATCGGAGACCTCATACGTCTTAATGGAAACAGAGGAGATTCTTGTTTCTCATATACTTGGTACCTTTACGGCTCGATCTTTATGAAGTGACAATGCGCATTACAAGTTTGGGTATCGGGTCTAAAGGAGCAAAGTAAGTATGCAAACACGTTGTAGGCATCAGATGCAGCGACGTAGCTGCGCAAGAGATTATGTATATAATTAACTTATCATGTTTAAAATCGCGTAACTTTTCAGTGGGTTATGAGGAACGGCGTAGGAGGGAACTTCGATTTAACTTTCACGAGGATTTGTTAACCTCAGCCTGACGCACGGCAAAAAGTGTTTCCTCCTGTTTTTTTTTTCTTTTTTTTCATTCATCTCCGATCAAAATTTTGCGCCGTGAGAATCTTATCCGTGACCTTGCGCACAGCAGCTCCAAACCATGCTGCGGTCAATGCTGCACCTCTTTTAAAACTGCAGTGCACATGTCGCGACGTTAATTATGTACGTTCACATCCACGTCATGCAAATATTTTACAAAGCGCCAGTCACCGGGAACATGCAGAACCTTCGCTTTCGAAGAGGATAAGATTTTATGGCTGTCATCTACGACGAGCAAATCGCCACAAGCTGTGACTTCAGAAAATAGCAATTGGCAGAAACTTCAGTCGAAGGAATGCAGACACACGCAGCGCTGCCATGCAGAAAGATCCCGCCGGCGGGACTTTCTAGCCAGCCAGCATCTGCTCCGAAAGAGGGGATTGGGGGGCGGGGTGCTCGCAGTGAAGTCACACTGTTTGCAAACAGGGAGAGGTCTATTGGGACCTATTTTCGTGCCCATCGAGGTGCCACTGGTTTGAACGTAATGTTCACCGTTAAATTTGAAGTTTTTAAATTCGAGGATCAGTGCTAAAATAATGCCTAAGGTGGAACCGTCAATAGGTTTGTCATCTACTGAGTCGTTATTTGCATGGATTACAGACCGAATCCCGTCCGCATGGGGAATGTTCGTGTACAACGACGCCACGTCTAGTGTGACCAAAAGAGCATGACTTGCAACACGCATGTCAAGTATATCACACAGAAAGTGGTTAGTGTGCTTTATATATGAAGAAAAGTTAGGAGGAATAGAACTTTTTGAGGCTGTCTAGATAGCGAGACAGGCTCTCAGTAATGGTTCCTATTCCTGAAAGTATTGGTCGGCCTGGACTGTTCTGTTTATGAATTTTAGGCAGCAGATAAAATCTGCCAGCTACTGGACTCAGGGGGGACTAATGATTTAAGCGCAGATGCTGAAATTTTATTTTGTTTTATTTTCTTTAGTAAATGATTTAAGCGCATATGCCGGAATTTTATTTTATTTTATTTTCTTTAGTAAACGAAAATAAAATACCAGCATGTGCACTTAAATCATTAGATTAAATCATAAGCGAGATCGGCTTGCACGAAGAGAAAGACGCGGGCAGAAATAGAGCAGCCGGCCCAGTGAACGGGTGTTGTGTTCATGGGGCATGACGGCGACGGCTCGAACCACCCGAGTGTGTCCATATAATTGGCAACGCAATAAAACGTATTTGGTAACGCAAAACCCCGCGGCTGTGCCAGAGAAGGCGCCACCACCTCGTGGAGAGAGTGAATGCTCCTACCCCTACGCTTCGCCAGCGACGACTCAAAATCTCATGGGGTGAAACAAGCCGACAGAACTAGCTGCAGACGATGCGCATCTCAAACCCAGCG
This sequence comes from Rhipicephalus appendiculatus, assembly GCA_030522465.1. NCBI lineage: Eukaryota > Metazoa > Arthropoda > Arachnida > Ixodida > Ixodidae > Rhipicephalus > Rhipicephalus appendiculatus. The sequence continues at coordinate 205,278 of JALIZH010012018.1, forward strand.
CGGTGGCCGTATATTTCATGGATGTGAATATGATTGAGGCTCGTGTACTTAGATTTAGGTGCACGTTAAAGAACCCCAGGTGGTCAAAATTTCCGGAGCCCTTCATTACGGCTTCTGTTGTAATAATATCGACGTTTTGCGAATTTAAACCACGACAATTATTATAGTTCATGGTACTAATTTGCGCGAAACAAACGGGGACGAAGAAGGATACACACGGACAAGCGCAATCTAACAACTGATTTATTTTTGAAAAAACGTTTGCTTAAGACCCAACGTGATCTGCGCATTTCCGCCAGACAGCACACCATCCGCGCATATAACAATCACTCCCGACTACAATGCCCCATATCATCGCTTCCACACACGCATACACACACCAAAAAAAACACATCAAGGCGCATACACTGACCAAATGAAAAGAAAACGTCATTAAAGATACGCAGACAGCATCGAAATCTCCTTATCTAATAAAGCAACAAAAGGATGGCTGATGCACTTGTCTTTTAGTCGATCAATCCAAAGGGCTTCTACTATTTCCTTCGCGGTTTTGTTCCGGTGTTTGAACAAAATGCCAGTGCCGCCAGGCTGAGGTGTGCACCCACATTCCTTACAGTGCATGGCCAAATACGTACTAGGGCCGACCTTTCAGGCTGGACAAGTGTTCCCTTAGTCTAGTGTTGCAGCAACGTCCAGTCTGCCCCACGTACGCATGGCCACACGTCAAAGGAATGCTATACACTGCATCAGTCGCGCAATCCACAAACTGGTTCTTGCTCGGATGTTTTAAAGACGATAGTCTTTCTTGGGATACCTAAACGGAGAAATTTTGGTCTGTTTCTCTGTTTGTCGGCACGTCGCACGATTCAACTAGCTGGCCAAAGTTTAACCCCCCTGCCTTACGACCTCCAATCTTGACCGATGAGCATGTGTTCATACGGCCAGCGTGGGCAATTAAAAATCAAAATATTACGCATATCTGAGGCACAACATCAATACCCTTAGTACTATTCACAGTGTTCCTTTAAAACAAAATCTATAGATACGTAATTATAAAGATCCTAGTGTTTATTACGCGGCGCTGAAAATGCGCCGCTGTGTATAAAATAAGTCTCCGCCCAGTGATTTAACTTTGACGCTGTGGTGCTGCCACCTGGCAGCAGCATAGTTCAACACAAGCCGATGTTCCCCGATAGCGCTGCAGGTGGCGTCCCCTTCTGTTTTATCAATGCCAGCCAGATGCGGCTGATTCAACGGTAGAAGAGCGCTGTCGCAGGCAAGGCAAAACATATATGTCCACTTGATGAAATACGACCCACTCTACAAGACATGATCAGAGAACGCAGAGAAAAGACCTACGACCAAATTTCAGCGGAGAAACGCCGGCGTCCGTCTAAGCGTGCCCGGGAAACGTCCCGAAAAACGAGCCCAGCGGCTAGCCCAGCTATTAAATTGTGGTACTCATGCAGTACGGTCGGCACAAGACTATCGTCTTTCGACGACATTTGGCAGCGAAGCACGCAGATACGCGGCCAATTTTTTTTTCTTGCTCGGATGTTTGTCCAGCCTGAAAGGTCGCCCTAGCACGCCATGCCACGCTCATGGCCCGTCGCGGCTGTTTTGCTAGCTTGGTATACACCATGTTTGGTATTGCTATCAGATTGTCATACAGAGATGTCACATGTCTGTATGACCATCATAAATGACCGAACGTTAAGTGAAAATCATGGAATCCGTGTCATGTACAACATGATCTACATGCCACGCTCGTGCGGTGCGCATGGCCGTTTCGTTAGCTTGATATACAAGTTTGGTATTACATGACGTGACTGATGACAAACATAATCGACAGCTGGATAACATGAAAATCATAGCATGCATGGCATGTACAACGTGATCTACATGCCATGCTCATGGTGCGCTAGCGGCCGTTTTGCTAGCTTGATATACATCAAAATTGGTATTGCGTGACGTGACTGTATGACGAACATAAATGACAGGTCCTAACATGTATATCATGACCTGCATGTTAGTGCAGCGCGATTTGCTGCTTGCTAGCTGTTTCGCATTACATCGATTCCCACAATGCGTTGGATGTGCCGGTTTTCACGACTTAGCGTTCGCTTCTGCCGGTAAGGCGTCATTACGAGAGACCGGATTTTAGGCAAATGCCTATTTTGTTCCTTGAGTTCCTATCGTACCACTATGATATATGAGCACGAGTTAGAAGAGGTTGAGTAGGGCTTTTATAGTATATTTATAGTGCCTTTAAATACCTATTTTCTGCGTTCGTGCCTAAATGCCGATAAGTGCCTATAAATGCCTATTTTCAAAATCGGCGCCTATATGAACACTATTTAAGCTCAAAGTTTGTTTTCGAGTGCGGTTTGAGACCGTTATTCATTTCATAGTGCAAAAATGACCTTTCAGAACTCAAAGAGGTTCAACCCAGTCCTCTTGTTCAAGCAACTTCCGAAACACAACAGCTAGCAGCAGGGAAATGAGACGTGGCGACCACCATATATACGCGACTGAGCTGACATGGCGAGAGTGGTTGAAGGAGGAGGAGGAGGAGAGGTTGAGGAGAGGAAAAGACGGTATTTCTGCAGCCCTAAATGGGAGCACGTCTCAGCGTTTGCAGGGGAATGGAGAGAGAGAAGAGGAAAGGTGAGGAGAGTGGCGTCCTTGGCCGAGGATGCGCCGAGCGGCTTCTACAGACTGTTGTCAAGTGTCCCGAAGGAATTGTAGGACCGCCCTGAAAACCTGGGTGGGGCGGTGGGAATGGATTAGGAGGTTCCTCTGTGTTGCGGCTACGTCACACCAGACTATTGTGCATGCGCATGCGGTTCTTGCCTCCTCCTCCCCTCTCCCCCCTTATCTTTCTACCTCGGGGATAAAACCAACAGAATGCGTTGGCGGGCTACCGGTATCTGGTTGCTATTAAGAGTGGAGTGACGCAATAAACCATGTCAGTTGAGAGTAGCGCTGTGTCCCGTCTTCTTTCTTGTGGTGTCGTTTTTTGCGCTAAAAAAGCAATATGGATAAAACCAAGCACATGCCCCCCAAATAAATGCTTTTTGTGTTCGAGCAGTCTCTGCCTCGTAACTGCACCGGCCCGCGGGCCATGGCTATGTTACACTCTGTGTAGCCGCGGGAAGGTGGAGAGCGAATTCAGAACTGTGGAGAGCCGTCAGGGGAAAGGAGAGTGTGGCTCAACGGAAGAAAATGTGATATGCCCGCAGATTTTGTTTGTAATTTACGTCTTAAAGGGCCCCTCACCAGGTCACATAAGAAATTGTAATTAGACAGTGGAAGCTGTTCCGTGGCCCAATGGAGAGCTGTACCACGGTAATTTTTCAAATTTGTTCGTTACGAGCCACGAAAAAGATTGTAACCCCTTGCCACTCGCCCCATGTAGCCATCGCAAGCCTAATTCTTTCCCGGCCCTTTTCAGTATCGGAGGCGGAAGACAACATGACGCATCCGCATTAACACGTCATGCGCATGCGAGGCCACGTGCGCATGACGTTCCTGAGCCTGCTCGTGCACGTATGCCATTATTGTTGTCTTTTCCGGCGTTCTCGGCAGTGTATTACCTGTTTGCGTGGGATGAATCTCTCATTGCGCATACGTTGGAAGAGGCTGGCACGGATCATGCATCCTTACCGCTATACACCGCGTCGCACCGCTAAAACTAGTGTCAGAGACAATGCAGCGGTAACACGCCAAGCATTGTCAGGGTTGGCGCCGGGCAAGACGTGGCAACGGCGCGAAGACGAACGCAAGCGAAAGGGATGCGGATTAGTGTATAACATCTCGCTGCTATTGGAAATTAAAAAAAAATCAAATAAAAACGCGATCACATACTGTTTGTGTGTTTGCTTATATCGTTCAGCTTTCAGTTATCTGTTGAACTGCAGTATACACTAATAACGCATGTGATCTCGAATAATTCACTTAATGTCACGTGCTACGCTCTCAATCAGGTCCCGCTTAAAGGGGCCCTCACCACTCCGCGTTCAAAGACGATGGGGTTGTTCTGTCCTCGTATTCGCTACCCTTCCTACAGGCGATATATCCTCCTCGCTACTTATTTCTTAAAACCACGTGAACAATGTCGAGCCTATCAGGATTTCGCACTGCTCGGCTACACGCTCTTCTCGCAGCTTGCGCAGCCGGAAACACAATATGAAGTGAAATCAGTTGATCGCGCACGATAGTGATGAGAGAGAAGGAAGAACGGATGAGCGGCTGCATGGCAAAGCAGTGCAGCAGAAAATTCCCCATCTGATATTTCGCGTATATGAACCAATCGAGGGCATGTATACTACGCTCGTCAGGGGAATCACTGGCTGCGTCACGAACGTGTGCAAGAAAGACGAGAAACGCCAGGAGAGAATAATGCGCTCGTTTTTGGTGTTTTCAGAGGCTGGTGAGGGGCCCTTTAGAGTGCTGAATATAGCCAGGAAACGCGACATTTTCTTCTGATTTTCTGGATATAGCCAGCATTTAACCGGGCCTTAATTAAAAGTGTACGGTGAGTGACGTCAGAGCAGCAATGTCTACGTAAAGGAGCGGCGTAAAAACAGGACCATTCCTTGTTGCACGTCATCCCCTCCATCTTGGGGGGCGCGCCCGCGAGAAGGGCAAGCGGCGTTCAGTTTGAAATTTCACGTCTTTCCTCGATGCATGGCATTGCAAATCTTGGCACACGTGATCGTGAGCGCCAATTGCATGCACTTGTTAGCTCGAAATGCTAAAACCTGCTGCGGGGCTCTTTAAAGTGTGCACCGACAGGAGAGAAATTGACCCTACACGACTACACCCGTCTAATACGTGGTATCCTCCCTTCTGGTCTTTTAGCGGTCTGAAAATCTGCTCCTGCACTGCCTTTCTAAGCGTGCCGAAAAGAGACTCAGGAGTGTGTTGATTCAACGGTGGACACTTCACTCACGATGCTAGACAATAAGAAGAAAGAAGAAGAAGTAGAATAACTTTTATTGAGGGAAAGGAAGGGATGGGGTTCAGGAGCTCTATGGGTGGGGCCCCATGTCCAAGGCTCCACTGGCGTGTGCCGCCAGCCGGACGTGGTCCAGAAGCGCTAGTTGCACCTCCGGGTCCGAGCTAGCGAGGAGTGCCTCCCATTGCTCGAAAGAGTTTTCTATTTTATACGCACGCTGTAAGCGATTGAGTTTATGTGGCCTTTTAATACATCCCCCAAGAGATATGGTAGAGGGTCGGTGGCGAGTCGCGACACCACGGACAATCGCGCCCATACAAAGTTGGAAAAATTTTGTGCAATCGCAATAGATTTGGATAGACCCCCGTTTGAATTCTACGGAGGTCTATGGCGTCTTCTCCTTTAAGAGATTTGTGGGGGGGCGCCATATTTCTGCCGTGCGCGACGCTGATGAGCAAGAAGCTCTCGCGGAGCCAGCCGAGCAGGATCGTTGTCTTCCTCCTCGCGAAAGGCATCGTGTGTTGTGTTGGGCTGTGGTAACAGGGAGGGAGGCTGGTGCCCCGCTCGGTTCGTGAGCGCGCGAGCTAGAGCATCCGCCCTCTCGTTACCCTCTAGGCCTGCATGTCCCGGGCACCAGACCAACCTATAAGTGTTGTTCAATGCGTTCCCTAAGAGGCTGCAAATTTTTCATGGGAGGCGGCCTTTCGTAAAGAGTCGGCACGCCTCCTGCGAATCCGAGATTATGGTGATGCACGCCTGCCCGTCGTTTCGCTCTCGACTTTTAATCGCCAAGGCGATGGCGAAAAACTCGGCCTTCGTGATCGAAGACGTGTACAGTGATGCGCTGGACACCATGCTTCTCGTGTCGCTGCTTACTACGGTGACTACGGAGCGCTTCCAGTTATATCTGGAAGCATCAACGTATAGCACGTTCTCATTGCCTCTGACTAATTTTCTGATCCATTTTATGCGCTCCTCTCTCCTTTCGTGATGTTGTTCCTTGGTCATGTTCCTAGGGATAGGGGCGATCCGAGATATGCCTGCGGACTGGTTCTGGTATTTCTACCAGCGCCTCGTCCAAGTTTTGGGGTGTGGTGGAATACCCGCCCTTATCAAGATCGCCCTTCCCGACTTCGTCTGGCTGAGACGGTTCCTCTGAGAGAGGTTAATGTAGCTGCCTTCAGCTCGGCGTACGTGTTATGCACGCCGATCTCGAGCAGCCTGTCTGTCGGAGTGCCTAATGGTAAGCCTAATGCCGCCTTGTAAGCCCCTCTGATAATAGAATCTACTTCTCCTTCCTCGCTCTTGTTGAGCGTATGGAATGGCAAGCTGTATGTCAGTTTGCTCATTACGAGCGCCTGCACTAAACGCACAGTATCGCTTTCCTTCATGCCCTTTTTGTGGAAGGTGATCCTCTGAATCATCCTAGCCACTTGTTTGGTTGCCGATTTAAGGAGACCGATAGTGTGGTTTGCCCTACCATTGCTTTGAACCCAGAAGCCCAGGATCCGAGCGACGGTGACCTCTTTAATTTTCTCTGATTTTCAATTTACAATTTCTATTTTTCCATTACTTTTGTACCGTTTGCTATGTATCCTGATCACCTCCGACTTGTCGGGCGCGCAGCTGAGACCGCTGGTTCTGGCAAAGTTTTCTACGGCCAATGCCGCCTCTTGCAGAGTCTGCTCCTTGCTGGCCAGAGACCCCCGTGTGGCCCATAGAGTGATGTCATCCGCGTAGAGGGTATAACCCAGCTGCGGGACACAGTCCAAGGCCCGCGCGAGTCGACGCATGGCGATGTTAAACAACAGAGGAGATATGATGGCTCCTTGAGGCGTTCCCTTGTTTGGCATTCGGAAAAGCTCAGACCTAACGCTTGAAATACCAATTGTCGCCTTTCTCTCGGTGAGAAAATCCCTTATATAGTTATAGATGTTTTCCCCGCAACCAATGATATTTAGCTCAGAGAGTATAGCTTCATGAGATATATTGTCGAAGGCTCCTTTTAAGTCAAGAGCAAGCAGCAAATGTTCCCCACCATTGGGAACGCCTTTGAGGACCTCTTCCTTGTAACAGGAGGAAAGCGTCCTGTGTCGAGAGGCCACTGCGGAAACCCAGCATGGTGGCCGGGAACAGCCCCCTGTCCTCTATGAAATTTTGCAAGTCTGGTGTGAATGACCCGTTCGAAAAGCTTCCCCATGCACGAGGTAAGTGATATAGGTCTGAGCGCCTGCAAGGAAGGCTTCTTTCCGGGCTTTGGAATGGTTATAATTTTGGCCGTTTTCCATTCTGCAGGGACCTTCCCTTTAAGGCCAATAGTGCTCATTAAATTGTTTCGTCAAGCCTTCGATGGCCTTGTCGCTAAGGTTCCTTATCATCGCATTCGTGATTTGGTCTTCACCGGGGGCCGTGTTCCTCTGGGCTGCCTGGGCTGCCGCAAATACCTCCGCCTTTGTTATCGGCTCGTCTAGTTTCTCATTTTTAGCTCCCGTGTAACTCATTTGGATTGGTCGAAGTAGCTGGTGGACTCTCGCCAATATATCTCTCCTTGAGAGCCTTTATGAGGTCGTCGTCCATGCCCGGAAAGTTTTCGGCGATTTTCTGCAGTGTTCTGCTGGTCGCGGATTTGGACTTATCTGGGTCAAGGATATTCCTTAGGATGGACCAAGTTTTTGCAGAGCTCAGTGTGTTCTGAAGCGAACTGCAGAACCTGACCCATCCCTCGGTTGCCAATTTGTTTGCGTAGGCGTTTGCCTCCTCAGCCAGAGCCGCGATCCTACGCAAGAGTGTCCTACTTCAGTCGTTGGCGTTTCCAACGCTTCAGTAGGCTCCGCCTGTTCTCCCATAGGCTTAAAAGGTGGCTGTCTACTGTTGGCGTCTCCATGGTTCTTGCTATTTGCTTTATAGTGCTTGCGTGTACCGATTTTATGTACTTCGACCATGCCCTTTATTGAGTCTGGTACGGAGTCGGGTGGGGGATCCCGTTTCCTGAACTCTGTCCAATCTGTGATCGCCACGTCACCTATCACTCTGCGCAGTTTGGGAGTCGATATGGAGACGCTTATGATGTAATGGTCGCTTCCTAGATTTTCCTCCAGGTTTGTCCAGGATGTGTCTTTGATGTTGAAGGTGAAAGTGAGGTCCGGGAACGTGTCTCTACATACGCTGTTGCCCACTCTCGTGGGCGCGATGGGGAGAGTTATTAAACTCAGGCCCAACCTAGACGCAGCATGTTCGAGACGCGTTCCCTTGGGTGAGTCTTTTGCATAACCCCATGTGGTGTTGGGTGCGTTAAAATCACCCAAAACCAATAGGCGGTCCTTGTTGCCGGCGACTTTAACAGTCTCAGCAAGGAGCTCGCTAAAGTCCTCGCCTGTGTCCTTTGGAGGACTGTATAAATTGAGTATTATAGTCCTCGCTTTGCCTCTCTTTTGGGGGGAATAAACTGATAATTTGGTGATTGACCTTCAGGCTTTCTATGCACTCTGCCTTTGCCGCAATCATCTTGCTCACCAGCGTGGCTATGCGGGGATAATTTGGGTTCTGAAAAACGTAATAACCTTGCAGCTTCACCATTCTGGGACCAATTTCTTGCAAGCATATCACGTCAGGTTTAATTGGCGCCGCATTGATATAACTCTGGAGTGCTGCTGCGCGTTTGTGAAAAGTGCGGCAATTCCACTGCCAGATCTCTAATTGTTCCACACTTCTCCAGTTATTTTTGGCCATGATGTATGGGTGCTTCCGCGTCGTCGCTATCCGCCTTTAGTTGTTTGCTACTGCTAGCGGAGGTTGAGCGAGGGCGCTTGTTTATTGCCCTCTGCAAGCTGCCCACAACTTCATTTACGTACTGCCTTTGAGTTCTTAATTCTTCGCCGACGAAAGATTTGATCTCAATCATGAAATCGGCTAGGAGTTTGTTAACGTTAGCAATACCTTCCCTGCTTTCCCGTAACTGTGCCTGTATTTGCTGCGTTATTTGGTCGTGGTTATTTACTGTTGGGTGTGGGGTGGGCGTGGTGGTACCTGCGAACACGCTCCCTTCCCCTACTTCAGCCGACGTCGTGGTTCCCCTCGAATGCGCGGGTTTTATTGACGGTTGGTATCTTGTGCTCTCACTACAGTATCCAGCTACCCCTTTCGGGTCTTGCGGTTGTAGTTTATCCTCTAGCCTTCTCTCTAATGATGATATTGCCGCCTGTAAGTCATTGCGCTCTTCGGCCATTTGTTTTTTGAGCTGTTTGACCTCTTGGGTCAGGCCTCTTATTTTCTTCCAATATTTTCTTATATTGTGGGTTTTCTGTTATAGTAGCATTGGAAGACACTGCCCTCGCAAAGCTCACCTGATTTATGCTTGTCCGGCCGGCGGCTTGCGCGTCTTTCGATTCCCTGGGAGGAACCCTTCTCGGCCAGAGGTCCTCCGTGCTTTGGCTGGTTGTTGAGGCTGTATTTTCCTGGGGCCGGAGGTGCCGTGGTGATGTTACGTTGCTTGTCATTCCTTGAATGGGATCTCGATCGCGACCTTGACCGGGATCTCGATCGGGATCGGGATCGGGACCTTGATCTTGACTGGCGCTGTTCCTGCCGGTCCGAGCTGAACCATCGAGGCATGTGCAGTGCTAGTTGAGGGAATTCTTCGGACGACTTGGCATCACCGGTCCAGTCAGGTTGGCCTCCCCTGTCTTTTGGCTGGTCTATCCTCGATTTTCTGGGAGGAGCAACGTTCTTAAGTTTTTTCTTGCATAAACTATCGCCCGTGGGGTGTTCACCGTCACAGATTACACACTTGGGGGTGCAGTCGTGTCCTTGTGTTGGTGGTTCTCTTGCCCCGCACTTGAGGCACACGTTGACATTTTGGAGTCGGACAGACGTCCGTGCGGCGTCCGGTTAAGAGGCATATCTTGCATACCTGTACTGTTGGCTTGTATGGGTAGCAGATTAACTCGGCACCCATTAAGTATACGCTCCTCGGCAGTACACTGCCCGTGAATGTTATGATCGCCGTTTTTGACGAACCCGACATTCTTGCTCTCTCAATCTTCACCCCTTGAGTCCGAACACGTAGGTTCTCCATGAGCTCATCTTGTGAAGTTCCGGCCGGTATTCCGTGAACTATGCCCCGCAGGACGCCTTCGGGGTCGGCCACGTATGCATTGAAGGCGTGGATTTGTCCCTTGATTTTTAATTGACTGATACCTCGCAGCCTACTCGCCACTTCCACGCTTGGCGTAGATAAGGATTACAATGTTTGACCCAGGGTGAAGCCCCCAACAAAAAGTCGTTGCCATTGAAACTTCGTTGGCAGGCATCTATCACAGCCCTGGAGAGTTCCAGTCCCAATATGTTTTTCACCCAGAGACCCTTATGCGGCCTCAGAATTATCTTGATATCCTCTTTTGGCAGAGGAGGCGGGCCGCGTCGTTTCCTCCATCGGAAACCCTGCGTGGCTTGACTTTTTTCTTTTTCGGCGAGTGGATCGCTTTTCGATTTCTCGATGGCGTTCACAGCCTTCTCCATCTGGGATTGCTGCTTTTTGACTGGTTCTTCTTTTGCCTGCGCGAGAGAACGGTATGCCAGGCGTCCTCAGTCCATGCGCGGCGTTCCGAACATGTCGCGTCGCTAGTCCCGTTTCCGAGAAGCGCGTCGGCAGACGCCGGGTCTTCATGGGTACTTGTCTGCGGAGACGAGACTCCACTCGCGTCCGTGTCGGTGGTGCGTAATTCCGGCGTCCGAGAAGGGCCGGGAAGCTCTTCATCGACTTCCATGTGGCGAGAAAAGGCGATCAAGCCCGGCTAGGCATGCTTGGCAGCATAAAGGAGAGGTGGCCGCCGCGTCTGCCAAGTTAGTCGTAGCGCTTAGGCTGACACATTTCCCACCGGTTTCTTGTCGTGTCACACAAGAGATCACGAAGATGAAGTAAATATCGCTCACCTGCGGTCCTTGTTTAGTGGCAGCAAGGCAAGTGTTCAAAGTTCACTGGCTGTTAGTCCGTGCTCCCACAATCACACAAAAACCGTCGTACCCCGCACGTCGGAGTGTTCCCGGGACGCGCGACGCCGGTCGTGGTCGTTATGGTGTGCGTCTTGACATGGTCATCCAGTCTTCCGGCGATGGTATCTCCTCGTAAAGTTGATCCTGGCCCGAGATGTTGATACCTATGGGATCCGCACAACTTCACGAAGCAGACTATACGGTTTTTAGATGGGTTTGAGGAAAGTTTCCTCTTGAAAACCTTTGAGAAAGCGGAGCGCACAGTCAGTATGTGGTTAGAATTACTGTATATGCTCCCTACGGGAGCAGAGTTGCGCATAGGTCCGCCATTATGTTCAACGGCTGCGCAATGAAGCCACTCTTCACGCGCGCAGGAGACAAATACGGCGCGATGTTCCGGCGCGGGCGACATGCCTCAGTCTTATTCGCACGCGCTGAGCAAGATTTCACTCATGCAGCGAAGCTGTATATGGCTATAGTTTCTAGCGGAGGGCGTCCGCGGACAAAAACGATGCGTTCAAGAATAATTTTACAGCGTTCGGCCGATTTCGGGGGGCAGTACATGGCGTGTAATCGTGGCTCATACGTACAACAAAATGTGCATTAAGTGAACCAGGTGCGAATTAGTGAATCGAAGGCGAATTAGGTGGATTAAAGGTGACGGAGTGAATTGAACTTGAATTGAGCGATTGAAATGTTAAATTTATTCAAAGGTGCCCTAAATGAACCGAAGGTATAATGCATTTAGTGAAGCTACATATGTATATGGCCAGGCTCTGAGCAAAAGTGCGTCCGTTTATCGAGTCGCGTGCACAGAAAATATTACAGCGGAGGCCGATCCCACGACCACAGCTTTCTGATGCGCATGCTACGATCGAGCAGCTAAAAAGTTCGCTTGCTACCGCGCGGTGCCTTGCAATGAAAAATGGAGAGATCATTTTCAGCATGCTCGCGACCTTTTCTTGCCTGGCCGGAAGGCACCGAACCATGGTCGCACTTTTGGTCGACAATCAGGTGGGTGCATTTTGGCCGCCTAAATCAGCTGATCAGCAAACGTCGCCAAAAAACCATTGCGCGTACGTTTACGCTGGTGACCACTGACATTTGTCATTAACCGCCATTCACAGCTGCTCCTTTGTTAGAAAAAAACAATCACCATGGAACTGACGGAAACAATACGGCGCGGGAGCCGCGCCGTCGTGTCCGTAAAGTTGGCTTCGCCGCGGCAAAATTGAACATTTGACGTCATTTTGCACCACGTGATGGCGCTCGCCGAATAGCGGCGCGAGCGGTGCAGGGAAAAGTTATGCGCAACTCTGCTACCTGCGGTAGCATATACAGGGACACTATATGTGGTCACTGCTTGGCGCCCCCCTGGCGGTCCCCAAGAAGAAAGACCGTGTTCTGCGAACCGTGCGGGAATTGCATTATACCCTGTTCACCGTTTGCGCCATTGTGCAATCATAAACAATCAGATATTCTTGCTTCCTGTCGTAGATAAAAGTCGCGCACGCCTTTGTTTGAAATTGTTTGAAATTTCTGTAAAAATTTCTTGTGCCTACCTTTATTTACGACTTTTGGAGGCCTAAAACGGTGTTTTACTTGCTTATTTTTGGCGCCTAAAACGCGCTTTTTTAGTACCTAGAAATCTGGCCTCTAGTCAAAACGGTTGGAAAAGATCACGTTGAAAGTATTCTCCATTAACCTTTACGATCCACAATATCCAATCCATTCATTCGATCTTTGACAGAGGCGGCACGGGCGCCTCCAGGCACGATGGTGTGCACAGTCTCCAACAGGATACACGAGGTGAAGTCCGCGTTTCCGCCTGACGGCATCTGTGACCTACTGTACTTCGACTCCTTCTACAAGGACAACTTTAACCTCCTGGCTGAAGGCATCAGGAAACTTCAGGCGAACGCGGTCTTCTTCCTCAGGCAGGCACAGCAAGCCAACAGGACGAAGTACGGCGCCTCTTTTGCTTTCACGTAAGTCTACACCTACACCGTTTATCATTGCGTGAGCATTCTTTGATGAGCTCTTCCGGGAAATATGTATCTATTTGTGGGGATCTGTGTACAGGTGTAGTGACCCGAGAGCGTAGCCAAACGGAAAATGAAGACATCCTGAAAGATCTGTTAGAGGATATCAATTCCTTACTGTAAATTAGGTGTATTTGGGAGGAGCCGAGCTGCACTTAACTAGAGGCTGCTTAGTGATAGCAATATGCATGTGATATTATGGCGAAAGCCTTTAATGTCTCATGCTCACGTCCGTCCGGTGTCCGTCCGGTGTCTGTCCGGCGTCCATCTGTCCGTCCGTCCGTCCGTCCGGTGTCCGTCCGTCCGGCGTCCGTCTATCCTTCCGTCCGTCTGTCTGTCCGTAAGTCCGTCCGTCCGTCCGTCGGTCTGTCCGTCCGTCTCTCTGTCTGTCTGTCCGTCCGTCCGGTGTCCGTCTGTCCGTCCGTCTGTCTGTACGTCCGTCCATCCGTCTGTCCCTCCCTATTGGAAAAACACGAATGGTGGACATGGTGGAAACCACTATCCACCATTATAGTGGATTAATGTAGTGGGTGGATGGTGGATGGATAGTGGATGGTGGATAGTGGATGCTGGATAGTGGATGGATAGTGGATGGTGGATGGATAGTGGATAGTGGAAGGTAGGTTGAGAGTGGACAGTAGTTTAGGTGGTCAGATGATGCACGGTAGCATAGGTGGGTAGAAAATCTGCTGTGTACAAGGTATGTCGCAGGTACGGAGATGGGAAGCATATTTGTCAATTAAATATTTTTCTTGCTCTCTGTTACGAGTAAAAACGTATCGCCCTGTTACACAAGGTACACAATAAGTTAAGCACAGACAACAAATTGTTGACTTGTGTTCCAGATGTGTTTTCCGGCCAAACAGACACGATTATACCCTGTTTGCACCAAACAACAAACAGCCTGGCTCAGTGAATAACTTTATTCACTTGCCTACATTTCTTGTTGTGCTTACTCTTTTGCCTACAACAGCAGCTTCTGTAGAAAACCTTCCCCACTGCAGCACGGTAGTTCCTACGTGGCTCTAAATGAAGTGACTACAGAGAGATGCATTTCTTCTAGCAACCTGAAAAACATTTAAAAAGCATCATTAAAAAAAACAAATGCTTTGTTTAGGTAATCAACACATTGCTGTGGCTTACGTACACAGCTGCTCTTTTCGCGCAATGAAATACATATAGTGAGTCCTTGTTGTGGGTATGGCATATTGTTGGGCTAGTTGGATCATAGATACAGCAGACACGTTTAATCTGCGCGAAGACAACACGCTAGCACACAGAAATAAACACACACACGAAGCGCATGGTGTGTGTGTGTTTTCCACGCTTCATGTGTGTGTTTCTATGTTTTGACGTGTAGTCTTCGAGTAGTTTAAACGTCTTTCATAATACAGTATAATCGCACTACAAATCACTACAGCTGGTTAGCTATTACCTGCTGTTATTGCCTTTTTTTTCGCGAGCTGCCGTAACCGGAACACTGTCGGCATTCCGTGCCAAGACAATTACTTGCCCTCCCAACAGGCCGGCAGCCAGAAGCGGGTTCTGTAGTCAAATAACCTTCCCCTCGCAAAATAAACACGCGATCCGCTAGCCCGAGCTGAGCAAGAAAAAAAAAAGAAAAAATACAACGAAACCACAGCCTAAACTATCATACGTTGCAGCGGCAAATCAAATCTACAGTCTCCTATGCCGGAAGCCGGCCTACGGGGATACACAGCCGACCAGTTTTCGCTCGAGCTGCACTGCCGACCCCCCCCTCCCCCCCCACGCCTTCCCCGTAAACCCACCTTCAGCATTTCGTTATCCCTGAGGGGCGGATTCTGAAAAGATTCCCGTTCTATCCAACATAAAAAATTATCAGTGCACAAGGGCGCTAGCATAAACAACGTTCATTATTGCTTCACCAAATGACACAAAATAAACGCTAAGCAAACATCGATCAATGCAACTTATCGCGCCTCACCGATTCCCAGTCCCTAACCCGGTGCTACATCACCGAAATCGCTGGAGCAAAACCCAGCGGCTGTAGCAAGAATTTTTTTTAATTTGGTTATTTCAAGTGCAGTGACGGTTGCTAAATATCTGTGTAGGATGAGCACCTTTCTGTCGAAATTTTTATCTCTGATTTCAGCTTTATGGCGGGTAGTGCGTCAGTCTCACATATACGAGCACCTTAAATTTTAACAGTAGCGATTAAGTTCTTTACAGACGTCATGTGGTAGCAGGTTCATCACAATTGCAAGAGCATTCAGCACCGCGGCATTCAATATCTCTTGGCTATAACGCATAGAGCAATAATAATGCATAACATGCATAGAGCAACCTACCTTTCTCAAGAAAACATGCTGGCAGTGCACACTTGCGACGTGCGCCGGTATTCAAGTGGCGTGACGAGTCGGCGTCGGCCGCTGACAACCCCGTTAGTGGGCATCCGTCGGTCTCGCGGCAATGTGGTGAGTTCCCGATGTGCACCAACTGTCACGTCGATTCTCCACGCCACAGAGCGCGTTGCGAGAAACTATTCCGGCGCTGTTCATCGATAATGTGCGCAAGCACTTGAAGACGATGTATTCCAAGAGTAATCACGTTCATCGCCAGCAAAGCAATCGTACTTGGGGAGCTGGCGGCTACTGATCACTCAGTTTGCACATACCGCACGTCATGCTCATTCAAGAAGTTCCGCCTAAGTCAATGACCGCAACATAAAACACACAACGACGGCCCGCACAAAAATCAACCCCATCAGCACAAACACAATCACCACGCCATGACCACGTTGTAGCAGCGCGGCGCCATGACAGGAAAGAAACATGCAAGGGGACGACAGCGGCGACCCCTAGTGGTCACGGCCTCAGCGCCCAAACGAGTTTCACTTTCGACGCTGTTGGACGTGACGTCATTGCCGCCATGACGGTTTGGCGCAGCTTCTCCAGCATGGTACACCATCATTTTCCCCACCCACCATTCTCTCGCTGCTTTCCAGCATTCGCGTGATAGTGGACGCCCACTATCCACCATCGTCCACTATCCTTTCCACCTTGTACACTATGCCATCCGCCACTGTCCACTATAAACACCATCATTTCCAGCATACCCAGCATTAATTCCACTATATCCACTATCTTTTCCAGTATCCACTATGGCAGTTTTTTAAAGACGATAGTCTTTCTTGGGATACTTAAACGGAGAAATTTTGGTCTGTCTGTCTGTTTGTCTGTTTGTCGGCACGTCACACGATTCAGCCACCCGGCCAAAGTTTAACCACTTTCTGAGCGCCCAGCCATCTTGCACAACTATTTTTGTTCATACTTGTGAACATTGTCGATCAAAAAGCAAATGCTACGCATGGGTGAGGAGCAACGTCAATAAATAAGTAGTCTCTGGTATGTTTCTTTATAAGAAAATACATAGATACGTAATTATGAAGACCCCAGCGTTTCTTAGGCTGCGCTCAAAAAGCGACGCTATGCACGAAAAAGCCCTCGGCCGACGATATGTTGCTGCTGGGTTCTGCACAAGGTGATGTTTCTCGACAGCACTGCCAGATGGCGTCCATGTCTCACGCAGCGCCTCCTCTGTTTTATCAAGGCCAGCCAGACGCGGCCGATTCAACTTAGAGAAAGCGCTGTCTGAGGCAAGGCAAAACAGTGTAGTACGGCCGGCAGAAGACTATCGTCTTTCGACGACATTTGCAGCGAAGCACGCCGATACGCGGCCAATTTTTTTAATAGGGCTCCGTCTATACGTCTGTCTGTCTGTCCGTCCGTCCGTCTGTCTGTCTGTACGTCCGTCTGTCCGTCCGTCCGTCCGTCTGTCTGTACAACCGTCTGTCTGTCCGTCTGTCTCTCCGTCTTTCTGTCTGTCCGTCCGTCCGTCTGCCCGTCCGTCTGTCTGTCTCTGGCACGGAGCCAGGTGACCGCCGGGGTGTGCAATCGGACGCCGGTCATGTCGGACTCTACAGCGCTCTCGCTTTGCTTGCGTAGCGTCGCTGTGCCCAGCGTTTGCAATTATTTTGACTGACGCCGTCTCAATGGACAGAGGCGTCCACGGAATACACTTTTGAATTTACAAAGGGCCTGTCAATTTAAGCGCTGGAACGCGGATGGCGTTTGCGCGATGCGCAAAGCGCGAGAAAATACTAACGCATGCAAACGGAGGAAGATTAGTCTCGCGTCTCGCTGCGAGTCGCGGTAAAAAATTCAAGAACAGGCACACATTCGGTTTGTGTGTTATCCCACTGAGAGTGTAAAAGAAAAAAGACATGGCATAGTCAGTGGAATGGCCACACGCTTTCGCCGAACACACTTTGAAATGTACAAAGTGTCCTTCAATATTTTTTATTACATCTAACACTATATAAGACGAGCCAACACGCAACCAACATTACCCGTTGCTAGGCAACACTAACTGACCAGCAACATAGGTAAACTGTTTTCCGCCTGTATCAAACATTACGAAGCAGTTTAAAAAACCATGTTAACGGGGAGGCAGTACCGGGCAATTTTCAAGGGCTGACGCATCGGCCCCCCGAAATGCATCACGCAAGCACGGGCAATTTAAGTATAGGGTCACTTTACAGTACCAGCGAACGCCGGATGTGGTCCAAAGACCGAATCAGAGCCAAGAATTGATAACACAAACAAATTACACCATCTTCCCAAAGGGAACCCTGATGGGATGCGAGGCAGCACCGTTGCGCACGGGTGGCGTCACGGGTTGAACGGCGCTAACGCGGGTGCTGCGGTGAGAGCTGGAAGATTCGTTTGAAGCGATGGCTGGCGTAGGTCTTTCGTTTCTTCAGAGTGGACACGGGCGCTGGACCGGAGCTGGCGCGCGTTTCGCCTTGACTACCACGGCCTTGTGATCGGTGAAGTGCACGCTGAGAGGTTCCTGCAGACATTCGACGTCGAAGTTGGCAAAGACCAGATCGATGCACGTTCCCCTTATCGTGGTGGGTAGTTTCCGTTCCGCCGACCCGCACTTCATCGAGTGCACGTCACGCATGTAATCGACGAGCCATTCTCCTCCTCATCCGCTGACGTCAACGTTGAAGTCTCCCGCGACTGTAAGAGGCGCGCGTCGACACGCCTCGCCGCAATCAGTCAGCGTCTCCTCGAGACAGCGCTCGAGGCGAGCGCGCGGCAGGCGAGGGAGAAAGTGACGGCCCGCTCCCCTCGCAGTGCGCGCTGCTGCGGCGTGACCGACTTGGCACTGCTCCAACACCTGCGGCGAGGGAAGCGCGTTGCGGCGCGTTCGTACGCACGCACGGAGGGAGGGACAGCGTTACACAGCCTAGTCAAAGAGATGCTTCGCATCTAAAAATATATTCTTAGTTAAGGCAGTACAAGCATGACATAAACATGCACATTCGGCTGGTTCATTCACCAATACAACTCGCATGAATGTAACAAAAACTGGAGACCAATTAATGACATGCGCTCAAGCCCAATTATTTGTGAATGTTACAGGAAACATAAAGTCCATGCATACTCATTTCATTTCATTTATTAGTACCCTCAAGGCCAAAGGCATTACAGAGGGGAGTGAGAAAAAAAAACAAGTAAAAGCAAACAAGAAACGCAGCAAACAATAAGTAAAATACAAGTTCTTCGGCTCCTATTTATACAGTGTTAGCTAATGTTGTTTTGAACAGTTGATGGTCTTCAATGGCGGCGATGCTTCCGGGAAGGCGGTTCCAATCCTGTGATGTGCGCGAAATAAAACTATGATAACAGTGCTCAGTATGACAGGAAATGATTCCAACTTTGTGGGAGTGATCAATGCGAATGTAGTGATAGGATGGTTTAGCGATTAGTTCATTATGCAGATGGCTGTTACGGAAGTAAATTTTGTGAAAAAGGCAGAGTCGAGAAAAATAACGGCGTGAAGCAAGTGACGGCAGACTGAGGGTTAGTTTCATGGAGGAGATACTAGCAGTTCGGCTGTAGTTATGAAGAATGAATCGAGTAGAGTTATTTTGAACAAGTTCAAGTGAATCGATTAGCTTGGCAGTACACGGATCCCATACAGCAGAAGCATACTCAAGTTTGGAACGGATTAAGGTTTTGTAAAGAATCAGTTTGAGTGATGCGGGGGGCAGAAGAGAAATTGCGTCGTAGGTATCCGAGCATTCGGTTAGCGTTGTTAATTATATGGTTTATATGAAGAGATCAAGTTAAATCTGATGTTATGTGTACTCCAAGGTAGTGGTAAGACGTTACTGACTCAAGGATGGTGTTGTTAAGCTGGTATGCAGGTGGGTTAGACGCAGTACGGGATACACGTAAGACTTTGCATTTATTGTTGTTTAGTGTCATTAGCCAGTCGTTACACCAGTCATAAATAGCGTTAAGATCAGTTTGCAAGCTGGTTACATCCTGGGCGTTAGTAATTTCACGGACCCCAACACAGTCATCAGCAAACAAATAAATGTTAGAAGTTACGCGCTGAGTTAAGTCATTGATGTAGATTAAAAAAAGAAGGGGTCCTAAGACCGACCCTTGAGGCACTCCTGAATCGACTGAGCTACCGAGTCAAGTATGATCATTACAAGTTACAAACTGAGATCGGTTATAGAGGAAATGTTCCAGCCATGTTAGGATTTTCGGACTAAGGTTAAGTTGCGTAGTTTTGAGAGAAGCAGTTTGTGGCAAACCTTGTCAAATGCCTTTGAAAAATCCAAGAAGATACAGTCGGTGAACGAGCGGCAGTCAAGAATTAGATGAAGCTTATGAGTAAAGGCTTAACCGCCCCTTCGCGTAGACAGTGACGAGTCGTTCCGCTTCGCAGTTCGATATCACACGTCTGCTCGGCAAATATTGAAAACTTTTCACTGCTCCCACGGCGCCATCTCTGAACACTTCGAGGACTGACTGACGGCACTACATCATAAAACAGCACTACTTCTCTCGCCGAGCAAGCCACACTCTGACTTGCACGACACAGCTTGCATCTTCACTGACTGACTGACTGACTGACTAACCGACTAACCGACTCCCTGGCCCTCCGTCGCCGAGTGCTTATGTAGGGTTGCACACGGGTTCGCGAATCTTCGACATGCTTCATCTACTCACAGCGCAGCGAAGGCCTAGGGAATCAGGGCGAGCTCTTTCTCGCACATACGTAGTATGTTGCGGCAGACGAGCCGCGTTGATTTCTAGAGCGCTTTCTATCTTGCGCGGCAGCTAGGCTCTCTCGGCGGCGTCTTCAGCGTAGGGGTGAGGGGGGTGTGCTTAGCAGACGCAACTGTTGCTGGCGCCTTAACCCTCTATTGCATGGCGTCCCATATTTGGCACATACCGATTAACATTTTTTATAGCGGGCGCAAGAGGACCAGTGGAGAATGTGACACAGTTAGAGTAATCCTTATAGTTACGTGCACTAAATATAAAAAAAGCGCTGCCATCCCTAGAGCAGTACGAAATCTAGACATGAAATAGATTTCACGGTGCACGTGCAAGCTCGGATCATGAAGAAGAGTGACTGCTATATTTTTCTTGCAACCATTTTATCGTTGCAGAAGCAAGAAAAAATTATTTTGGCATATCTCGTGGCTTTGAAAATTCATGCTCATTAAGGTTCTTCTCAATTCCGTTTTCCACTACGGTATATAGACGGAAATCGGTATGTGCCATATTTGGCACAGTATGCATGTGAGTGATGAAATGTGCAATATGATGCCATCTGTGTTTTGGTGCACAGTGCAAATACAAACAAATAGAAATCCTCTGAGATCACGCAGCACAGCTCGTTTTTGCCAGATTTCAGTTGTGGTGGTAGGTTATGAGATGCTTCACGAAAATATCGAGTGTCAGCAGCCGTACCTGGCAATTTTTCGTTACATTATTGGCGTGGGTGCACGAAAAAATTATGTGAGGTCTAACCAGTGCACGGCGATATTTAGCTTATACAATTTGTCGGCAACTGACGCTCACAACCACAAGTCAGCGGTTGGAAATTCGGGCAGGGAAGTACAGCAAGGCGGCACCATGCGAAGAGCCAAACGTGTAAGCGGCCATCTTGCACGTAGATGTCGGCAGTCAGATGCACTAACCAAAATGTTCAACTATGCCTGAACACAGGAAGCAGTTGCTTTGCTTTATTCCACAAATCAAGCTAAAAAGACCGCAATCAGTGAGATTTTGTTTTTCAGCCATGGCAGCAAATTTGGTCGCCCACTTTCATAGTGTGCCATATTTGGCACAAACCTCTATCTTCATTAATATAGTCACAATAAATTTGAAAATTTTTGTACATGTTATTCTTCATGTAGTTAATGATAAAAAATGATCAAATAATTTTTCAATTCATTTTCTCATAATTCATGCAATAGAAGGTTAATGCGGCGAACGCCCGATTGGCGCCGTGTTTTGACGCGCTTTTGTGGGTGGTTCAAGCGCTCATTAGTGAAAGCACTAGCCTATACTCGCCAACACTATCCTACAGTTTACTAATATTACTCACTGCTGTTCTAGAATAGCCAGCATTACACGAAACTTGCTGATGGTTAAAGGCGCAGTGACATGAACTTTCAAGCTCGGGATATGCGCCTCACCAGAGCGCTCGGTAAGCATAAGTTCTTTTAGCCAAATATGAATGAAGTCTGTCACCTGAAAGCTGTATTATTTCGCGTGCAAACAGCGTAAAAGGAACGTTCAGCACACTGCGTCGTCGACATTTCTTCTGCGTGTTCGGTGTGACCTATACCATCCCGAGGATGATGCACAAGCAACAATAACCTCGGCGTTCTGAGTGTACTTAACGTGACGCTTTCTGACGCTTGGATGCACTCTTATTGGCAACGCCTGTCCTCACTCCGAAAGTCTCATCTTGGTCGAGCCGCTTCGAATGGTTTGTAATGTGCTCTTCATTGTGAGTGTGAAATTCGCAGCGCCGATCCATACCGCATTACGAGTCAACTTACCGCTCAACCATTTTGCGGTGGAATCATGCCCTTCGAGAACGGAAAAAAGCGAGTTATTACCGTACGTTTTTCACACGTATGGTACGCATCACCACGACCATAAGCCATCAAAGTGGTATAGGAGAGTGAGGTAAAGAGGAATATCATCACAGCAATTAACACGCAAGTAGTGTTCAAACTTTTACTTCGTCCACAGACTTTTGTGCATTAGCGTAAAGGCCCAGCCACATGCACTCGATTTTCCAGCGACGGCAACGAGCCACATGATCTGCGGTCGTGGAGGGCGATCCGTCGCCGTCACTTATAGCGTCGCAGGTTTCTGGGGGGGCCAGAAAATATCGCTTGTCACCCGGAAGTGAGCATGAAAATTTCCAGCAACATGGCGGTATCCCTGTTCCTCGCTTCGGTTGCAATTTGCCCTTAATGATTATTATCCGTGCTTACTTCGAGGAATACAAGGTACGGGCACAGTCATTCAATACTTCTTATGGTCACAAAACTTTGCCTTCACGCTATGGGCGAGCTTCACACGCTGCTCGAAAATGCCGCATTGCGGCGCCCCAGCGTCACAGAGGCGATCGTCCGCGCCGTCCGCGTATGAAAAAAAGTGGCAGTTTCGCCGCAAGGGTGAAGCAATGAGTGCGATAGCAACAACTTGGGATTTCACGCGAAGAACACCAAGCAGATCGAATTTCGGAGCGCGCTGATCAAGCGCAAAGGACGCGCGAAAAGAACAAACACAGGACGAGGGCGAACTAACAACGTTCACAGCTCGGCACTTAACGCTCTGCTCAAATACAAAGGGTGCACGGAACATGAGCACAGGTATACACAGGACGAGCGCGAACTAACAAGTGTCACAGTTGTTACTTCACTGTGTTTGAACAGCGCGCTTCTTTCGCGATCCTCTGCAGCGAGCGAAGTGACATTTGTGCGCTGTGTAACCTAAACGCAATCTTTTCAGCGAAAGCACACGACGTAAAACCGCCAACATGCCCCATCCCAAAATAAGCGCGCGCGCGCACGGGCACGGGCGACTACGCCGCGAGGGCAAAGGGCAGGTTGAGGAGCCAATGCATCGTAACGAGTGGCCACCCTGCGTGCACTTCGCGCCATCTCGCTGGTTCGCTGGTAAGGCAGAGAACACGCTGATATTCCCCCGAAATCGGCGTACCGCTAGCGGTGTATATAAATAGCTCAGCGTTAGCATGCTGAAGGACGCGCGCTTCTGTGGCATTGTTCTTCTGCATAGCGGTTAGCGCCGCGGGCTGCGGAGTGAGGGGTCACCCGTTCGATTCCGCGCTTCGGAAAATATTTTTCTTCGAGGCTTTTATATTTATATATATACGTATACGGGGCACGACGGCGATGGCAACGCCAACGCCGAGGCCGGCGGCAAGAAGCAGCCGAGAGTGTCCATATAATTGCCATCGCAATAAAAATCCTCGCGCAGTGCGAGAGAAGCTGGTGGATACGATGTGTTTCAGTTAGCGGAAAAGTTGTCTCAGGGACGATGATACCTAACACGTGTTGCGTGCCGGGGTGCCTTTCCGGCTACAAGGGAACCAAAAGGATGTCGTTGTTCTCATTACCAATCGAAAAGCAGCAGCACGAGAAATGGAAGCGGGACTTACCGCCGCAGGAAAGTGGCGATTTAATCTTTGAGTGGAAGTATATACGCGTGTGTGCGCGAACCATTTCGACGCCCCGGACATTGTCACTGCGTATAATTTTAACATCAACGGCGAATCCATGTCCCTGAAACGCGACAAGCCAGCGCTGGAGCCTAATGCCGTTTCAAAGGTTTTTGAAAAAGTTCCTTCGTATCCCGCAAAGCGCAAACCTCGGTCCCGCTCATCGAGAATTCGAGCACCATTCCAACAACTACGTGAGTCACAAACAAACAGATACGAGCTAAGGGGTGTTCATCATTCATGTTGCTTAATGTATGAGGCCAAGTGTTGGAAACTTTTTTTTAAAAGGGATAATCACTAGAGATTATTAGCCTACAATACAAATCATCTTTTTAGACAGATGTGAGCATTTTAAAGCAAGTCATATTTTTTATTATTTTTTTTACAATTAAGAATGTCATTAAAAGTGGGCCTTACGCCAACACTACTAACTCAAGTCCCGCTCATTAAAAAAGATTGATTTTTTCTAGGGACATGAAAAACGCCTTGGCCTTTGTAATGAAACGAACAAATGAGATCTGAAGAATATTAAGAACATAGTGATTAAATAACCAAAAAGTATGCATTAGCACTAGGAGCACCTTCGTGTAACAGGCAGAAATATTAAATCTTGTGGTATGATTTTGCTTACTGCGGTTCATTGCACGCCTATTAACGTGATAAGGAAGTATGCCAAGTTTTCATGAAAAATGTTTATTAGCAAAAAGCTAAGACTATTCGCGTACGCAAAAATACCAGAAATATAAGTTCTGAGGAAAGTCAAAAATAAAGATTTGAAACAGGTGCAGCGCTTACACATGGTGATCACGAGCGCTAAAATTCTCTATATTTGTTGCCAGTTCCATTGTGAACCTTACTACTGTGTAGAACTGTGCACGGGCCGACTTTTTGAGCCCCAGCCCGGCCCGGGCCCGCTGGTCCCGTCGAAAGCCCGCCCGAGCCCGACGCTAGAGGGTTGCGAGCCTACCCGGCCCGGCCCGACTTACAAAAACAAAAGCCCGCGCCTGGCCCGAGTCCGGCCTGACATTATGAATGTTTATTGAGGAGACAAGGCGTCGTTTTCTGATTTGGCATTTTATTCAACGTATCAAAGTGAAACATGAGCCAACGACATGTGACAGTCACTATATGCAACGATTACAAGTTGTCGTGTAAAAATAAGCTGTCCAATGATTCGGGCTTCAGTGAAGTGCGGCGCTCCTGCATCGCATATCCCGCCCAACTGAAGGTCCGTTCGCTGCTCGCGCTGGCAGCCGCAATTGCCAATATCTTTTTCGCAAGCATAGTAAGCTTGGAATATTGAGACTGTTTGTTCTTCCAGAAGTTTAGTACCTAAGATGTGGAGAGAGGATTATTCCGCGTATAGATAGTCACAAAGCTCATCGTGTGTGACTTCGCTTTCTCTCCTTGCGTTTAAAGTGGCTCGAGGAAAGGAGAACCGAGAAAGGGGGTGGGGGGGCGATCGCCGAGAACGCGCAACGCGGTGGAAAACAGCTGCAGCACAACGTCTATATTGTGGGCTTGATTCGGGCTTTGCATCGGGCACGGCCCGCCAAACAAAAAACAATGTAGCGCGAGCCCGGCCCGTGCCCGAAATGAGAAGACGTCGGCCCGACCGAACCCGGCCCGCGGGCCGGGCCGGGCTCGGGCTTTCGGGCTACCCTGTGCCCGTGCACACCTCTACTGTATACTGTGTGCCTTTGCTCGAGCGGCAATTCTCTTTCTAGCTTCCTTTGCCGCATCAGTGCCATGACGGGACGCTTTCATGCTGCGCTGCAGATCATTTGTGAGACAAGCTTTCTCTGTGTAGTGGCCTGGATTGATTTACTTAAAAATAACAAATATGCTTCTGTTGCCAATACTAAAATGGCACACAGCGTCAAACAAAGCAAATTTGGTGGTTTACAGGCTTACGTACGTGTCCTTGAGTGTGAACACATGTACCACCTTACGCGTTCCACCTGGTGAAAAGTTTCACTTTTATGAAGAAAAATGATGTGTTGACAACGCTTTTAGGGCATTAATACATGTTCGCGCTTGATATTATTCCTAAGTAACCGACAAAATACTGCATATAAAGTTAATCTTATGATTCACGCAAAACTGACACTTTCAATTTCCGTTTCGTAGGGGATGGGTAGTCTCATATTTTTGCTTGTTTTTTTTTTTTTTAAATGCGCGTAGACAGAAACTTTGTACGGCAAAATGATGGGCAATAAATGGCCCATTTGCAGTGACCAAAAACCAAAAAGTGACATTTTGAAAAAGTTGCTTTTTCCACTTGGCCTTATACCTTTAAAAACTTATTCGTGACCTGATGCGTTGGTGCACCGTGTATGTGGTTTGTGTACGAAAATTAATATATGATCGTGCTTATATTTTGTTTTTGCAGAAGCCACCTGTATTTTTTTTATTGAATTATACAGCTTTTTTTTTCTCAAATTTCCGACCATCATGACAATATAAACATCGGTGACATTAGAATATATTAACCACCTGTGAACAGCTTTGTATTAAGGGACGCAAAATACCTACTCTCGATTGTTTTGATCTGTTAAGATGCAGCCAGGAGAATCTGTGGCGGGTGAATGGGCGTGTAACAGCTCGCATTTTTGCCTCCGTTTTCAAGTGGCACCGCTGGCACTATGCTGCGAATGCACGGTTTTTAACTTCACGGGAATATTAAAAGGCTGTACCTTATCGTAGTGTCGTATAGTGCTGAGGCGAAAGGAGCTTGCCAAGCCACGGCGGCCGCATTTCGATGGGGCCGAAATGCAACAACATCAGTGCGCTGGGAATTAGGTACATGTAAAAGGACCCTAGGTGACAAAAATAGTTCAGAAGTCCCCCCGCTACGACGTTCGTAATAATCGTATCGTGGTACTCCTCCGTAAACCCCCCGACTTTTAGTATTTTTTGGCTGATACTGCCGCAAGCAGCATGTTTTCAGCAGCATTTTTTTCCCCTCCCGGGTGCTCATTTTAAAACAGAAGACGCGTTCAGGCAGGTATTTGTGCATGCTGAGTGCTAAAAGTAAATGCGTGAAAGCAAAGCGACCGTCGCTTAGAAAGCTAAAACACTGAGGCTGTTCCACACAGAACCCCAGCGATAGCAGCGTTCGAATCGTCTCTCAAGCACAGCTGCGCCTCTGGCGGCAGCCGCTGCCTCCATATCAAACTGAGGCGGCAGTTTCGTGACCATAAGAAGCATTGAATGACTGTGGTATGGGCTACCTTCTTTACAGCCACATCTCAAGCGGAGAGTGAGACAGCGGCCGCATTTTGCCGTTAATCTTGTTATCCACGGATTTGTTTTGATGTTTTGGTGGTAGCTTGCTGCACTTGTAGTAGCTTGCTGCAATGTCAACATCGTCGTAGTGTGAGGCAGCGATGTCCTACCTCGAAAAGCACGAATTCAAGGAGCGTCTAATCGACGAAGTTGAAGAGAAAGCCTGATATAGGTCGTGACGAGCCTCCGACGTAACAGCAGATACTGCTGTGACGTCGGTTAAACAAAACATTACGAAAAAAAAAACATTGTTGATCCCTCCGTCATAGGAATCGGCATAACACGAAAGCTAAACGTGTACTCACAGAACTGGTGCTTATTCTTTAGTGATATATGAGAGCTTGTAGAATGTGTATTGGTGTTTGGCAGCTATAGCATCGTTTGACGTGGACACACCCACGTTTACTCCTAGTGGCACATCTCCATCGCGACGACTGCAGCCCATGATCATGATTTAACCGATGTGGTAGCTGAAATTTTAAGGCGAAAGCCTTTAATGTCTCATGCTCACGTCCGTCCGGTGTCCATCCGTCCGGCGTCCGTCCGTCCGTCCGTCCGTCCACACCCCCACTGCGCATGCGCCAACACATTAAAAAAATAAAAATAAAAAACCTCCTCTCCACCTCTCTCTCCTCTAGGCATCCCTCCCCACGGAGGCCACACCCTCACTGCGCATGCGCGTCCCCTCCCTCTCTCATCTCCTGCGCTCCCTCTTTCTCCCCTCCTACGCTCCCCCCTCTCTCCTCTAGGCATCCCTGCCCGCAGCGTCCACACCCCCCACTGCGCATGCGCGTCTTCCCCTCTCCTACGCTCCCCCCTCTCTCGCCTCGCGACGCCGACGCAGGCAGCGTCTGCTAGCGAGTTTCTTGGTTGAAAAAACCGACTGCTCGCGCTGCACAACCGTTCACTGGCCACCCCGTATATATGGCAATGGATCTTGACCTGCAAGGTGGTGCCGGTGGGAGATTTCTCCTGTGCGTTGTCGAACGATAAAAAATTCGCAGCGTGCGCGTTAACTAAAAGCGGACTGCGGGTCTTTGTGTCCAGTCCAAGTCTTCTGTCTCTCATTGTCCATTAGTAGCGATTCGGATGTTCCAGTAAGAAACGCCGGTCCATCACTGCGTGTTTTGCGCCCCCCCCCCCCCCCCCCCCAGGTTTCTCTCCAGTGCAACGCTGCGATGAGCGCCAGCGTCTACGACGCCGCCAGTGTAAGCGTTAGCGCCCGCTGCTTCGCATCTACACATGGTTCCGTTTAGCGGGAGATGGTGTAATCTTTAAGGCGAAAGCCTTTAATGTCTCATGCTCACGTCCGTCCGGTGTCCGTCCGACCTCCGTCCGTCTGTCCGTCCGTCCGTCTGTCTGTCTGTCTCTCTGTCTGTCTGTTCGTCCGTCCGTCCGTCCATCCGTCTGTCCGTCCGTCTGTCCGTCCGTCCGTCCGTCCATCCGTCCAGGTCCGTCCGTCCGTCTGTCCGAGCTCTGGCACGGAGCCAGGTGGCCGCCGGGATGCGCAAACGGACGCCGGTCGCGTCGGACTCTACAGCGCTCGCTCTTTGCTTGGGTAGCGTCGCTGTGCCCAGCGTTTGCAATCATTCTGCCCGACGCCGTCTCATGGACCCAGGCATTCACGGAATACATTTTCCAATTTACAAAGGGTCCGTCAATTTAAGAGCTGCAACGCGGATGGCGTTTGCACGATGCGCAAAGCGCGAGAAAATACTAACGCATGCGAACGGAGGAACATGAGTCTCGCGTCTCGCTGCGATTCGCGGTAAAAAATTGAAGAAGAAAACACGCACCCATTCGGTTTGTGTCTTATCCCACTGAGAGTTTAAAAGAAAAAAGACATGGCATAATCAGTGGAATGGCTACACGCTTTCGCCGAACACACTTTGGAATGTACAAAGTGTCCTTCAATTTTTTTAACGTATACCTGGACACAGCGTATCGCGAATCCCGCGCAAAGATAACAACAAGCAAACGCTAACCGGTGGTACTCGATATGGGCGTCTTCAAAGCGTCGTCTATTAAGGAGAAAAAAGGGCAAGGTGTGCGCTTCTGAGTAATAGTGTAACCGACGCCTGCGCTCATGCATACACTACCACAGTGCGGTTCAGCAACGCGGGAGGCAGAGGTTCATAGCTGGAGCCGCGAACGCATGCGCGCGTTCCACGTCCCGCTGGGCTCTGTTAAAGCTCTGCCTCGCTCCACCAAGGCACGACATTCACCCGTCTGCATGGTTGCCTTGCTGCAGTGCTTACTGCAGCAGTTTTATTAGTCGGTGCAATCACAACCGAAGTAGTCGGCGGCGAAACACCATTGGTGCACGAGGACCCTGCACGACTCCGACAACCATGCCGACAACGAGCTGTCACACGCTAACACGAAGCGAAAGGCAAAGAACATAACTGCCTTGGCGACTCCCCGATGCTAGCGCGGCCAGGGTTTTTCAGTGCTATCTAGAAGCTTTAACCATGGCCTCCGAGATTGTGCGCTGCCATGCTTTAACTGCGCCGTCGACGAATCGCTCTCTATCGGTAATAATAAGTGTCATGCCGCATTACTTCTTTTCACCCGGTCACAGACGGCGGCACCGCCCCCCCCCGCCTCGCCAACAGAGAGCACCGTGCGGGAGAGAATGTGCGAGAGATATAAGGCGCGCTTGTAGAGAGCCTTGTAACTGCTTCGATAGCTCAGTCGGTAGAGCATCGGGCTTTTTTCGTCGCGGCCCAAGGAGTCAGAGTTTCGACGCCCGGCGGGAGAACATTTTTCTGAATGATTTTTTCTTTCGCATTTGGTCGCGTTAATTTTACAACGTCATATCCGTGACGGAATTACGTCACTAAAGTCTTCGTGGACCCTGGCATAAAACACTTTCGTGTTAAAAAAATGGCGCTATCACATTTATGGCTCCCTTGTCTCACACAAGACAATGCAATAGTTTTGAAGTGAGCAACAATGACACTTTCTCGCTCATATTCTACACGATGTCGTGAACGTTTGGTTGTTCTCGTCGCGACGCGAGAGCGCGACGGGGCCCACTTGTCGCTGTCGCTCGTCGCCGTCGCCCGAATGTCGCGTTCAGTTGGTTGGGCGCTCTTTCACAGCGTTTTTTCGTTTCTTCTGCCATGTATGTTACATGAATGTATTTTTGTTGGGCCTCAGGCGCACTCACAGTCTTGTAGCTTTTGGTCTGGGGTCCCTTCCCCCCTTTTGTACGGGAAAAATAAAGACAAATTATTATTATTATTATTATTATTATTATTATTATTATTATTATTATTATTATTAATAGCGGATTACGGTGCCGTAAACGCGAGAAGTCCTAATGGTGGAGGCATCTGGCGGTGCGAAGATGAATCTGAGAAGTAAGGAATTGTTTTTACAGAAATTACTGCAGAATTGTTATTCTCGGCAGTGGCGTAATTCGGAATGCGTTGCCTTCTTAAACATTTTTTCGTCCTATGACAAAAAGAAGTCCGTAATTGTAGCTGGCCAAAGTGACACTGCACGCCCATACCGTGGACCGGTAACTCGGTATTGTTTAGACCCCCGTACAGGCTAAAGTTCTATAGTATTGACATTGGCGACATATCTCACAATCGAGCGTGGCCCAGGCGTACGTTGCCGGGCAACTCCTCGTCGCTGCTTGGACCGCCGCCAATTTCTGAATCGGTGCTTTGCAAACGGTCGAATCGAAAACATTTCGCGAATCCGGGCGATTCCCATTTCCGGTTGTCGTCTTCATAAGTTGTTGACACGGTTGACGGCGACAAAAGCTGTTGCTGAAAACGCAATAATCGCATCCATTGGAGGGCAAGCCCGCCAAGATTAGATTGCGCTGTAACCTTGGCGGGATTTCCAAACGTTTTGAATCATTGTGCGTACTAATACTGTTAATTAATGTAACACATTTGTTAAGGCGGAAGGCTTATATGCCTCATCAAACGGGAAATTTCACCGTCGGCGGCGACCGTCCAGCGGCGTCGGGGACGAGTGATGCACAAAATGATATCACGTAATGGCGTCACCATATGACGTCATTATAGGACGTCACAGATCGCAAAAATGTGTGACGTCATCATGTCGTCACAAATTATGACGTGACGTCATGTGAAGTAACACCACGTGATGCCTTATTAAAATTTTGCGCACACAGCACGAAGACACAACGAAAAGTTCACAAGGACCAGCGCAGTCCTTGTGAACTTTTCGTTGTGTCTTCGTGCTGCGTGCGCAAAATTTTCATAATGCAGCCAAACCAACTAGCCCGACTTCCCGTTTTATTGCACAAGATGCCGTTGTAGCGCCCTCCTTTGGGCGGCGTTGTGGCGTCCTCCTGGCACGGGCACGCGAAGCCGCGGCCCGTTTTCTCTGCTCCATTAGACATGGAGTGGGAAGTGTCTGCCTGGCAGAACGCTGTTTCAGTATCTCTTACCTTTTATCGCTTAATTATACGTGCATTTCGCGAACATCGCTTTTGTGTTCGTCGGGGATGGACGTGGACCTCCACGGACGTCCGCCAAGTACGGCGGCGTCGGCGGCGGCCGCATCTAGGAAGCGCACGGGCCCCTACAGCGACTCTGACAGCGAGGGCACCCATGTCTACTCACTGAGCAGCGAGGAGCCTTCCGACGACGACTTTGAGCTTGCAATGAGCCGTAAGGCGAAGAGGCGGAACACCAGAACCTCTTCGTCATCGAGTACGCTGAATGAGAGAGCGCAAAGGAGACCCGTGACAAACACCATCCTTTTTGTCCCTGAGGTACCCGACGGCAACATGAAGCGCCTCAACAGGCAATCTGTTTCGGTGCTGCTGGAAGGACTGGTGCCACATGAGATAACAGACATCAGAGTGAACACTCGTAAGAACGTTTTGGCGATCGACGTTTCAAATGCTGCTGCGCTTAACACACTGCGCAACGTCAACGAGCTGGATGGCATGAAGGTTCGTTCCTACATTCCGGTGGGCTCTAACGTCGTCACTGGAGTCATCTACGATGTGGATACTACCATTCCCAGCTCCGACTTCGATGTTCTTGTCAAGCCGGCAAATGAAGCCAGTGTCATCGCGAAGGTTGTCCGTTTGGGCAACTCGCGCTGCTTGAAGATCGTGTTCAAGGGCGACTCTCTTCCCTCGCACGTAAAGGTGGGCCATTTTAGGCATTCTGTGCGACCTTTCGTGCCGAAGCCACTACAGTGTCATAACTGCATGAGGCTGGGCCACGTGAGGAGCGTATGCGAAAATAAGACAGTGTGTCCTCGCTGCGCCGAGACCCATTCTGCGGATGACTGCAAAGCAACTATCCTCAAATGTTCGAATTGTCATGGGTCACATGCAGCTTCGTCAAAAGAATCCCCAAAATCCAAAGGGCATTGGCGGTATTGAAACAAATGGCGAGAGACCATTCTTCGCATCGGGAGGCTGCCAAGACCGTCAGAAAGAGACGACATCGTCGCCGCGGTTCGTTAAAAAATGCCGCAGACTCTGCATCGGCAACGCCTCTCCACCGCCCCTCTTTTCCACCACCCTTGCCTCCCAGACCGTAGGCGGACAGCGCGACCAACAAACCAACGAACAGCGTTGTTGCAGTTGAGTCAGTTTGGCCTTCATTGCCGAAGACACAGCCACCTGCAAATTCCAAGGTCAGATCGACAGTCACAACCTCCGAACCAGCCGCCGACAAGCTGCCTGAGGAGGATATAGAAGTCATCACAATGTTTCGAGCACTGTTGGATGCCATGCGAAAGCTCTGCAGCAACCTGAAATCCCCGCTGGCTCAGAGTGCACTACAAGTACTGGGTGCTCTAAGTCCAGTATTTGCAAGCCTCCAATAGCAACCATGGCTACTCCAATCCTGTCCTTCCGCAACGAGGTCAGACATGCGTCGATTCTCCAGTGGAACGCGAGAGGCCTGAGATCCCGCATCTAATCATTCCGTCAGTACATATTTACGAATCGAATCCCTATAATTGTTATTTGCGAACCAAACGTCGAAAACCTCTCTAACTATCAGGCTATGAAGCTTTTGTTTCTTCAACGTGCGAGGAACGCAGCAAAGTGGTTGTATACATTCGCACGGATTTTACATATATTCACCATGCAGTTCAACCACATGATGGCAATCAATATGTCTGCTTGCGCGTAAAAAAGGAGAAAGTGTCATTCACACTCATTGGTGTCTACATATCGCCATCCGGACGATTTGAACAGGACAGACTGCGAAACATATTGACAGCAACCGGTGGCCCGTGGGTTATAACTGGAGACTTCAACGCGCATCACTCAATCTCGGGTAGTTCGACTATCAACGCTAAAGGAAGAAACCTTGTGTCATTCGCCTCCAAGCACGACCTATGTCTCTTAAATGACGGCAGTCCTACATACCTGCGGGGTCTTACGTACAGCAGTTGCCTCGACTTGACTCTGGTAACCAGAAGCTTCCGGTCGCAAGCCCAGTGGTTTTCAGACTTTGAAACCCATGGGAGTGACCATATTCCCACTTATGTGCGAATCAGAGGTTTTACGAACTCCTCCTCTGGGAACACAATGCGAAGAATCGATTGGCTGAAATTCCAGCGACTCATGGAAGATGCATGCCGAGAACACCCTAGTGATAACTTGGAGGATATGATCAAAGTGGCAATGAGAGAAGCTTCCTGCATGCTCCCGTTTACCGGCAAGCGTTGAGATTTTGACGTTGAACTGGAGAGACTGTGTGCGCTTCGCCGAAGGGCGGAAAGGAGATACAGACGCATTAAGGCAATATGTGACTTGAGATTGGCACGGCGCATACAGAAAAAGGTCCAACGCCCTTTGGACAAACTTGAAGAGCAACACTGGAAATCATTCTGCGAGTCATTGGATCCTCAAAAGCCATTGTCACGCATCTGGAGAACTATTCGTGGCCTGCGCTCGACTCCCCAACAAAGGCACCCTTTCATGGCTGTAGCCCTACATCTAGGCCGCACCCAACTTGAAGTGGCGAAAGAGTTTTGTGCGCGAATTGCTGATGTGTGCTCCATGTCCGCTTCCGCAGTTACGAGTGTTTTCCCTGAGGCCCGGATCCCCGAAATGGACAAAGATTTCACTATAGAAGAACTTGACGCAGCTTTGGCGGCTTCCAGACGATCATCTTCACCAGGGCCCGATGGCATCACCTACGCCGCTTTAGCCCACCTTCAGCAAGAGGCAATGGGAAATCTGTTGTTATTACAACCACTCATGGCATGCGGGCATTGTTCGTTCCCCATGAATGGAAGATAAGTCGCCTTCTTCCACTACTCAAACCAGGAAAGTCGCCGTTTGACTTGACATCTTTTCACCCTATTGCCCTGGCAAGTTGCGTAGGGAAAGTCATGGAAAGGATGATACTTGCACGTCTAGAATGGTACCTCGAGCGCTACAATGTGTACCCAGACTTCATGACGGGCTTTCGGCGAGGCAGGTCATGAATTGACAACGTAATTGACCTCACAACATTTATCCAGCAACAAAAGTGCGTCAAGCGCATATCACTGGCGCTGTTTCTCGACGTCAAAGGGGCATACGATAATGTAACACATGACGCCATCCTTGAGTCGTTGGAGGCTGTCGGAATTCGCGGTCGGATGTTCCAGTGGATCCACGATTATTTGACGACAAGGTCCTTTTTGTACAGACAGAAGATGGTCCCACTGCCAATTACTATACATCCCGTGGCGTCCCTCAGGGCGTGGTATTGAGCCCCACTTTGTTTAATCTTGTGATGGTAGGCCTTCGTGAAGTTTTGCCAAGTACTGTTCACATATCCATATATGCTGACGATATTTGCTTGTGGGCTTCGGCTGTAACCCGTCTACAAGTGCGTGCAAGAGTCCAGCAGGCTGCCACCCTGACATGCTCGCATCTCCGCAAACAAGGTCTTTCTGTCTCTACAGAGAAATGCGCATTGGTCGCGTTTACTAGCAGGGCCATGACACCGTACCCTGTTTCCATCAATGGCCAAAGTGTTGCATACCAGAATAGCCATCGCTTCCTTGGTGTGATTATTGACAGGGACCTTTCGTGGAGCGCCCACTGCGCTTACCTGAAGAAAAGGCTAACTTCCATCATTCACATAATGCGATTCCTCTGCGGGAGAACTTGGGGCGCATCGATACATTCAATGATGCAGCTATACAGAGCACTGTTTCTGGGATTTTTACTCTTCAGCTTGCCGTTGCTGGCAAGTACATGCAAGACGAACATCCGCACTCTCGAAAGTCTGCAAGGACAGGCACTACGCATGTGCTTAGGATTGCCACGCTGCACCTCAACTCACGGGACAATTATAATCGCAAGAGAGCATCCGATTCGAACATACGTCACCACTGACAATTTAAGAGCCCACATTAGACACCTCTGCCGAGTTCCCGGTCACCATATTGCTGCGTTGCCACTTCAGAGACCACAAGCCATGTTTGCAAAGATTGTTTCTGCTCATAGAGAATGCCTTCCATCGGGCTTCACTCCAGCAGCAAGACCACTGTCGCCTCCGTGGTGCCTACAACAACCACACGTGCGCCTCACTATTCCAGGAATTACTAACAAGAGCCGTCATTCAACAGTGGTCCTACGACAGGCGACATTGTCGCTACTCAACGAGGATTATGGCCAAAAGACCCACATTTACACCGATGGATCGGTTTCGGCTGACAGCTCCACAGCTGCTGTTGTTCTCCCGGCGTGCCAAGTGACTATGAAGTTCAAGGTGTCTCACAGAACGACATCAACAGCAGCGGAGCTTGCCGCCTTACGCGATGCTATCCTTTATGTCGCGGAAGCCCAGCCTCAAAAATGGGCTATCTTCTGCGACTCTAAGGCGTCCCTTCAGAGTTTGCAATCAGCGTTACGACGAAGGGTGCATGAGCAGTTAGTAAATGAAATGAGAGAAGTCCTACACCAGGTTTTATCGAAGGGACATGACATTGTGTTCCAATGGTTGCCGGGACATTGTGGCATTGTCGGCAGTGACCTCGCTGATGATGCTGCCCGGTCCGCCCACGAGAACGCCCAGACAACCCCAATACCCTTGTCGAGAACAGACGCTGCAAGGGGCCTTCGCTAACACAATGTCGCAAACATGGCTGAACGACCCTAATGTCGGTAACCGCCGCTTACATAAATTGGACCCATCGAGGAAGCTTCAAGTTCCATCGGACCTCTCCCGGCGAGACGCAACTTTACTGTGCCGCCTGTGGTTAGGAGTAGCTTTCACGAAGGCGTACTCTCTTCGCATAGGAATGGCGGATATCTCCAGATGTGACTCGTGCGATAGTGACGAAACGATAGAACATCTACTGTGTTCCTGTGATCACTTTGTGAGCGAACGCAACATCCTACGCGACACGCTGAATAAGCTAGACGACAGACCTTTTTCCGAAGATCCTCGGATCGTGGCTCTACGCGTCGCAGGCCAGCAAAGCGACGCGAGCACTGATACGTTTTTTTAAAATCGACCGGGTTAAGCGACCGATTGTAGGCGTGCAATGGACAGGCGCCCACGTACCGTGACAATGCTTTCTTCCCTCTTCTTTCTTTTAATCCCTTCCCCCCCCAGTACAGGGTAGCAAACCGGACGCGCGTCTGGTTGACCTCCCTGTCTTTCATTCCTTCCCTCCTCCTCTTCCTCCTAGACATGGAGTGAGAATAAAGAGCAGATGGCTTTCGCCTTCGAGTCGTCTTAGGTGAATGCACAAGGGACCGTGTGAATATTATTTTCTTTCTGTCCTCCGTTGCATTTGGAGTCGAGAATCGCTCGAGTTGGCACGCTGAACCGAAAGGCTTGCTTTGCAAAGCTGCATTTCCGCGATGGTAGACGTGACCCCACGAAAGCGGAAGCGAGGTCCGAAGTATTACTGTATGCCACAGCACTGCAGACAGTACCGGCACGCGATCCGCCTGTAAAACTGTATCAGTTCCCGGACAAGTCGTACAAGAGAGAAAGTACACAAGCGTGGATCACCGTAGTTAGAGGAACAAAGTTCTAGCTCTCTCTCGCCTTCCGTTTTCGCTGACTCAATTCTTCGCTTGAAATCGTTTGTTTCAACTACCTGAATCAGTATGTAACGCGGCGCGTGCATGCAACGACTGCAGTAATGATTGCTCACCGTCTCGCATTTTTACATCCAATTACGGTTGTATGTTAGAGCAACTTTGTGTTTTGATTCCTTGTGTTTGTGAGACCTATCTGTCGTTGTTGGATGTTGACACTCACATACTTCATACCACGGTTAGCGTTGCCGTGTTGGGTGAGTTCAGTTGAACTCCGCACAAGGCTGCATCATCGCGCCGGAAGGAACGCCTGTGCATATTCAGCTAACTTGACATCGTTTTGCTGGTTTGTTCTGTTTTTGTCGCTTTTTTAGGGTGGTATATATTTAAGCCACTGAATCTAACTGGCACTTAATTCAGGAATTGTTAATGCCATCTTCGGAGATTGTGCGGTTTTTTTTCACGCACACCGCGCACTCGTGCATTGCTTCGAGTGTGCGTTTACGGGTGCGCTTTGCGCGAGCTCGTCACCCGATACCGCATCGCGCCTGAAATTCGACACCTCTCACGCTGAGCCGCGTTCGCGAAGCAAGTCTTATACACCCGTAAAGTCGATATTCTTATAAAAACGGAGTGCAAGCACGAAGCGAGAAGCGAAAAAAAAAGACACACAGACGAGGCGAGCAGTTCTACTTGCTTCGCAGCAGTTAAAGCTAAGCTAAGCTAGCTGCCTCGTGGCTAAGTCAGCGGGTGATGCTCCAGCGGTACGGAAGGCATGACTCGAACCTTCTCAGGCTTTTTGGTGCCACGGCCATGTAGTTTTTGTTTCTCTATCTTTTTTTTTCTTTTTTGCACGCCGCGAAAGTTCGTTCACTACAGTACGCGTTTGCCACTGCCAGCGTGCACATCTAAACAACAATCACATGTTTTTCATAATCGACAACGTGGAACATCGATAACCGTGACTAACGAACTTCTCTCCACAGCGAAGCGCTGCGCGAGAGCTCTGCACGCGCACGGAAGCGACCGGCAACGCGACGGAGAGAAGGGAAAAACCGCGGCGCTTACCCCCAGGCTGTGTGTGGACAGCGGCGCGCTTGTTCTCCAAGGGACGCTCCCCCCTCACCGGCCTGCGAACGTTGTGGCGACCCCGAGACCCTTGAGCACCTTCTCTGTGGTTGCCCAGGGCTGGCGCAGGAACGCTCCAAGCTTACCACCACCTACCGACAACAGGGACTCCCTGCGACGACCACAGACGAACTGCTGTTCCCATCGCCTCCCAAACTCCGGGCTCTCCAAAGCCTCTTGGAGTTTGTGGAGGTGACCGGGTCATCACCTTCCGTTGAGCGCCCAATACTTGCGGCCTCCCTTCACCATCGGCCTCCCCCATGAATGGACGAGACCCTGTCTGTTTCTTTTTTGTCTTTTTCTACTATCTTCTTTATTTCCCACTTCCCCTTCCCCTGACGCTGCGCCGTGCTCCCTATTGGGCTGCAGAAATAAGCGTCATTTCCTTATTAAACCACTACTAATAACTTTTTGCGAGGCGCAGCAAGCGCAGCGCGGACGCGCTGCAGGTGCACGGAAACTAGCGGAAGCGCGGCGGAGAGAAAGGAAAACGCGCAACGTATATTCCAAGTTTCTATTTTTCCGCCAGAGATGGCGCTGCCTGTCAAGAGTCGCAGCGCCACTGAGCGATGCTTTGGGAGCCTATAGTCTCAAGTGTGAACGAGCCGGCGTTATTCAGAGCTGGGCAACACTCGGATGCATTATGGAACACTATGTGGCAGCGAGCAAGCCCTACTGAACATTACACACGAATGGCCGCAATCAGCGAGCACTATCCAATATCAGACAATAAGTGCCATCACTAACAAATATCAGTAAGTGCTAGACCGCAGATATCAACGCGAACCACCATTTAACAGTATTAGCGTATGCCAGTCAGCACTAGTTAACATTAACAAGCACATGGAACGAATGCTTCACAGCCAACATTGCTTAGCGCCAGCCGACAGTTACCAATCAGCCACCACTCACTAAAATGAGCAGACTAGCCAAGACGAGCCAAAATATTACTTCCGGGCCAGTTGGTTACACATTCGAAAACAGCAGCTTAATTTTAAGATACAGAGCCAAACAATTAATGATAATATATGGGGTGTCGCGTGCCAAAATCACGATATGATTATGAATGACGCCGTTGTGCAGCGCTCCTGGAATTTCCAACATTTGATTTTCTTTGACGTGCACTGACACCTCACAGTGCGTGGGTCTGCAGCCTTTCGCCTCCATCGAAGTGTGACCTGCCATTGCCGGGATCGACTCCACGACTTTCTTGTCATCAGCCGAACATTGTTATCACTGTACCACACGGGCGGACAGGACAAAGCTTTTGCACGCCACGCAGGTGCTGGACGGCAACAGTGACTTTAAATGCTGCTCAACTCCGTATTCATGAGTTCTGCATGTGAGGGCAAGAAGATACGGGCGCCATCAAAAATGTCGCAGAAAAATCGTATCACCAGGTCACATGGAAATGTCATTAATGAAAACCAAAGAAGACTAAGCAGGAAAGACAAAAGAAAAAGAAAGACAAGGAAAAAATAAGCCAGATCTACGCCGAGCAGTATGCACTTCGAGTAGAACAGTGCATCCGAAGTGAAAAGCATGCTTCTGCTCTTCGTTCATCCCTAGCGGCTCGTGTTGCACCCCGTGAGATTTAATATAGCTGTAAATGCAACCATATGGGTAATATCCGTTAAAATATGTTTAAATGGCATGGAAGCTCAATCCTTACTGTATTATGATTTCTATGTGGTTGAATAGTATGAACTTCAACCTGCTCGGTCTTGTTTTACTGTGCTTATATATATATATATATATATATATATATATATATATATATATATATATATATATATATATATATATATATATATATATATATATATATATATATCTCGCACTGAACGACACATGTATGCATACGCTGTATGTCTGCGCAGGCACAACGTCTCAGCAGCAGACTTTATGACCGAGAAGTTCGACCAGGCAATTTATGCGATCGTGCGATACCACGTCGGCCACTACGGTTTCCTCAACTTGTACCGTGAATTCTCCACACCAACAGCCGTGACGAATGCCCTGCTTGTACTGAAGGTAACCTCGGCGCCTTGTTTCGCCTTTGACTGTATTTAACGCTGTGACCCCTGTGAGCTAGGACATTGGGAAAGTCTCAATGTCGAGAAATGTCACGAATCGATAGGTTTACTAGCTCAAAGTAACGCTATATAAGTAGTTCACATAAGAAGTGTGTTTCTGCTCTGAATTTCAGCGTAATAAAAATATATCCTTTTTATTCATTTTTATTTACTTCTCATTTACAAAATTTCAGCTAGAAACTACTAATAACTAGAGGCCGGATTTTTAGGCACTAAAAATCGTGTTTTAGGCGCCAAAAGTAGGCAGGAAAAACACTGTTTTAGGCCCCCCAAAATCGTAAATATAGGCACAATAAATTTTTATAAAAACTCAAATTTTCGAATGAGGACGTGCGCGACCTAGTCTTCGACAGGGAAAGCAAACAAATGTTATAATTTATGATTGTACAGAGGTGTTAATGATTTAACATAGCCATGCAATGGTCCCTTTTCGGGCACGGTTTCCAGAACACGGTCTCTCCTTTTATTGTGCAGAATGGTAAGTTAAGTGTCCACCATCGAATAAAGACGCTCCTTGGTCTGCTTCTTTTCGGCATGGCTGGGAAGGGCAGCACAGGATTCAATAGCCAGACCGCTAAAAGGCCAGAAGGGTCTGTTAACCTCGTATTGGCCGGGTCTAATAGCGCAGGGTCAATTTCTCCTCTTTGTGTGAACACCATAAAGGGCCCCTTACCAGGTTTGAGCGTTTCGAGCTAGAAGTGTAATGCATGCACTGCGCTAACGATCACGTTTGCCAAGATTTGCAACGCTACGCTCCCCGGAAGGAGGTGAAATGTTAGACTGAAATGCCTCGTGCCCTTTATCTCACGGGCGCGCGCACCAATGTGGGGGAAGTGAAGTTCAACAAGGAATGTTCCTGTGTATGACACAGTAGTATATGAAACTGCGAGAATTATTCGAAGCTACATGTGTAATTTGTGCAATCTGTTGCTTGAATAGAAGAATGAAAGTTAATAGAAATATTAAAACATACAAACGGAATGAGCGCGCGTTTTTCTTTAGTTTTTTCTTCGAATCGAGAGCGATGCGAGACTTAGCTGCCTATATTTCTTTTGTGTTCGTGTTCTTGCCGTTCCCGCGTAGTGCCGGCGCCAGCCCTGACAACGCTTAGCATGCTTTTTGGTGCATCGTCTCTTGCAGCAGTTCCAGCTGTGCGACGCGCTGTGTCGTGGTAAGGATACAGGATCCATACCAGACTCTCCAAACGCATAGACGGATCCATCCCACAGAAACAGGCAGTACACTATAGAGCGAACGCCGAAACGATACAACACCGCTTGTGCGCATGACCTGGCTTGGGAATGTCATGTGCACATAGTGTAATCTTGCGTGCGCATGGCGTGTTGATGCGTCAACGTCGTGTGATCTTCCGGCTCCGAGTTTCTCTGATACCGAAGAGGGCAGGGAAGGAATTTGGCTTGCGAGTGGCAAAGGTTTCAAGCTCACCTACCGGCATCATGCTTTCGCGGCTCGTAATGAGCCAATTAAAAAGTTCTTGTGGTACAAAGCTCTTCATTGGGCACGCGAACACTTCCAGTACCTGACTAAAATTTCTCATGTGACCTGGTGAAGCGCCCTTTAAGAGTAAATTACAAACGAAACAAAAGCCATGTGCACATCTGATTTTTTTAACACGAAAGTGTTTTATGCCGGGGTCCACCAAGATTTCAGTGACGTGTTTCCGTCACGGAAATGACGTCGAAAAAATACACATGATCAGAAGACAAAGAAAAAAAGTTCCGTCATCCCGGAGTCGAACCTACGACCTCTTGGTCCGCAAGGAGAGATGCCGGGCACGCTATCCACTGCGCCACAGTCACATACTCCGTAGTAATTACAAATGCGCCTTTTATATCTACCACTGTCCTGTCACAGTGCTTTTTCCAAAGTGAAGTAATGCATCATAACTGTGAAAGCTACGATTAGTTTCTTCAGAGCGTCGTTCCTACGCGTCTGTCCCATTTGGCGCGTTTCTAATAGTAAAAGTGCAATTTCGTCGACGCATTAACATACTGCCAGGTGGCGACCTTACCCCCCAGCGTCGGCGTCACTCATAGCATCCATCCATACCAAAGGTATTGCTGTGAGACGCGCGAGTGCTTAGCGTGGCCGTAACTCGGCGTTCCCAACTTACACTCGCCCCGCGAAAAATCGCAGCCGGCCAACGGGGAAGACACGACGCGCGTTGCGTTTCCCTCTGGTAGGGCAGTGGTGTTCAACAACTCTAAATGCCATGAGTAGCCTACCTTAGCCCAAATTCGGCGTCCAATCAGTGACGCTCTTCTGGCTATCACACCGTTTTCTCTGATTCCGCTTGCCACCGTACAGCTACCACAAGCATATTTGACCACAAGGGTTTGTTTGGATACAGATGTGCCACGAAGCGTCAACGTGTCTGCATCCACGTTAAACGGTGCTATACCTGACAAACACCAATATACATTGTGTAAGCTCTTTTATATCATTGTACAGTAAACATTCAACTACTTCTGTGAGGACACATTTTACTTTCGTGTTATACCGATTCCTATGACAGAGGGATCAAACATGTTTTTTTTAACCTACTTTCTACTTTCCCCTGACGGCACTCCTTAATTTCGCATTCGCTCTCTATATTCCTGCTGCTGCGCGCAGGCACCTCCTGTTTTCTGCCCCCCCACCACGCCCAAGTCTTCAAGGAGGTGCTTCAATTCCATGGGAACACTGGACTGTAAAACAGGCGGTAAAAGCCGCCCGCCACGTCCTCGGCCATAGACGCCACTCTCCTCTTCCCCTCTCCCTCTCCCCGCCTTTATTTTCCTCTCCCCATTCCACTGTACTCGCTGGGACGTGCTCCCATTTAGGGTTGCAGAAATAGCGTCTTTTACTCTTCCCCTGCTCTAACTGCTCCAACCACTCGCGCCATGTCAGTGCGGTGGGGTAAGGTGGCCGGCACGTCCCATTTCAATGCTTCTACTGGTTGCTTCCCGGATGTTTGTTGAACTAGGGACCTAGGTTGTTGCACCCCATAAACTTCCGAAACGTCAATTTTTCCCGGTAACATGAATTACGGTCTCAAACTGTACTCGAAAGCAAAATTTGAGGCTAAATAGCGTTCATATAGGCGCCAATTTTGAAAATAGGCATTAATGGGCACTTATAGACATTTAGGCACAAACCCCAAAAATAGGCATTTATAGGCACTATAAAAACAATATAAAACCCCTCCTTTACCCCTAATTCATGCTCATATATCAAAGTGGCGCGATAGGAACGCAAGGAAAAAAATAGGCATTTGCCTATAATCCGGTCTCTACTAATAACACTCGCCACACAATCTTTGATTTTATTCTCTGTTGGTTTCTTAAAGGGGTAGTGCCACCAAATTTGTGGCTTGTACGTTCTTCGCTGCAAGCGTTTCTTATAGCTCTATGGAAGCATGATACACGCACCAAGATTCACGTATTCGCTCCAAATAATTTAATAATGCCTTATTTATGTGGACAACTTTCGGTTTCGGTTTTTGGGCGTCAAGTTCTGCATTGACGTAGAAGTGTAGGAGACTTGGTCATGTGACCGCACAAGGCTCGCGCGAAGATGCGCAGCACTTAGCCAGCAAGCGATCGAAACTCGGCGAGTGATGTAGCAACCGATGCTTTGCCGGTACGTACGTTTCGGAGGTGGTGGAGGTCCGGAGGTTATTCACGTCACTACAAATCTGGTGTGACGTCACTACAACTTTCGTTGTCCTCCCTATAGAGCTACGTCAGTTTTGATGCGCTAGCGATGGGCATCGATCGGGAGAATGAGCATTTAGGTACACGTTGGAAGTGAATTAAAATATTTTCTAAACGTTTGCTGTGTCCGACCCTTCGTATGGAGCGTCCTTGCATACAGAGGAAACCCACAACAGGCTTCTTATAGCCTCGAAATTTGATGGCACCACCTCTTTAAGTACTCTAGGTTGAAGCGCATGCAAACGAAGACGCGAGAAGCAAAGTCAGGAAAGGACTAGGGCATAGTCACTACTTCTTGCGCAAAAGATTTTCAAGACAACGGACGAAACAAACACCGACGGGCGCAAGTTCGGCTTTGCAATTTGAGCACCTTGAGAGCATCCATAAACCTTAAAGGGACCCTCACCACCCCGCGTTCCAAAGACGAGGGAA
Organism: Rhipicephalus appendiculatus; assembly: GCA_030522465.1. Taxonomy (NCBI): domain Eukaryota; kingdom Metazoa; phylum Arthropoda; class Arachnida; order Ixodida; family Ixodidae; genus Rhipicephalus; species Rhipicephalus appendiculatus. Next base: position 249,563 of record JALIZH010012018.1, read on the forward strand.
TGGTTTCCTCCTCGCCCTTCGCTACCCTTCGCACAGGCGGTGTATCCTCCTCGCCACTTGCTCCTTAAAATCACGTGAACAATTTCAGCACTAAGCGATCCCGCCTATCAGGACTTCGCTTCTCGGCTACACGCTGTTATCGCCGCTTGCGCAGCCGTAAACACACCAAAATGAAGTGAAATCATTTCATCGCGTATGATAGTCATGCGAAACAAGAAAGAACGGATGGGCGGCTGCATGGCAGGAGACAATACACATCTGATATTTCGCGCATGTGGACCAATCGAGAGCATTTACACTATAGACTTCACGGAAATCACTGTCTGCGTCACAGAAGTGCGCAAGAAGGACAAGAAACGCCAGAAGAGAGTACTGCGCTCGTTTTTTTTTTCTTGGTATTTTGAGAGGCTGGTGAAGGTCCCTTTGAAGTTCATATTTGGCCCACTAAAAAAGATTACGTCAGCACCTATATATATTCCTACTGACTTTGCGAGTCCAAACCATAGGTTTGCGGCTCTGTGCACCTTAGTCAAAATAATGTAACTCGAAAATAGAAGCGCCACTCTATATGTTACTGCTTGTTCTAAGGACGCGGACGACGTGGCGCTTGCCGCATGCGTATTCTATTCGAAAAATTACACACGTAATTATGAAAAGACTTCATTTGTGTTTTGCTGACGCAATGTCAAGACCACGCATAGCTTTGAGTCGGGAAGGCAGCGTGAAGACGATTTTGCAGTGTCTTTAATTTTCTTCCTGTCCCTCATTTCGAGCGGTGCTTAGTCCAGTCGTTCAAGGCTACTGCACGTTGGTCCTGTCGGGTCAGTAAACTTCGCTGGCGAAGTAACTTCAGAGTGTGGATTAGATCCTGCTTTTTTCTTCAAAGGTGATTTGAACTGAACCCATTAACTTCTTACGATACTGAATTGTGCCTTTTTTTTATTTCGATGAACACTTCGTCATAAATCACCCAGCTTGGTGCTCGTGTCTGCGCTGCTCCCCTTGTCACAGAGCTGCACTGCTTCACCAAACAAACAAACAAAAAAAACGAAAAAAAAACGAAAGCTTTATGAAAACAGGTGGTCTGACATAAACCTCGAGTTGGGATAGTGCCTGTTCGTTCGTTTGGTCTTATGCGATGTCCATCATGTTGTGGGCCGTTCATGATAGTGTCAAAACCAACTCGGCAAGTGCTCGACCGCTACTTGCCGAGGTGCCTGTCGCCAACTGCTGTGACAAGTGATGTACTGTTTCGTAAAAGTTGTACAAAGGTTTACAAAATGCTGAAATGAATTCGCAGCGAATCGACGATTTCCTCAAGAGGTTGCAAGCGCGGTGGAGGCCATTGCACGTACTTGGCTTGTCCATCGACTTCGTCGAGGATTACAAGACGGTCGATGTGATGAGGTGAGTGGTCGATTGGCTCAACTTCGGGCTGAATTTCTTCGTTACCTCCTTTCGAAGCGGAGGTTTCAAAGTATAACGATTTCAAGACTGTATGGCGGGGGTAATTTGCTGCACTTCAGTGTACTAATGTGCCAGTTTCATTGCCTTGTGTTCTGCTGACTAGAAATGCAAGTCATTCATGCTTGGTTACCTTGTCTTTTAAGTGACCATGCAGTCGACTGTTTAGACCCACTCTACGATGTAGAGCAATCCATGATGACTCAAATAGGTTGATTAGCAGAGGAGATAGTAGTAGAAGTTACGGCCGCTAACACACAACCGGGCAGAGAGCGTCATGGCTGATGGAAACTTGACTTCATGTGCGTAGCACTTGATGGGCCCGGCGTGTTGTCGATTCATAGATCCCATGTGACATGATCACGCTGAAAGTCAAGCGGTCAATGCAGCCCTAAAGAAGGCTAGAATGCTCAAAACCGGAATAAAAAAACGAACAATGTTTGAAGTGATAGAAATAACAGAAATATTACAAAAATAAGCACAATCATTAACTTAAAAATTGCTCAAGGCGTTTCGGAAAGATGTGGTCGGCGCCGAGCAAAAGAGGGCGCCACCGCCTCCCTAAGCAAGCGATTGCTCCTCCCACGTGCTCTTCTTCGGCGCTGCACCTGAAGGAGCAAACAACCTGATGGGACTCGCTGCAGACGACATGTATTTCAACTGCCGTATCAGCAGAAAGTCAATTTTCAGCGCGCATGTCACACAGCGAGTTTGCGAATCTCCCTAACAAGAATCTACTCGTGCCGGGAAAACCCGACATGCTTACTTTGGTGACATGGACGGTTTGGTAAACGGAGCAACGGGAACTCTACGAATGTGGATTGCTGGGTGCTCGTGTCACGCATTTGCTGAGGTTTCAAAGATGTGGAGCTGTATTTAACGCAGGATTTGAAACTACACGAATCGATACACGAGAACGACATCTTTTTATTCCTGGAAATGCCCCGAGTTTCATTTTTAAAAGAAGCTTCGTAAAATCAACTTCGTTAGCTCTCAATACATGTGTTGACTCATTAAGAATAAAGTAAAAACAAATGTTTGAACTCGGTAATGTCGCAGTCATACAGGAGCTGCGCTTACAGAAAGAAAAAAAAATGGCTTAATTTCTCACTTTGTATTGCTCTTCTCACTGCAAAACTTTCGAACGCGCCATCGCAAGAAGGTGGTTAGTTTTTTTTCTTTTCTGAACATAGCTCGTCGAAAATTGTGGAGCGCACTCAGGCTGACTCGTGAAATATATTTTACGCTTCGGGCTCACACGGACTCGCACTCATGAAAATTTTCTTCTACCAGACTCACTCAAACTCAAACTCACGGTAATATTACTCACCCGCACTTACTCAGACACACGGCTCAATCTCAGTGAATGAGTCCAACTGAGTCGACTCATAAGTCCGTTAGCCTTGATGTTACGGTTTTCCTGCCACTCAAGCGTCGCCAGCACGAAGTCGGCGACGGGAATGACAGCGGGTTGGTCCGTTCCGTACGCAAGTAGAAACAGTGAAGAGATCGGAGACGTGTTTGGACAAAACAACAGCTTTACTCTGGCTATTGCGGCACAAGCACACTAAATACAACACTTCAGGTAAGCTAACAATATACAAATAGTCGAATCAGCTTACAAAAATACAATATACACCAAAGGAATTAACGCTATACAAACAATGGGATAAAATTAACAATAAAGACGTGAAAGTTCGATGATATAAACAGGCGAAGGCATACGTGTGATGACCGGCAGCGTTGCGTCCACGACGATCGGATGCGAGAAGCCCCGAAGATTTCTGGCACGACTGCGATGTCGGTGGGTTCGAGTTGCAACGCCGATGTTTCCGGGAGTTAGTGCTTGAAGCAGACCTCAGGCAGGTTGAGCTAACCTGAGATTGAAGTCCCGATGCCTACGTTGCAGACGTGTCTCAACTAGGCGAACGGCTAAGTTTAGGTGGCCAGCCGATACAAAGCGCACACTAAAAACTTCGAGGAGAGATACTCGTTGATCTACTTCTACTCCATGTTTGTCAAGCAACTAGACTGCTTAGCAGGGCGATCTCCTGTGCTTAAATCCCCTTCGTGTCCCCTCTCTTCCTGGGGGAAAAGGGACCATCCACATGGGTCCAATCATGCGCATTGCATTGTCGCAGAGTCCGCCCTCAAAATATTTACGACGCCCCTTTTTAATTAGGGGAGGGTTCTCCATTAATCAAGAGAGACAACCTGTTTACGGTGACTGCGTAGGCGGATCTTGCAAGCGCAGCTCATTCCGTGTCAACGTATCTTGCCTACATTCTTATGCCGAGCGTTTTGCAGTCAATACTTCGGGGCACACTGCGGCTTTCCGTATACCTGCCGTCGCCTCGGTACTCAACAACAACACCGTTCAGCAGCAACATCCAAAGAATCACACCCCCCTTCCGCTGCTCTTCGCGGCTCTTTTTCATGCCAAAGACGGCGCGCCGGTCAGCGGGGTGGGTGCGGCGCGCGTTATTCGGCGTGACGAGGGGTCGAAAAAGTCGAATTCCGTGACACTTGAATTAGCTCTTTCGACCATAGTGTCAATAATTCTTAACACCAATGTATCATGCAATCGCTGCTCTTCCTGGAGCATTTTGCTATAGCACCTTCGAATATGAATTATCACTGGCTGCAAGCCAGAAAGAACATTTTTTTCTTGAAGGAGATGACATGAAATATATTTATCAAGAACTTCCCTGGAACAGCCGGCGGAGGGGGGATGAGGTCAAGGCACCCGACTACATTATTCACGTTTCTGATCAATAAATACTGAAATGGTGTATGCACGATTCTAGGAATACGTGTGAATAGACGCGAGTATAAACGTCAATCAGGTAAGGCTGATGGTAATGCTGAAGTAGACGCGAGTTTAAACATGAATCAGGTAAGGCTGATATTAATGCTGAAGACAAGTAGATAAGACTATAAGTTGGCAAAAAAAATGTAACTCATGGATATATTTACCACGTGTTTACCCTATAAAGTGGACGGAGGAATGACCGCCACCGTAGCAGTTTCCCCAAGAGTGTTTAAAAAAGCCTCTAGAAAGGCGGCTCTTCAAGCTTTCGCTGTGACTGTGCTGCGCGTTCCGTGCAGGCCTGGCGGTTTTTCTACGTGTAGTTTTCCTATCATACTTTTCTGTGATATACAATAATAATAATAATAATAATAATAATAATAATAATAATAATAATAATAATAATAATAATAATAATAATATAGGGCTTTTTACGTGCCGAAACAACGATACTGTTTACTGAAATACAAATTGACGCGAACCTTCGAGGAAGAAAATTAAAGACAGAACAGAAAGGGCGTCACTCGCAACTAACTTTACTCTCAGAACATCAGCGACATGTATAGCCGTATCAACCATGCGCGCGCACATCGCCTCACATGCTCGTCAGAAAACACTCGATAAGATTGACAAAAAGAACGCGATTAAACGCAAAAAGATTCGAAGAAATCAAATCCAGCCCCCACGAAGAGCAACAGATGTGTCACTAACACACATATCTCTCTTCTTTTTAATGTAGTATGCTTCCATGATTTCACGCGCTAAGGTATCATTGCTCTTTCCAAGAACGGAAACACTGGAAAACCCAGGCTCACACTTGCAGGAACCCCAATGCACCGGCAAATGTGCCGAAAGTTCATTTTTAACGGAAAGTTCATGCTCCCTAATTCTGTCATTTATGCACCGGCCTGTTTGGCCGATATACATCCTACCGCAACTAAGCGGGATCTCGTACACCACGCCAACCGAGCAGGCGACGTACGGCCTTGCGTGCCTCTTCCCACACGGGGAGGACCTCGGTGCAGTAGAAATTCGTGGGCACAGGCTCGCCAACTTGCGGGGCGCCGAGAACACCAAATGTACCTTGTACCTGTTATTAAGGTTGTGAGCAACCTTGTGCACATATGGCATAACCATGGGCCTTTTTGCCATCGGCTGCCTGTTTCTTGTCGATCCCTTCAGTTTTTGAAGGATGGTTTCTGAGACTGCAACGACGACAGAACTATAGGGTAGCCAGCTGAATACAGCCGCATGACCTGATTATTGAAACTTTACTGCATTCTATGCGGACAAGATTTTACCAGTGCTCCTTCCAGGCACATGTAAGCAACGGCCCTCTCGACAAGTTTAGAATGCGAAGCATCAAAAGGTAGAAGTGCCTTGCGTGAACGCGGACAATATGCCCAACATATGTGCGTCTCCGAGAAAGTGAGACTCGGGTCTAAAAATTGCAACACACCGTCAACAGGAAGCTCATGCGTGAAAACAAGTCCTTGGTATGTTGTCTAAAAAGAGCTGAAACCTCATCCACTGAGTTAGTGGTTGTCAAAGAAGGGTTAGCTTTAAAAATGACTAAAACGTCATCTACATACCTAAAAATCTTAATAACCTGAGCCCCTTCTCTGTCAAAATCCGCTAAAAATATGTTACATAGGACAGGCGCCACGCATGAACCTATGCAGATCCCTTTTCTCTGAATATAAAACTGATTATTGTGACACACGAACGTCGACATATTTTTAGCGGATTTTGACAGAGACGTGGCTCAGGTTATTGACGCTGAGAAGCTGAAGATTTTTAGGTCGAGCTCATTCTAGAGCTTGCGTGACCACCAGTGATAAGGCTGGAAAGTTCGATACGTGATGTATAAAATACTTCAAACATAACTATGTTTATGTTTGCTTCGTTTGTTTCTTGTTCTTGCCCTCACCCTGCTTGGACCTGTATAAGGCCCGCAGTATTGAATAAAGAAAGCGAAGACGGCGCATCCCAACGATGATCAAATTATCGACGGCCGACGCCCTGTTCGCCCATATCAGTCGACAGTGTATATTGCTTGTAAAGTGACGTCTCCTTTTCCGGGCACAGGTTCGCCCAAATAAAAGGTTGTCTTGAAACCACCGACTGCTCCCTTCATCCTTATCACGACCGCGTGAAATAAAGTCATGAAGTGGAGGGCTCCGGAAATTTGGACCATTTGGTGTCCTTAACGTGCACTGCTGGCATCGAACACGCGACTTTCGGGCCGCGAGCCGAGCACCGTAACTAACGCTCTTCCGCGGGGCACTATCAATTTGATATGTGAATACTTATGGGCTGTTTTTAGAGTTGAGATAAGTTTATTGCGACTGCACTAGAGCATGAACTATCACCGCGTGAGTTTTTTTTTTTTTTGTCATAAGAAAATCACTGAATCAATGACAAACGAGCATGTTTATGTCCAGCTCACTTTATTTCAAAGCGTTTCTTAGTTCCCCCCTTGCAAGACAAGTGTTCCACTGTTCTCTTAATCAGTCATTGAAGCAGCAATGCTGTGAAAAATGCTAGCTGCAGAAAAGAGAAACCTAATAGACAGTTGATGCCGTGTACTTGACAGCGTGCGTGCTATACTGTTTAATTTGCATAAATTCGTGCGCTTGATTGCTGATTTCACAGACTGACTTTTTCTTGCATTTAGCTGGGAAAGTTGTATAACTTTGGAGCACGTTCCGGACACCATTTGAAGTTTTAGGAAATGCTTCGCAAGTCCGGGAAAAAAGGCTTTCCAGATACTGAGAACTGCTAGTTATGTTCACTTGATAGCCGTAGAGATGATTACAAGTAGCCTTTTTAAATGCATGTCACTTTCTTATGACGTGCAGGCTTTATGAAATCTACGTAAGGGGGTGAGCCATTTGGTAAAAGTTAGCACCCTCGTTGGTGCACCCTTGTTTGTCCGCGTCATTTTCGAAGTGTTAAAGTTTCTTTAGATGATATAACAGGATTGGTGTAATCTGGCTGTAATTAACTGTGGTCACGCAGTGTAAGTTTCGTTTTAGAAAAAGCGTGTTAATGACAGACTTCTGTAATTAATACCTGTTTTTTTTTGTTGCTGTATTGTTACAGAACTGTATTCGTGCCATCCATGTTCATCGCGATTGGCCACATCTCGTACTCCGACGCAGGATTCCCGGACTGCACTATACTGCCGCCCAACATTCTAGTGTATCCGAATTCCCTCAGCAGTCGTACCAACAAGACTTACGGACACACTCTGGTATGAACACCAATCGACTGCTACGCATGCTATTGGAGTGTTCTTAAACAAATGTCCGATAAGGGAGTTGCTCCTATTGTGATCTTGAATCCCGTGCATGTACAGCTTACAGATAAGAAATGAACTCAAATCGAGCGTACACATATCAGTAATATCGATTAAAGGGAAAATACCGAAAGATGCAGTCCAATAGAGCCATAAAACTTTAACAAAATATATTATGAAAAAAAAGCTGAAACAAATCGAATTGAAGCGCGTAGCAAGAAACCCATCGTGTCGTTTCACAGCGCCCATCCCAAGTTGATGAAAAGAGGACTTGCCATGTTGTGCATGTGTAACGCGTTCAAAAAATCATGCACGTACTGTAAGTCTCATACCTTCAAGCGCAGGTGACAAGATCGATAGGAGCTGGTTACTAATATCACGGACCGCCTTCTGTAGAGAAAGAGATTTTCAAAAAAATTAACTTTTGTAAGCCCACGGAACGTAGAAGTAACATCAACATTAGGCAAGGGCAAGTTTGCAGATTCACTCTATTACCGTACTTGCGTAAGGTGTCATATAATTTGAAGCGGATTGGCCAGCGGGTTAATATCGGAGTTGCCTTGAGTTCATCGTATAAACTGTCCAAATTATGTAACCATGTCAACAAATCTTTTAAGGAAAGGTCTCGCCTGTAGCAAGCAAAACAAGTTGCCATTCGTGTCTTGTGTCGGGAACATCGTTTATAGCATCCCCTTGTCAATGCGGAAAATGCGACTGCAGCCAGACTGGGCGATGTTTAAATGACCGAGTCGTGAGCACAATTATAACGTAACCAGATCCGATAGTGGTTAATGTGGCTGTCGCACTGAATTTGAAAAAAAAGTCACGTGCTAGCAAGGAGCCATAATCAAATGACGAGAGAAATCAGAGAGCATAATATTGCAATGTTAAAAGGAAAATGTGTCAGCACGCGCCATCAATGTTTTTATCTGACGAAGAAAGTTCACATCTCTCGGCTAGCTTGTCATCATTGATCCCCTTATGCCATGCACACGAAGCATCACGTGCACCATTTTTTGTATCTCTACAGTTTTTCTTTGTTTCCATTCTCTTTTTGGCGAGAGGCTCCTACGTATGTATTTCTACGCGTTTTTCACCACAATTGATATCAGTTCATAGTCAGCGCTTCATATGGTGCGTTCTTTGTTTTTCTTATTTTTGTGTACGCGCTTTTACCACTCCCCATCTGTAATGCCTCTGGCCCTGAGGGCTATAACAAAATGAACTGAAATGAACTGAAACATGCTTGGTCTTCGTTTTTACCGCGCTATTTCCGGATTCAAACACTTTTTTCAACATGCTGCCCACTTAGTTGAATCTTATGGCGAAATTGGTCGTCGTAAAAGGGACAGTACGCTATTACGTAAGCATTAGATGGGAAAACTTCTTGTAAAGAAGTGTCGAGTATTTCTGATGCCTTGTGTGCCAATCTTATTATCTCGCGCAATATCGAAATTCGGTCATCCCGGTTAGCGCTGGCTTATGAGCGGAATGTTTTGACAACTGCCAGCTAATATTTTCCTCTATGTAATGATGGCTAGTGTTTTTATGAATGTCATTGAAGCTAATATGAGATAATTATTCAGTAGCTGACAACCACCCGCATTTATTTCTGAACCACCGTTGCATTGTATTACGTCAACGTCACTTCAAATTCAAAGTGCAGTTTCTTTATTTTTTAAAAACACACGCGGAATACTTATGGGCGTTGAAAAAACTGTGGTCTGCCACATGAAAGAAGCCCGGAAGCGAAAACGCATGGCAGCGCTTGACTTCGTGGCAGACGAGATGCCAGACATCAATCTACAAGACCATGTCGCCAACAGAAACATATGAGTTACCATTACTGGTCTATTGAATCTGCAGAAAGACAGAAATAAGAATAACGTAATGCGTTGTAAAAAACCTTTAAGCGGAAGCGTTACCGCAGAGAGAATACAGGAAACATTATCTGTAGCTAGCTCAACGCCCGTGGTTTTGGCCGAAGATACCTAGAGGGTATACATGCCCCACAGAAATTTTGCAAGCCCCACCAGTCACTGCTGGTCCACTGAATTTGAAGGAGGCATCCGCAGGCAAAAACTCTTTTGCCACGTCTGCTCCACTACATTCAGGAAATATTTCAATGAACCAACATATGCTTTACTGCCAAAGTCTCTCTTCTCTTTGATAGTGTAGCGAAGCTTTGTAACTATACAGTGGGTCGTCCTATCCAGCGCCTTCTAGTGGGTCGCCCTCTTCGAAGAGAAAGAGCAGCTCGTGCTGAGAGTCGCTCCCCGCCTTGACTGTCGCTGTCGTGCATCTTTGCCGAGTGCCCGCCAATAAACGTCTTAACAATAGTAATATTGGCACCAATGCAGTTCTCGTTGATGGTGACAATGTATGCAAATACCGCGAGGAGAATTGCGCAAAGCTCGGTATACATGGGCGCTAAATGAGACCCGTAAATATAAGCTTATAGAGACATTGCGCAGCTTCGCTGATTGACCATCTTCCACGGGTTTGGAGGGGCCGATGATTTTCTTTTATACATGCAAGAAAAGTCAAGCATATTTACATATTTACCACACACTCGCATATATATATATATATATATATATATATATATATATATATATATATATATATATATATGCGTGTCTGTGGATAAAACTGTTATGGATAAAATAAATATTTGTTTTGTTTCCTATGTTTCACTACTCTCGAAACAAAACACGTTGCGGGGCTAGTTGGTGATACATTCTTATTTAAAAATTGTAGCGCTACATTAGATGACGACAAGAAAAAAGAACATGACAGGACGGGCGCCGACTCCAACTATATTTATTGAAACAACACGCATAGCATTTCATAGCAATAAAAGACAAGGAACGCATGCGCATTCATGTAGGAACAGTAGATTGGGTCGGATTCGTGCAAGCTATCACTTTTTGTTCACCCCCGTATTCTAGAACGTCCCTTCACTCAACACCACCTTCACTTGAGAAAGTCCGATGGAAACGCCGTCTCTAGGCAGAACAAGTCACTGCACATCAGCGATAATCTGCAGCGATTCTTGAGAAGCGCGGCGTCATTTTCAGTCGAGCAACGGCGCTGTGCTCAACTCGGTCAAGTGAAGGACGAAATTCGAGTCGAGGCTTGTTTGTGAATACGGGGGTTAGTACCTCAATAAGATCAACTTATCGGCTAGTTGGTGGAACATACTGAAACGGCAAAAACAGCGCAGTAAAAAACGGCGATGGAGGAAGGAACGAACAAACACACGAAGCGCTGACTAACAACTGAAATTTATTCGGGTGAAAATGGATATAAATGCATTCGTGAGAGCATCTCGTCACAGAAAAAAAAAACACATCATAAGCAAGAAACAAAGATACCATGAAAAGCACAGACAAAAAAAACCAAAGGTCATTATCTCATGATGCTGCGCGAAGGCCTGACAAGTGGATCAATTTGGACAGTTAACCGAGAGATAAGACACTTCTTTGTCAGACAATGAAACAGATGGTATGCTAACACATTTTTCTTTTAACAAAGAGATATTAAACGCCTCGATGATTTCTCTTGTCAATTGATTATGGTTCTTTGCCATGACATCACAGTTTTCAAAGTCAGGGTGACAATCACAATGCTTACAATGAATGCCGAGATGGCCACTGACAGAACTGGTCACATTATAATTGTGCTCACGGAACCTATCGTTTAAACATCGACCAGTCTGGCCGATGTAGAATCTGCCGCAAGACATGGGGATGCGATAAACGACATTTTTTTACACAGGCCACGAATGGCGACTTGTGTTGCTTACTACAGGTGAAACTGTCAACGGGAGACCTGTTGACGATGTTGCACAATTTTGACAACTTATTTGGCGCGCTCAAAACTACACCAACATTAGCCCGCTGACCAATACGCTTCAAATTATGAGAGACCTTATGCATGTAAGGTACAACAGTGACTTTGCGTCGAACTTGCGCTTGACTACCATTAGTGTTACTTCCGCGAGCCGATGGCTTACCAAAATTCATTTCTTTCAGAAGCTTCTGTGCTACAGAAGCCAGCACGTGGTGAGGGTACCCGGCTCCTATCAGCCTAGTCACCTGGGCGTGAAAGCTGTCACTCTTACAGTGCACACACGATTTCTTGAGCGCGTTGGACATGCACAGTTTGGTGATTCCTCTTTTTATCAGCTTAGAATGGCCGCTGTGAAACGACAGAATAGGTTTCTTGCTGCGCGGTTCAAAACTCCAACATACGCACTCGGAACACCATTTCAAACGCAGGTCTAGAAACCTAATCGAATTCTCATTTGGCATCTCACACGTTAAGTCAAGGGGGTTAGCACAAGATCTCAAAATTTCAATTGTACTAGATGCGGATTCTTCAAATAGGCCTGGGTCACAGTCTAGGCACACAAGAAAATCGTCAACAAAACGAAACACCTTTGAAACACATGAATCGGCAATATTGGAAGAAATCTTGCGGTCAACACTAGCCAAGAAAATGTCGCTGAGTATCGGTGCAATGCACGACCCTATACTGATTCCTTGCCTTTGTAGATACGTACACCCTTCCCAAGATGAAAATAATGATTTCAAATAAAATGACAGCAGTTCAAGGAAGTTAGAAACAGCCAAGCCTGTTGAATTTTGAAAAGCTATAGCGCCAACGTCATCTATACACTTATCCACGCACTTAACTTGACTTAATGTGTGAGATGCCAAATGAGAATTCGATTAGGTTTCTAGACCTGCGTTTGAAATGGTGTTCCGAGTGCGTATGTTGGAGTTTTGAACCGCGCAGCAAGAAACCTATTCTGTCGTTTCACAGCGGCCATTCTAAGCTGATAAAAAGAGGAATCACCAAACTGTGCATGTCCAACGCGCTCAAGAAATCGTGTGTGCACTGTAAGAGTGACAGCTTTCACGCCCAGGTGACTAGGCTGATAGGAGCCGGGTACCCTCACCACGTGCTGGCTTCTGTAGCACAGAAGCTTCTGAAAGAAATGAATTTTGGTAAGCCATCGGCTCGCGGAAGTAACACTAATGGTAGTCAAGCGCAAGTTCGACGCAAAGTCACCGTTGTACCTTACATGCATAAGGTCTCTCATAATTTGAAGCGTATTGGTCAGCGGGCTAATGTTGGTGTAGTTTTGAGCGCGCCAAATAAGTTGTCAAAATTGTGCAACATCGTCAACAGGTCTCCCGTTGACAGTTTCACCTGTAGTAAGCAACACAAGTCGCCATTCGTGGCCTGTGTAAAAAATGTCGTTTATCGCATCCCCATGTCTTGCGGCAGATTCTACATCGGCCAGACTGGTCGATGTTTAAACGATAGGTTCCGTGAGCACAATTATAATGTGACCAGTTCTGTCAGTGGCCATCTCGGCATTCATTGTAAGCATTGTGATTGTCACCCTGACTTTGAAAACTGTGATGTCATGGCAAAGAACCATAATCAATTGACAAGAGAAATCATCGAGGCGTTTAATATCTCTTTGTTAAAAGAAAAATGTGTTAGCATACCATCTGTTTCATTGTCTGACAAAGAAGTGTCTTATCTCTCGGTTAATTGTCCAAATTGATCCACTTGTCAGGCCTTCGCGCAGCATCATGTGATAATGATCTTTGGTATTTTTGTCTGTGCTTTTCATGGTATCTTTGTTTCTTGCTTATGATGTGTTTTTTTTTCTGTTACGAGATGCTCTCACGAATGCATTTATATCCATTTTCACCCGAATCAATTTCAGTTGTTAGTCAGCGCTTCGTGTGTGTGTTGGTTCCTTCCTCCGTCGTCGTTTTTTTACTGCGCTGTTCTTGCCGTTTCAGTAGTACCTCAAATTCACTAACACGCAATGATACAGATGTGGTGCTGACGCATATGTCACCGTTCTGTGTGATGAAATACGCTTCTAATAGTTCGCGAGCTAATCTATCTTTACTTCTGCTTAGGATTTTTATTTTTCTCAAGCCGTGGTTCACAGTTTCTGCAAGCGCTGCAATGCGCGGGCAGATTCTGGAACGACGCTGACTGATCGCATCAACCAGCGCGCCAAGGAACATTAACGGTCGTTAGGCGATGAGTCAGCGTCGTTCCAGAATCTACCCGCCCATTGCAGCGCTTGCAGAAACTGTTAACCACGGCTTGAGAAAATAAAAATCCTAAGCAGAAGTAAAGATAGATTAGCTCGCGAACTATTAGAAGCGTATTTCATCACACAGAACGGTGACATGTGCGTCATTATCACATCTGTATCATTGCGTGCTAGTGAATTTGAGGTACTAAACAAAAAGTGATAGCTTGCACGAATCCCAGGCCATCCACTGTTCCTACATGAACGCGCATGCGTTCCTTGTCTTTTATTGCTATAAAATGCTGTGCGTGTTGTTTCAATAAAAAGAGTTCGAGTCAGCTCCCGTCTTGTCATGTTCTTTTCTTCTTGTCCTCACCTAATGTAGCGCTACAATTTTTAAATAAGAATGTATCACCAACTAGCCTCGCAACGTGTTTTCTTTCGAGAGTAGTGAAACATAGGAAACAAAACAAATATTTATTTTATCCTAACAGTTTTATCCACACACATGCATATATATATATATATATATATATATATATATATATATATATGTATATATATATATATATATATGCGTGTGTGTGGTAAATATTTAAATATGCTTGACTTTTCTTGCATGTATAAAAGAAAATCATCGGCCCTCCAAACCGTGAAGATGGTCAATCAGCGAAGCTGCGCAATGTCTCTATAAGCTTATATATACGCGTCGCATTTGGCGGCCATGTATACCGAGCTTTGCGCGATTCTCCTCGCGGGATTTTCATATATTGTCACCATCAACGAGAACTGCATTCGTGCCGATATTAGTATTGTTAAGACGTTTATTGGCGGGCACTCGGCAAAGATGCACGACAGCGACAGTCAAGGCGGGGAGCGACTCTCAGCACGAGCTGCTCTTTCTCTTCGAAGAGGGCGACCCACTGGAAGGTGCTGGAGAGGACGACCCACTGTATAGTTCCAAAGCTTCGCTACAATCCACCAAATTGTTAAGACGTTTATTGGCGGGCACTCGGCGAAGATGCACGACAGCGACAGTCAAGGCGGGGACCGACTCTCAGCACGAGCTGCTCTTTCTCTTCGAAGAGGGCGACCCACTAGAAGGCGCTGGAGAGGACGACCCACTGTATAGTTCCAAAGCTTCGCTATAATCCACCAAATTGTTAAGACGTTTATTGGCGGGCACTCGGCGAAGATGCACAACAGCGACAGTCAAGGCGGGGACCGACTCTCAGCACGAGCTCCTTTTTCTCTTCGAAGAGGGCGACCCACTAGAAGGCGCTGGAGAGGACGACCCACTGTATAGTTCCAAAGCTTCGCTACAATCCACCAAATTATTAAGATGTTTATTGGCGGGCACTGGGCGAAGATGCACGACAGCGACAGTCAAGGCGGGGACCGACTCTCAGCACGAGCTGCTCTTTCTCTTCGAAGAGGGCGACCCACTAGAAGGCGCTGGAGAGGACGACCCACTGTATAGTTCCAAAGCTTCGCTACAATCCACCAAATTGTTAAGACGTTTATTGGCGGGCACTCGGCGAAGATGCACGACAGCGACAGTCAAGGCGGGGACCGACTCTCAGCACGAGCTGCTCTTTCTCTTCGAAGAGGGCTACCCACTAGAAGGCGCTGGAGAGGACGACCCACTGTATAGTTCCAAAGCTTCGCTACAATCCACCAAATTGTTAAGACGTTTATTGGCGGGCACTCGGCGAAGATGCACGACAGCGACATTCAAGGCGGGGACCGACTCTCAGCACGAGCTGCTCTTTCTCTTCGAAGAGGGCGACACACTAGAAGGCGCTGGAGAGGACGACCCACTGTATAGTTCCAAAGCTTCGCTGCACTATCAAAGAGAAGAGAGACTTTGGCAGTAAAGCATATGTTGGTTCATTAAAATATTTCTGAATGTAGTGGAGCAGACGTGGCAAAAGAGTTTTTGCCTGCGGATGCCTCCTCCAAATTCAGAGGACCAGCCGTGACCTGGTGGGGCTTGCAAAATTTCTGTGGGGTATACCCTCTAGGTATCTTCGGTAAAAACTGCGGGCGTATGTATATATATATATATATATATATATATATATATATATATATATATATATATATATATATATATATATATATATATATATATATATATATACACATATATATATGTATTAGCTGTTAAAATTTTGACACTGCATTTTACACCCCCTGTTGACGCACGTACTTTACGTCAGAAACGTCTTCAACAGGCTCCTTTATAAAATGTTAAAAAGCACACATAAATAGAAACTGGACCAAGCGATAATTACTGTAATGATTTCATTACTAATAATTGTTGGGTGTAATCGTCCAAGAACCATGAGGGACGCCGCGGTGGAGGGCTCTGGAAAAATTCCACCACCTGGGGTTCTTTAACGTGCACTTAAAGCTCAGTGCACGGGCCTCAAGCATTGGCGCCTCCACCGGAAATGCGACCGCCGAGACCTGGATTCGATCCCGCGACCTGGGAGGCAGCACCCGAGCATCTTAACCACTAGACCACCTTGGCATGTATCATTGGCGCTGCGTCATAACGCAGTCTTAATGTAACAAGTGGCTTTCTTATACCCTAGTATGTATTAAGACATACTGGAACGTTATGTATAAAATGCTAGTATTTACGAAATGTACGAAAACGTGGTGTTAGCCACAAGCCAGCGCAGCATGTGTGAATATTACTATTCTGCTGAAGCAATGCAATATTTTCAAAAACATCACACCACTACTCTCTCGTGACTACCTTAAATCTTACCGACCTTTTTTTTCCTTTTTCGCGTGGACAGAATGACACCCTGCCGATACTTGAGAGGGTGTACAAGTCGCACCCAAAGCTGCCTTTGTCCATCTCGGTGACACTCAGCGGGCGATACTACGCACCGAAGCGGGTGGATACTTCCCAACGCTACCTCCCCTTTGAGGACTGCACAGACTTCCGCGGTCCGCGTTACGACGATCCGGCAAACGTGAGTGTTTTTTAAAGTGGAGCAGCAGAGGTCACTGCGACAAATCATAGCTTGCGCGTAAATTTCCTTTGCTCATTGGTTTATCGGAAGGCGTAGATAGAAGTAGTAACGCTGTTAACGACATCTTGTGAAACGTCAAGTTTATGATCGTAACATTGAGTTGGAAATGTTTACCCGTAGCACGACAAAAATCGCGAGAAAGGAGAGCAAGACAACGGTGAGGTCAGTACGAAAATATTCAGCAGTTTAACAGAAGGGCTATTTGGTTAAATCCGTAAAACGCAAGCTGTCGCTTATACACGGTTTTTACATTCTGAAGGACGTTAATGGCTACGCTGTTACAGACGCTTTACAGCAGAAGTTGAACACAAAGGCCGTTCGGCTGGATTCTTAAACACAAACGTCCTTAAACACATAGCGTCGCTGGTACACGGTTTTCATAACGGGAATCAGGTTAATGTTTTGGTCACTACCGACACTTTAAGGCAGGAGTTGAATACAAAGGTAGTTTTGTTAAATCCTTAACCACAGGGTGTCGCCTGTACCCGGTTTCCATATCCTGATTCGGCTTCGCGGAAGTCGCAATATAAAATGGCTCTGTATAGTGTTCACTTTTGCGCATTCCTTAATTTGCACCATCTGCAGCGCTTGTGACGTCAGTTACATTTAAGCTCTGAAACAAGTTTTGGCTTTCCAATTATACATTGCGTTCGCATGGTGATTGTTGCCGTATACCCGACAGGCGAACGCCACCAAAAGAGCACCCGTACTTTGTCAAAGAGACCAGGCAATAAATAATCAACATATCAATTATGTTCCTGGGCTTCAAACGTTATGCGCATTGAAGTAGCTCAATAGGCACTGGGTTGACAAAATAAAAACCTTGAACCCAAAGGGGCTTTCATCCGGATGCCTTGCATGGTAATTTAGTAGTACTGTGCTAAACGCAATATAAATACGTTGCTGGAACGGGCGACATACGCACTTACTTCAACTTGAAGTTGAATGTTCGTTGCCCAGCGGCGTAGAGATATCAGCAGAAAACAAGGTGCCACACGCACACATATTCAAGTATCTGGAGGCCGTGTTTGAGTTTCAAAATGTGTTTGCGTTTCAAAAGAAAGCGGGAAGTTCGTGAGGTGCAGGGTGGGGGCCAGTGTATTTATTGCCCTTAACCTGCGGTCATGTATATATAGGCCAGACTGGCCGATGCATTAACACTCGCCTTAATGAACATATGAAATCATTGGATAATAGCAATCACTCCCATTTAGCCGATAATTTTGTTTCATCACAAAGACAAGTTAACTCGGGAAATAGTTGAAGCTTTTCATATCAGGAGGTGTGCGGAAAATGCGTAAGCAACCCGTCGATTGTACAAACAGACAAGGAGTTCACCATTTTGAGTAGCACTTGACTTTTACATTCTGCTGCACGTTGTAGATACCACTTCTGCAAAATTACTGTCATGATGTGTTTTTTTCTTTTGTTTTCTTTTTGTTTTGCTTGTTTTGTTTGATTAATTCTTTTTACGCACATGCGCTCTTGAGCTACCCTGGGTTATATATTTCGTGTTCTTTCTGCAATAAACTGAGTTGAGTTTGCAATAAACTGAGTTGAGGCGCGCGCACTCCGTCATTTCCATACCGCGTAACTACCGTGGCGCCCCCCAGCAAAGTATGCAGTTGTCGCACCATCTGTCATGTGCGCCGCTCCGTACAGGATTCCTAGAGGAGAGAACGGGGGGGGGACCGTAGGAGAGGGGGGAGGGGACGCACACGCGCTGTGGGGGGGGGGGGGGGCGCCGCTCCGTAGAGTAGAGGATTCCTAGAGGAGAGAAAGGAGGTCAGCGTAGGAGAGGAGAGAGAGGCGGAGCGGACGCTGTGGGGGGGGTGTCGGACGCGGGCGCCGCTCCGTAGAGTAGAGGATTTCTAGAGGAGAGAAAGGGGGTGAGCGTAGGAGAGGAGAGAGAGGGGGGAGGGGACACGCATGCGCTGTGCGGGTGTAGGAAGCGGGACGCGGGAAGGAGGGATGGACTAAGCCCCCCGCAAGCACATACAAGTAAGATCAAGGAATGGAGTCAACCTGGGCGATAGACACCACCTGCCTAGCCATTGCTAAGCAGCCCCTCTGTGCTCTCGGCCTTGACTCTTGTGACTATGGTGGTGGTTGACGGCCTTATTGTACTACAGTGTTCTGGTTCGCATAGTGGGTGCTTCCATACTTCATGAAAGTGGCCGGACGCGAGACGCCGGACGCGGGAAGGACGGACATAGCCCCGAGCATAAGATGCTTCGCATCTAAAAGCCCAACAGTTCACCCTGTTGATGTCTAGCGCTCGTCCTGTGTATGTGTTCTGCACTTTTGTCTGCGTCTGGGTTTATTCCGCTACAGATATGACTACAAGTTCCTTTGTCGCATACCCATTATGGGAAGGAAAAACTTGATTATTTACTCGTTACCACACTAAATGAACCAGACAAATAAAGGTTGACACTCTTAACATTACTAACAAAACCTTACTAGAGCTGTTTATGTAAATGTGTTGGAACTACTCATGTTTCTTTATATACTTTTTTACTAAAGCGATCGCAAATTCAAAACATACATTGCTTTTTTTTTATTACAGCATTGTCGACTATATTACTCTTGATAATAACATTGCATATACTATGGCTAGATTTGCTGACTTGTTCCGTCCTGTCACTGCTGTTGTACGGGTGACCAAAGATGAGTCAAGCTGCGCAAGCGCAGCTTTTTTCTCTTGGACCCTATTTTCGCATTTACAAAATTTGGATTGATTGATTGATTCATTGATTCATTGACATTATTGATACAATCGGCCACCGTACTTCCGAATCGCAGGTGTGTCCAAGTGTTGCCGGAGCAGAATGGAAATTCCAGAAGAACCACAGTTACCACTACGAGGCTCTTCTCAATTACAACCGGAAACTAACGTTTACGTTCGACTCCATAGATTCGTTGAAATTGAAGGTATTTTGCACTTGCTCTTCCCATGAACAAAGCCATTTTAGACATGAAGCGTTGGAACTCTATAGTGGTAAAACCATTACAAGTTAATCGACGAAATGACAACGCTTCCCCAGCAACGTTTCTTAAATTTTGATTCTGCTTGTAGACCAATCACAGCTGACGCGAGTTTACTTGTCACGCTTTTATACGCCGCTGTGTGCTGCTAATTATATGATTATTTAGCATTGCGTTAAAAAGTCCAACACTTCACCCAAATGAGTATTCGAAACACCCGCATTCGGTGTTGGAACGTGTGCAAACCGTAACGCAGTATGGTGTATCAAAATTGTGCGTACGATACCAGTTAAATCAAAGTGATCCCACAGGGTGTTGTCACGAGTGCACGTAATTAGCAATCGTATCGCATGAACTCCAATATTGAACTCATGAGTTCGCGACGAAGTACTTTATGCGTTAAGAAGACCCCTTACACTAGATAACATTCTTGCAAGGTTTTTTTTTCTGTCTTTTTTTTTCTGGGCCACTTTCAAGCACTGGTGTGGCTCGAACGTCAAACGTTTGCTTGTCCCGCCGAAGTCTCGAGATCGATTTCCACCCGAGCCGTAGTTTTCTATTTACTTATTTGCAGCCGTCTACAAGTTTCCTTCACGGACAATGCTGGTTTTTCACTCACAACCAACGACGCCGACGTCGGTATTTCTGCGAAACGAGCTATTAACGCTGTGTCGTTGGAGTGACAGAATGGTGTCACGGAATGGCAGGCGCTGTGCAGGAAGCCAGAACTCATAAGCATGACGCTTATTCTGTGCAGTGTTGTATGCACTACCGAATAAAAATAACTGAATACGTTACTTGTTATGCTAACAAAAAAAGGGAACGCGTGACCACCCTACGTTAACAACAACAAAAAAAAAAGGTAACGCGTTAGTAGTACCGTTACCGCGAAAGAAGTAACACTCTAAAAAAAAGATCGAGCAAAAAGAGTGTCTTTCTGTCCCACAGAAATAATCGTCATCTGGCTTGCTCGCGCTTCCTTTCTTGAAAACTCGGCGCTGGTCACTTTCCTATCAAGAATTCTATGTTTCGCTGATAACGCGCATATGGTTCGTGACCTGAAAGTGCCGGGCGCGCGGCGATAATGCAAGGAAAGGAATGCAAGATAGATGAGGATTATTGTTGAGGGACAAAAAGACACCCACTTTACCCGACCTTTCTTAGAGGGAACGCACGTTACTTCTTCCATTTCTCCAAAGTCAGAAATTTTAACGCGATAGCGTTAAAGAGCTCGTTTCGCAGAAATTCCGGCGTCGGTGTTGGTGTCGGTGTCGACGTCGGCGGCGGCGTCGTTGGTTGTGAGCGAAAAATCATCTTGTCCGTGACCGAAAAATCGAGAAAGGTGCCCATGAAATAAATAATAAAAATTACACCATCTCCGACTAAAGGGAACCATGAGGGGATTCGAAGCAGCATTGGGGGTGCACGCAAAGTTTCCGTTTACGTTCACTCGGCCGTCGAAGCCAAGCGTCGGCGTCGAGCTACCGCTTCCGCTACAGAGAGACAACGCGAGTCTGCGGCGAGTGTAGCGAGGCTTTCGAGACAACTGCAGCGACCGGGAACCGACTGAGCGACCGCACGATTCAAGCGAGACTTCCTCGACCAAGCGCACGCGCTTATATGAAATGGGGGAGGGAGAGGAGGGAGTGGGTTTAGAGGCTGCAGCGTGGGGGGAGGAGAGGAGAGAAGGCGACCGAACGCCTGCGTAAAGGAGGAGAGTGCGCGGCATCAGCCCGGGAGAGGAGGAGAGAAGGCGACCGAACACCGGAGTAAAGGAGGAGAGTGGGAGAGAGAGTAGGCGCATGCGCAGTAAGGGTGGTCAGGACGCACACCACCACCGTGTTGAACTCCTCTCTAAGCTGCGTCGCATCTAAAATTTCCAGGTCCGAGTAAGGATCAAACCCAGGCCATCTGCATGTTAAGCAGGTGTTCTACCACACAGCCATGCTTCTGCTTGGAATCACATTGAAAATAACTTCCTCTGCTTGGAAATGCAGTGAAAGTAACTTCCATTCTTTACAAACACGCGCGTCCTGTATACAGGCGTCACAATATCACATGTAATATCGCAGTAATATTGCGTGATACAAGCGTACATTGTCATCGGGTGTCAGAACACCCGAATATCACAATGACATCGTGGTTCAAAGCCGACAACCCATTACAAAAGGCAAACACGATACTGCGCGTATTCCATTAAGACCACGTACTGGGTGCATAGCAAGTTCGAAAACATTTCCCGCTTATAATTGCTCGTGGTTTAAAGCATGATACCCATTCCATAGTATGTACTAAGTGATTGAAGTATGCACTAGGGACTGGATATCGCTATCGCGTTCAACACTTAAAGACGAAGCTTAAGGGTACCCAAGTTTTTTTTTATCAGCGTGCTCTCGATGCATGCACAGAATAAAAATTTAATAAACCTCATTTGATATTTCAAATAAGAACCCTATCCGAAACAACGATTTTTGCATAAATACTGATATAAAGAGAACACTTTGCACAAGTGTATCAGACTTTAGCAATCTTATGGCCTAATGTTTACTGTTGTCGTGTATGTGACGGCTGATAGCTTTGTGGCAATGGTAGTGCCATTTCTCAAGATTACAGTGAGCCGGAATTGAGATTTCATCATTAACGCTTTGAGGAGAGAAAACGTCACATATTTCTTGACAAATTTGCACTGATTCTGATGGTGTGTTTCTACTGGCATGCAAAACATATGCGCAGATATTGAAGGCATAATGAAATCTTGAAATCGCGTATTGCAGGAAAACAATGTTTCGGCATACATTAATTATGGCCCCCCATGAACCTATAAAGCTGCCGCGAAAATCGCGATTGTCTATGCGAAATCGTTCAAGCTCAGCATCGGTCGCTCAGGAATTCAACAAGTAGTGGCGTATACTCGCACTTAGAAGCAGAGAGAAGCAACTGGACATGTCCAGATAAGATCGAACACCGAGGTTCCGGTCACCATTCCCGATTGTGATGAACTGTACTGTGAGTCTAGGCAATACAGCCAGGACAATGGTAGTGAAGTTAGTTTTTAATTTTTCGCCTGAAAAAAAAAATATATATATATATATATATATATATATATATATATATATATATATATATATATATATATATATATAATTGCAGCGATGCTCCAGCACACAGACGAGTCAAACAAATGTATTTATTAAGGGCGAACCTGCGCCCTCAACTCAAAGTGACTGTGGTCGAAAAACTGCGTGTCAGTCGAACACCAAAAAGGATCGGTCCACCGCCTTCTTCTTCCTCCCCGCGAGAAGTCCGAGCGCGTGACGCATACGAGCCGGATCTGGCCAGGCGCTCGTGCCACGATGATCTTTGCGCGGCACAACAATACGGCGCGCATGCGTGCCCTGTGCGCACGGTGATGGGCGCGTTATTTGAATGCGGGCAAGATGTCGCGGCTATATATATATCTATATTGGCGGCAAAAAACTATTTTTCGCCAGTTTCGCGATTTCTGAAATTTGAACGCCCCTATCTAATAAATGGGGTGCTTCTTAATTGCAGAATTTATACCCCTCAAAGAACGAGTCATATAAAATCTTATGAATCGATTTTCTAACGTGTTGACAGTCTTTAGAGAAAAAAATTCACAAACATTGCAAAGCGCACAAAATACCTGTATTTCAGGAATTTATTGCTGCATATAACTTGAACTGATTATAATCAAACTCGGTACATATTAGCTTTGATACCTTCGCTTTCTTTTTAAGTGAATTTGGGTGTTTTATCGCGCTCGGTTTTATTTCATAATTGTAATGAATTGTAAGTGGTTTACAAAGACACCGAAGTTTGAAAATATTTTTCACAAAAAGGCCATTTTTAATTTTTTTCATATCCCTCTCACATAAGTCAATGACCTCGTTTACCATTCCGCGTAAAAAAAAAAAAAAACGTTGCGTTATATTGGTTGCTAACAAGTCGTAACGCGTCACATGTGACCAAGTCAGCCTTGCGGTCGCGCCGTTCTCTGTGGGCTGAAAATCGTATATAAATCTTTCAAAATATTTGTACGCAGTATAATCACAATATAGCAACTCTACAAAAACAAATGTGGTTGCATGGTACAGCAAGCTGTGTCCTGCAATCCGCCGCTTGACAAATCCGCGGCAGCGTCCGCTCGATGCTGCTGGCACTCACATTAGATGAGTGCCGCTTCGACGGCGGACGAGCTCCGCTTGCACGTGAACCTGCGCTCAGAGGCCGAATCAGATAAGGAATGCATCACTGTGAAACGTAAAGGCTATTAAGTGCAACTGAAGCGGGGAGCCAGGTCGCATGAAGCCGACACGGTGGGGCCCACTCAGCAAAGTGAGTGGGATGGGGGGGGGGAGGGGCTTTGCCTGAAGATAGAGTTAATTCCGCGAATTTACGATAGCGTACAAAACTGGAATAGATGTCATGTTCATTTTCAGCACCCCCCGTCAGAAGATTGAAATTTACAAACAATACACTTCGCCATCTCCCGCTAAAGGAAACCATGTGTGGATGCGAAGCAGCGGGGAGATGCTTAGCTTGAGCGGGAGAAACGTCGGCCGTTTCGCGGCAGCGGCCCGAGCGCCCATCGCGGCACTGCACAGGATAGAGAATGAGGCACGCGCGCACCGTCCTTTTCATACCGCGGAACTACAATGGCGCCCACAGCGGAGTATGCAGCTGTCACACCACCTGTCCTGCGCGCCGCTCCGTAGAGTAGATGATTCCTAGAGGAGAGAAAGGGGGGAGCGCAGGAGAGGAAAGAGAGGGTCGCGGACGCTCATACGCGTGGGGGGTGTGGGACGCGGGCGCCGCTCCGTAGAGCAGAGGAATCTAGAGGAGAGAAAGGGGGAGCGTAGGAGAGGGGGGAGGGGACGCGCATGCGCTGTGGGTGTGTGGGACGCGGGCGCCTCTCCGTAAAGGATTCCTAGAGGACAGAAAGGGGGGCATAGAAGAGGAGAGATAGGGTAGGGGACGAGCGTGCGCTGTGGGGGGTGAGGGACGCGGGCGCAGCTCCGTAGAGAATTCCTAGAGGAGAGAAAGGGGGGGGAACGTAGGAGAAGAGAGAGAGGGGGAAGGGGACGCGAATGCGCTGTGAGGGTGTGCGACGCGGGAAGCGTTCGCCGCTCCGTAGCGTATGTACAGCATTCCTAGACGAGAGAAAGGGGGTAGCGTAGGAGAGGAGAGAGAGGGGACGCGCATGCGCTGTGGGGGTGTGGGACTTGGGTGGCGGGAAGGAGGGACGGACAAAGCCCCCCGCAAGCACATGCAAGCAAGATCAAGGAATGGAGTCAACCTAGGCGACAGACACCACCGGTAGTGCGTTATTCTTTGCTTGCACCCACCACCTGCCTAGCCATTGCTAAGCAGCCCCTCTGTGCTCTCGGCCATGACTCTGTTGACTGTGGTGGTGGTTGACGGCCTTATTGTACTACACTGTTCTGGTTCACATAGTAGGTGCTTCCCTACTTCATGAAAGTGACCGGACGCGGGAGGGAGGGAGGGACGGACAAAGCCCCGAGTATAAGATGCTTTGCATCTAAAAACACCAGTTACAGGTGCTGAACATTCTTAGCACCACGTAGAAAGTCGTTGAGATGTCCACCGATTAGTCTGGAGCTTCTTTAAACCCCGTGTAGTGGTGAAGGAGCAAGGCATTCGTAATCATACGTCGGCAAACTCACTAATGAGTCAACTCACTCAGACTCGGCTCGAGCCGTGAGTCTGAGTCTGAGTGAGACCGGGTGAGTAATATTTTGGTGAGATTGAGTCCGAGTGAGTCCGGTTGAGAAAAAGTTTAGTGAGTCTGAGTCCGAGTTAGTAGGTTGGGGCAAATTTTTGGTGAGTCTGAGTTTGAGTGAGCCCTAAGCCGAAAATGCATTTCTTGAGTGAGTCTGAGCGAGCTCTATACTTTTTTGCCGATCTATGGTTCTACTTACCCAACTTCAGCATTACTGCCAGCCTTACGTAGGCTCACGTTTATACTCAGGCCGACTCACACATACTTCAAAGCACCAGCGTTCTTACGCCAGCTCAATATTTATTGATCAGAGGCGTGAGTTACGGAGGAGGGAGGGGGTGCAGTGACCTCCCTCCCACCCCCCAAAGCTGTTTCCTAGGAATTTTTGATAAAAATATTTCATGTGAGTCATGTCATTCAATAAAAAAGTGCATACTGGATTGCAACCACTGATATCTCATATTTGAAGGTACCAGATGAAAAGGCGCCAAGTAGAGCACCGATTACACGAGATGTCGGTGTTATAGAGCATTGACACCATGTTCAAAGAAGCCAATTGTACGCTAACATACTCATGAGTCGGCTCACTCAGACTCACTCAGACTCGGATAGAGCCGTGAGCCTGAGTCTGAGTGAGTCCTTCTGGAAAATATTTTCGTCAGTCTGAGTTCGAGTGATTCCGGCTGGGAAAAAGTTTAGTGAGTCTGAGTCCGAGCGAGTCCGGTTGAGGAAAAGTTTGGTGAATCTGAGTCCGAGTGAGCACCAAGGAGAAAATATATTTCATGAGTGAGTCTGAGTGAGCTCCACGTGTTTTGCCGACCTATGTTCGTAATATTTGACTGAGTTTTTCTATGGGAAGCGGTGTGCTCGTATCTCCGACAAAACTTTCAACAAGGGAAGTGACAAATATTTGACTCACTAGCCTGCCGTTGGAAAAGGTTGAGTTTC
This sequence comes from Rhipicephalus appendiculatus, assembly GCA_030522465.1. NCBI lineage: Eukaryota > Metazoa > Arthropoda > Arachnida > Ixodida > Ixodidae > Rhipicephalus > Rhipicephalus appendiculatus. The sequence goes on from JALIZH010012018.1 coordinate 275,957, forward strand.
AGCTCAAGAGCCTCAACGCCAGCAAGAATACCGGACACGAGCTTCTGAACATCTTTCCCTGACCTAGTACTTCAATAAAGAATCTCTCATGCCCCTTTTTTGAAACTGTGCGAAGAGAGGAAGTGAAGACGGGTACAATGCCAACTGGAAGCGGTCTTTCCTTCTATTTAACCTTCATTTCAGGCCAGAACTTCCATGTCGTCCTTCAGAGAGGAATATATATTCGTTGGTGTGTGTGTGGAAGGGTATGGGGAAGTTCTGATGTAGTGCCGAGCGTCGCGCATTCTGCCGCGGGGGCCCCGGGTTACCATCCCAAGCATTAGTTGATACTCCAATTCTCAGCGTCCGGCAGGCCAAAAGCGGTCCGCCGCTGCGACAAAATGATAGCTCTGGGAACGCAGAGCCCACGAGACTAACAAATTCTGAGTAAGTCTCCCGGGATAATTGGAATAAGAAGTAACGAGTAACGCGACATCTCACGTTACCGGAAAATGCTAACGTATGTACGTTACCCTCTCCGGTTACAGATGTTAACGAGTGCGTTACTAAATCGCCAAAAAGTAAGTGCTGGCGGGCAACACCTTACCGGTTACACTGAATCTGTGTTTATTATTCGGCACCATGCTTCCACAAGAACATACAAATTTCATGTTTGCTGACATTGCAGGCATTAAAGGAACGCTGAGGGCAAATCCCAGCTTATGTCAGATGAAGGCTATGACACTATGCAGCTTACCCGGAAGATGGATGCTATCTGCTAGAGTACACGCGGGTAGTAAATATGTCTCCTTTCCGTAATCAATACCAGTAAATTTATTGCTGCGTGATGACGATATGTAGGGATGAAGGCTATGACACTGCGCAGCTTACCCGGAAGATGGATGCTATCTGCTAGAGTACACGCGGGTGGTAACTATGTCTCGTTTCCGTAATCAATACCAGTAAATTTATTGCTTCGTGATGGCGATATGTAGGGATGACGGCTATGACACTATGCAGCCTTACCCGGAAGATGGATGCTATCTGCTAGAGTACACGCGGGTAGTAAATATGTCTCCTTTCCGTAATCAATACCAGTAAATTTATTGCTGCGTGATGACGATATGTAGGGATGACGGCTATGACACTATGCAGCTTACCCGGAAGATGGATGCTATCTGCTAGAGTACACGCGGGTAGTAAATATGTCTCCTTTCCGTAATCAATACCAGTAAATTTATTGCTTCGTGATGGCGATATGTAGGGATGAAGGCTATGACACTATGCAGCTTACCCGGAAGATGGATGCTATCTGCTAGAGTACACGCGGGTAGTAAATATGTCTCCTTTCCGTAATCAATACCAGTAAATTTATTGCTGCGTGATGGCGATATGTAGGGATGAAGGCTATGACACTAGGCAGCTTAACCGGAAGATAGATGCTATCTGCTAGAGTACACGCGGGTGGTAACTATGTCTCGTTTCCGTAATCAATACCAGTAAATTTATTGCTGCGTGATGGCGATATGTAGGGATGAAGGCTATGACACTACGCAGCTTACCCGGAAGATGGATGCTATCTGCTAGAGTACACGCGGGTGGTAACTATGTCTCCTTTCCGTAATCAATACCAGTAAATTTATTGCTGCGTGATGGCGATATGTAGGGATGAAGGCTATGACACTATGGCAGCTTACCCGGAAGATGGATGCTATCTGCTAGAGTACACGCGGGTAGTAAATATGTCTCCTTTCCGTAATCAATACCAGTAAATTTATTGCTGCGTGATGGCGATATGTAGGGATGAAGGCTATGACACTATGGCAGCTTAACCCGGAAGATAGATGCTATCTGCTAGAGTACACGCGGGTGGTAACTATGTCTCGTTTCCGTAATCAATACCAGTAAATTTATTGCTGCGTGATGGCGATATGTAGGGATGAAGGCTATGACACTATGCAGCTTACCCGGAAGATGGATGCTATCTGCTAGAGTACACGCGGGTAGTAAATATGTCTCCTTTCCGTAATCAATACCAGTAAATTTATTGCTGCGTGATGGCGATATGTAGGGATGAAGGCTATGACACTATGCAGCTTACCCGGAAGATGGATGCTATCTGCTAGAGTACACGCGGGTAGTAAATATGTCTCCTTTCCGTAATCAATACCAGTAAATTTATTGCTGCGTGATGACGATATGTAGGGATGAAGGCTATGACACTAGGCAGCTTAACCCGGAAGATGGATGCTATCTGCTAGAGTACACGCGGGTGGGAACTATGTCTCCGTTTCCGTAATCAATACCAGTAAATTTATTGCTTCGTGATGGCGATATGTAGGGATGAACGGCTATGACACTATGCAGCTTACCCGGAAGATGGATGCTATCTGCTAGAGTACACGCGGGTAGTAAATATGTCTCCTTTCCGTAATCAATACCAGTAAATTTATTGCTGCGTGATGACGATATGTAGGGATGAAGGCTATGACACTAGGCAGCTTAACCGGAAGATAGATGCTATCTGCAAGAGTACACGCAGGTAGTAACTATGTCTCCTTTCCTTAATTAATACCAGTAAACTTATTGCTGCGTGATGGCGATATGTAGGGATGAAGGCTATGACACTATGCAGCTTACCCGGAAGATGGATGCTATCTGCTAGAGTACACGCGGGTGGTAACTATGTCTCCTTTCCGTAATCAATACCAGTAAATTTATTGCTGCGTGATGGCGATATGTAGGGATGAAGGCTATGACACTAGGCAGCTTACCCGGAAGATGGATGCTATCTGCTAGAGTACACGCGGGTAGTAAATATGTCTCCTTTCCGTAATCAATACCAGTAATTTTTTTGCTGCGTGATGGCGATATGTAGGGATGAAGGCTATGACACTATGGCAGCTTACCCGGAAGATGGATGCTATCTGCTAGAGTACACGCGGGTGGTAACTATGTCTCCTTTCCGTAATCAATACCAGTAATTTTTTTGCTGCGTGATGGCGATATGTAGGGATGAAGGCTATGACACTAGGCAGCTTACCCGGAAGATGGATGCTATCTGCTAGAGTACACGCGGGTAGTAAATATGTCTCCTTTCCGTAATCAATACCAGTAAATTTATTGCTGCGTGATGGCGATATGTAGGGATGAAGGCTATGACACTAGGCAGCTTAACCCGGAAGATAGATGCTATCTGCAAGAGTACACGCAGGTAGTAACTATGTCTCCTTTCCTTAATTAATACCAGTAAACTTTATTGCTGCGTGATGGCGATATGTAGGGATGAAGGCTATGACACTAGGCAGCTTACCCGGAAGATGGATGCTATCTGCTAGAGTACACGCGGGTGGTAACTATGTCTCCTTTCCGTAATCAATACCAGTAATTTTTTTGCTGCGTGATGGCGATATGTAGGGATGAAGGCTATGACAATAGGCAGCATACCCGGAAGATGGATGCTATCTGCTAGAGTACACTCGGGTAGTAAATATGTCTCCTTTCCATAATTAATACCAGTAAATTTATTGCTGCGTGATGGCGATATGTAGGGATGAAGGCTATGACACTAGGCAGCTTACCCGGAAGATGGATTTCTCTGCTAGAGTACACGCGGGTGGTAACTATGTCTCCTTTCCGTAATCAATACGAGTAAATTTATTGCTGCGTGATGGCGATATGTAGGGATGAAGGCTATGACACTAGGCAGCTTACCCGGAAGATGGATGCTATCTGCTAGAGCACACGCGGGTAGTAAATACGTCTCCTTTCCGTAATCAATACCAAGTAATTTTTTTTGCTGCGTGATGGCGATATGTAGGGATGAAGGCTATGACACTAGGCAGCTTACCCGGAAGATGGATGCTATCTGCTAGAGCACACGCGGGTAGTAAATATGTCTTCTTTCCGTAATCAATACCAGTAATTTTTTTGCTGCGTGATGGCGATATGTAGGGATGAAGGCTATGACAATAGGCAGCATACCCGGAAGATGGATGCTATCTGCTAGAGTACACTCGGGTAGTAAATATGTCTCCTTTCCATAATTAATACCAGTAAATTTATTGCTGCGTGATGGCGATATGTAGGGATGAAGGCTATGACACTATGCAGCTTACCGGTAAGATGGATGCTATCTGCTAGAGTACACGCGGGTGGTAACTCTGTCTCCTTTCCGTAATCAATACCAGTAAATTTATTGCTGCGTGATGGCGATATGTAGGGATGAAGGCTATGACACTAGGCAGCTTACCCGGAAGATGGATGCTATCTGCTAGAGTACACGCGGGTGGTAACTATGTCTCCTTTCCGTAATCAATACCAGTAAATTTATTGCTGCGTGATGGCGATATGTAGGGATGAAGGCTATGACACTAGGCAGCTTACCCGGAAGATGGATGCTATCTGCTAGAGTACACGCGGGTAGTAAATATGTCTCCTTTCCGTAATCAATACCAGTAATTTTTTTGCTGCGTGATGGCGATATGTAGGGATGAAGGCTATGACACTAGGCAGCTTACCCGGAAGATGGGTGCTATCTGTTAGAGTACACGCGGGTAGTAAATACGTCTCCTTTCCGTAATCAATACCAGTAATTTTTTTTGCTGCGTGATGGCGATATGTAGGGTTGAAGGCTATGACACTAGGCAGCATACCCGGAAGATCGATGCCTCTGCTAGAGTACACGCGGGTGGTAACTATGTCTCCTTTCCGTAATCAATACCAGTAATTTTTTTTGCTGCGTGATGGCGATATGTAGGGTTGAAGGCTATGACACTAGGCAGCATACCCGGAAGATGGATGCTATCTGCTAGAGTACAAAGAAAAACCGGCAGATCCCACGCACTGTGGGAATCGATGTAATGCGAAGCAGCCAGCAAGAAACAAATCATGCTGTACACAATATGCATGTCATGATTTACTTGGTGGGCCTATCATTTATACTCGTCATACAGTCACGTCGCGCAATACCAATTTTGGTGCATATCAAGCTAGCGAACTGGACGCAAGCGCACCATGAGCGTGGCATGTAAATTGCATTGTAGATGAGATGCATGCCAAAATTTTCATGCTACCACCTGCCCCCCTATGTTCGCTATATGGTCACGACGCGCAATGCCAGTTTTGGTGTATATCAACGTTGCGAAACGGCCATGAGAGCGCCATGAGCGTGGCATGCAATTCTTATTGCACATGACATATCATAATTTCCATATTACGACTTGTCACTTATGTTCGTCATACAGTCACGTCACGCAACACCAATTTTGGTGCATATCAAGCTAGCGAACTGGACGCAAGCGCAGCATGAGCGTGGCATGTAAATGGCATTGTAGATGCCATGCATGCCAACATTTTCATGTTGCCACCTGCCACTTATGTTCGCTATATAGTCACGTCGCGCCAATGCCAGTTGTGGTGTATTCGTTACAATTAGACTTCAATGCAGAAACTTTCCTTAGGGTACAAGTTGTGTGCTACGTAAATATGACCGCGTTGCCACCGTTAAAAGTTGGTTTTAAAAATAAATAAATAAGTGCTCCAGATGTCTCATTTGGTGTGTGCTACGTAAATATGACCACGTTGCCACCGTTAAAAGTTCGTTTTAAAAATAAATAAATAAATGCTCCAGATCTCTCATTTTGTGTGTGCTACGTAAATATGACCACGTTGCCACTGTTAAAAGTGTGTTTTAAAAATAAATAAATGCTCCAGATGTCTCATTTGGTGTGTGCTACGTAAATATGAGCACGTTGCCACCTTTAAAAGTTTGCTTTAAAAATAAGTAAATAAATGCTCCAGATGTCTCATTTTGCCCAAACCTGCGGGGCAAAACGAGACGCCGCGTGGGGCAAAACGAGACAGTGTGAAAAAAAATTCATCCCTTCAGTTTTTCCATAGAAGGACTTGAAATTCACTCCGCGGGCCCTTACGCAGTCCTAATAAGCCCAGTACTTGCACTCCACGCATTGAATCCATACAGAACCGGGTGCTGTATTGCTCCGAAACTCCTTGCAGATCAAACACCGCCAGTCTTTCTTCGTGCTAATGTTGTATTTTGTTGAACGGCTTGCACTTCATTGGTATATTCAACGACTGGAGGCTATGTTCGGGCGTATTTTCTTTGCCTCTTTGTGCCGTTTTGACGCAAAACTGCTCAGGTGTTTCGTGGTCTTTAACTTCGTCAGCCGTGCTTTTTGAGGCAATGAATGTAAAACTGCTAGATTCGGATTTTCCAGTGCTTGTTTGTTTTTTTAATTTTGGTATTGAAGAAATGTAATTGAAACACGATCCCAAGACGTGTTTGAGAACGGCTTGATTTGGAGATTCTGCCAATTTCTTCGTGCGCCTCTTAAGAGCATCCTTAACAACGCGGAACAACCTCGATGCAGCGCGAATGGAGTGAGTCTTGTCCTGAACAGCAATTAGTGCTTGGACATGTCGTTTTCCTCCCAGGAAGCTCTATATGGTATTCTCTTGTACATACAAACCCTGCTAAACAAAGAAATATAATATGCAAGGAGTTTATGTAAATGGGTCTTGTAATAAGACACTTTTTAAGGCTATTCGATGCCTTTTTGTCGCGTTTTGTCCCTCTCACACGCCCGAATTAAAAAAAAAATTCCCCTTTGGCCCCGGGCACTAAATGAACTAAACCTTTGGTGGTGTGTAGCTAGTAGCATAAAGTAACAAAATAAATGCTTACGTTGTTGTACTGACGCCGGAGTAGCGTCATGCACGGATCCGAAAACTTGGCCGAGCTGAATTTCGTCCCTTTTTTACGGGTTACGAACACACTGACACCAGCCGCGTCATTTTTCCAGCGCGAACGCTGTGAGCAATCATTAACTTTTAGACATAAAAAGGTGGACAACTAACAGCACTTATCGCTGAAATAAACAAAGAAAGCTACTTTTTGTATGAGCTATAGAGCTCAGCAAAATCAAAATGTCGCGTTTTGCCCCGCGTCTCATTTTGCCCAACCTTACCCTACGACCTGTCATTTATGTTCTTCATATAGTCACGTCACCCAATGCCAAATTTGGTGTATATCAACCTAGCGAAACGGCCACGAGAGCGCCATGAGCGTGGCATGCTAGTCATGTTGCACGTCCATGGCATATCATGAGTTTCATACTACGACTTGTCATTTATGTTCGTCATACTGTCACGTCACGCAATAACAAATTTGGTGTATATCAATCTAGCGAAACGGCCATTAGCGCCCCATGAGCGTGGCATGTAAATCATGTTGTAAATGACGTGCACGCCATGATTTTCATGTGACCACCTGTCACTTATGTTGGTCGTGCAGAAATGTATCGTACCAATTTTTGGATATATCAAATTAAGAAAACGACCTCAGGAGCACTATGACCATGACGTGTAAATCATAATTTTCATGACAAGTTATTCATGATTCTGAAGATATGACCACTTATCCATGTTCGTCATATAGTCATATTATGCCATACCAATTTTGGTATAAATACCATTAACGATATGCCCAGGAGAGCACAATATCGTAGGCGGATAGATAGATAGATAGATAGATAGATAGATAGATAGATAGATAGATAGATAGATAGATAGATAGATAGATAGATAGATAGATAGATAGATAGATAGATAGATAGATAGATAGATAGATAGATAGATAGATACGCTCAAAGTCGCCGAAGTTCGCTAAGAGATGCTTCGCATTTAAAAAGTTCGCATCACTCTTTAAAGAACTGTGACCAGCATTACTCATTCCGTTACGTTTAGAGCGGGTAGTGACTAAATATTTATTTAAGGCATGGCGTCAGTACTCCACACTGGAATCGAAATACGTCGCGATGGTCTAGGGTTTCTGCTGCGCATCTGCTGACCCGAAAGTTGTGGGATTGAATCCCGGCGGCCGAGGCAGCATTTTGATGGATCCAAAATGCCAGAGGCCTATGTGCTTTCATTTAGGGGCACGTTACAGAATCCCGAGGTTGTCGAGCTTTCCAGAGCACTCCACTACGGCGTCTCTTATAATCATATCTTGGTTTTCGGAAATAAAGTCCCTAACTATTATTAAAAGAATTCTACGTGTTCACGAATATCTGAATGACAACTTTACCTCAAATCGCAACTTGCGCAACGTAGAGACGTGAGCATTTTACTTACGGGTACTTCGTCGTCGAGTTCCTGCCGTTTCAAAATCTACGTTGTTGCACAGTTTGGTAATAAAGCTAACCCTACGTGCCTTGCCTGCAGGTGTGCGAGGTGAAACGCTTTTTGCCGAATGTTTCCTTTGGTGTGGCCGGCTATGACGTGGATTTTGACTCATCTCTACAAGGTTGCACTGAGATAGGCATCAAGCCTGGTGCCTTCAACGGTCTCTCCGGAGTTCGAGAGCTGAATGACTTCCTGTTTCACGACTACGGCTACAATGGACACGTTGGTTGCCTGGGACTGAACTTCACCACTAGTCGAGCAGCATGATCTCTAAATAAAAGAACACTGCCTAATGCAGGTTTTTAACAGATGGGCTGTTTCAGCTCGCCGTTGGCCGCTGTAGCTTTCGCATAAATGCGGCCTGGCATTGTAAATCTTAAATATTACAAGTCTACCAATCGATACCACGTGATAGCCAATCGTCAGCCTCTGGACACTCAATAGATATTCGATCTTTAGCCACTAAATTCTACAAAATGCTTGGTTTTGCTCACCCTACTACCTCAAAATGCATGGCCAATACCTTGTAATCGCCAGTCAATAGCCAATCGATCAAGATTTCCTTGAGAAGCTAGTAAAAGCCATCATCACATCTAAAAAATCAGCAAAACCACGCACTCAGTCGTAAAGGCCCAGACCAGTTAGGTGCCAATTACCTCCGCTGTTTCCCTATGACGTCCACTGATTCAAGCTACGTAAATTAGGCATTTCAGCCCCAGCTTCTTCCTTTGTACAAGAAAGGAAAAGTTCATTTCAGATCTCTTTGGCGACAGTTCAAATGTAGGTTGAGATGTCTGGTGGCCATTGCTTTGAGATAAGAAACTCTGATGGCGAGCAAGAAAGCTTATGCGGAAGCTGAGCATTGAACAACGATTGGTGGAACTGTCTTTTGACGTCTACCGTTAGAAGACCAAGATGTCGGTGCAGATGAGAGAGCGAACGGCGCTGTCGGAGAATTTCAGGAAAAGGAGAATTATGGGAGTTTGGCAGGCCTACGATTGTTAGAGCAAAAAAGTTGGCTAACGCTTAACGTTCGCCTTCAAGAGTAGAACGCGATAGCGTAGTTGGGCCCCGTTCGCATACCTTGATCAATCGCTAGCCTCGGCTCTTTATCATTACCTATATCTACTGAAAGCACCGTTGCAAAACTACCACTACTGTACAATTCTTCCTTCTGCGAATAGGCAGAGTACCCATTACACTTCCGCAAGGCAACACGTGCGACTGCGCAGAGGCACGCTTTCCTGGTGCAGTTCCTTCCGATGGTGATCATTATGCCTGTGCGCTTTGTAATTTCTGGGCCTTTAAAGCAGCCAGTCGTTGCGCAATCCACACAATTTTCTTCTGGGTGGAGTTTCTTACGCTGACCCGGAAAACTGGTGCTGCAAGCTGTCGTACACATGGTAATGCTCGAATTTGCGTCGTTCACGAAGAGCCCGGACACCTCGAAAACGCTTCAGGTATCGACGCGTTCGTCCCATCAAGATGGCTGATTTCTTGCTGAAGGAGCACCTAGAAAGCTATGTGTTATCATTGCACAGAAACAAGTTTTATCGAACTTTGTAAAACTTCTGCGTCAACGTACAAATTTACGAAGCGTAAAAACTAACGAATAGCCGCTAAACTTGGAAGGCAGCCGGCAAGGCTGCCGCGTTCACTGCCCCATTGTTTGTCGTGTGTTTTTTTGCCGTTTGGTTATGCCGGAAAGGTGAATGAACTTTAATTGTAGAATATAATGAGCTGAAATGAGATCCATTTTTAAAATCTTTGTTTTAGAGTAGCCTTTATTTGCGCAGCGGTATCCGCTTTTCAGCCAACGCTTCGCTAAACACCAGCCACCACAAACCTCACTGACACATATACGATCATTCCCATCGCGGCAACGGTGCCCCTTAAGAAATTCGCGTAGGCGTGGGCGCCAGAATTCTCGCTAGTTATTGTTTTGAGAAGCTGTCTGTGCGTCTTATCAGAAAACTGTCACCATCATAAACAACTACGTGCCACAGAAATTGGGTAAAGCCCAAATACACACGACTTCCATTTAAAAAAATCCACGCATATCCACGAAGTGAATGATCATAAGTGGGCGAAGCACGGGGATCATTCGGCAACCGTGAATCGATTCACATACACACATTCGTTCCGACTATAGCAACGGTTTTCTAACCACTACGACATAGCTAGGTCCTAAGATCCATAATGTCTACATTGAAATGGCCGACTGTTATAGAGGGCTTGTGCTTCTCGGTGTGTTATATTGTTGTGTCACAAGTTATTGATATTAGCGTATTGTTAAATCTTTTTTGTGATGCTTTGATTGATGGGTGCTTAAATGTTGGTGTTTGTATGGCGTTGTGGCCTTTTATTTTGTTCTGGTTAACAGCCTTTCATTGTGCTGTCATATACTTGGTTGATGTACACATAAAGTCGGTTTTTTACACAGATGTTTTCGTTTTTCATAGTGCAGGGTCAGTTTCGGTTTCGGTTTTTTTGGAGCGTGACGGACGCCGACAAGGCTAGGCCCTAAGGAGCTTCACCCCTAAAAGGAAGAAGGCAACAGTTAGCCCAGCAAATGAGTTCATGTTGAGCTGCGGATGACGAGACAGGTGATGCGCAAGGTCACAACTGGTTTGAACCAGTTGTGAGTTTGGATGAACCAACTGAGCCACTTCATCAGCTGGGAGGCATCCCTGCTTAGTTGTTCCGACCTGGCGAGCTAGAAGGCACTGGTCAACCGAGGCCGAGTCGCGTTGGTCGCCAATGGGCTTCTGTAGTGAGGAGCCCACCTAGTGGTTATGAGGGGTGGCCCGCACCAGGTCATCTCACACCTACTCCTTTTATATACATACATACATGCATACATACAATAAAGCTTCTTAACGCGATAGCTTTGAAGAGCTCGTTTCGCAGAAATTCCAGCATCGGTGTCGGCGTCGTTGGTTGTGAGCGAAAAATCATCTTGTCCGTAACCAAAGAATTGTGAAAGATTCAAATAAAACAAATAATAAAAAATTTCCGGGTGCGAGTGAGGATCCAACCCAGGCCGTATGCGTGGCAAGCAGGTGTTCTACCACACAGCCGCGCCTGTGCTTGGAAATACAGTGAAACTAACTCATGCTTCGCAAACGCGTAATATCCCAGTAATATTGCGTGGTACAAGCGTACATTGCCATCGGGCGTCAGGACATGCGACTGTCATAATGACTTTGTAGTTTAAAGCCGGCCACCCCTTACAAAAGGCACACACCTTACTGCGCGTATTCCCTTAACACCACGTAGTGGGTGCATAGCACGTATGTGCTAAGCGGTTGAAGTACGCACTCGCGACAGGATATCGCTATCGCGTTCAACTCTTAAAGGGGAAGCTCAGGGGCCCCCCCAACTTTTTCTCGCTCTCCCAATTCATCGCTGTGCCCAACAAATGGACGGCACGTTATCGCAGTCCCACCACTGTCACGCGATACTTCGTGGTTATACAGTGAACTCTCAGTTGTACGAACGTCGGTTTAAGGAATATTTCAGAATAGCGAACTTTTAGAAAGTCCCCGGCGGTTTTCCTACACATTCTATGTAAAAATCTTTTTAAGTTAAACAAATTTATGAATAGTTAATATTTCAGAAAGTTTGTAAGGTGGGCTAGTCGGGACACCAGTTTGTTTGTGTCATCTTTCTGTGTCCCGTTAGTTTGCTCTGCCAATATTTCAGTGTGAATATTTCAATTGAACGAACTTGATCCGTGGACCCGGTGTCATTTTTAAATCAATTCAACGAAGTTTTCCGCTCTGCAGCACAGGCGTAGCCCATACGCGCCGCCCCCCAAATCGCCGATCCATCGGTGGCGGTGCAATATCACTTTTGTATACAGCACCGCCTAGACAAAGCCGCCATGCGGAAGACAAAAACGAGCCACGTGCGCATCAGGTCCCCTCTCCCCCCCCCCCCCCTTTTTTTTTTCTTTCTCATCGATGTTGTTCAGCCATCTTCGTTTCGGGTAACAGCGCAGTTCGAGCGTCCACTTTTGTACGGACTTCGACAAAATAGAAGCAGTTGTCTCTATCAGACGACCGCTTAGGTTCCACTTCCTAATATGCTATAGCCCTATCAGGATATTTTACAAAGTTGCGAGACCTCCCGTCAAAGCAACAACTTGTGCCAGAGGCACTGCACAGAAAGGCATACTGTGTGGACAGTAATGTTGTAGCTCGGGCTAGTTGGTCATCCATGAACTTAGCTTTTATTAGCGCGGTGCATATAAGAAGGAAACGCGACATAGACTGGACAGTCTGGACAGCTTCGTTTCTTCTTGTGCTTTATGGGCGCCAGTCCAACTGAAAATTGCATAATTATTTTCCAAATAAATTCGCATTTCACACTTTTGGCTGCTGTGCCCAATGCTATCTCATATTCTAGTGAATATTCAATTTTGTGAACTTTCAGTTAAGTGAACTATTAAGGCGAAAGCCTTTAATATCTCATGCTCACGTCCGTCCGGTGTCCGTCTGTCCGCCCGTCCGTCCGGATGTCTGTCTGTCCGTCCGTATGTCCGACCGTCCTGTGTCCGTCCGTCCGCCCGGATGTCCGTCCGTCCGTCCGTCCGGTGTCCGTCCGTCCGTCCGTCCGTCCGGATGTCCGTCCGTCCGTCCATCCGGATGTCCGTCCGTCCGGATGTCCGTCTGTCCGTCCGGATGTCCGTCTGTCCGTCCGTCCGGATGTCCGCCCGTTCCGGTGTCCGTCCGTCTGTCCGTCCGATTTCCGTCCGTCCGTCCGTCCGTCTGGATGTCCGTCTGTCGGTCCGTCCGTCCGTCTGTCCGTCCGTCTGTCCGTCTGTCCGTCCGTCCGGATGTCCGGATGTCCATCCGTCCGGATGTCCGTCTGTCCGTCCGTCCATCCGGATGTCCGTCTGTCTTTCCGTCCGTCCGGATGTCCGTCCTTCCGTCCGTTTGGATGTCCGTCCGTCCGGATGTCCGTCCGTCCGTCCGGATGTCCGTCTGTCCGTCCGTCCGTCCGGATGTCCGTCCGTCCATCCGTCCGGATGTCCATCTGTCCGTCCGTCCATCCGGATGTCCGTCCGTCCGTCCGGATGTCCGTCTGTCCGTCCGTGTGTCCGTCCGTCGGTCTTTCCGTCCGTCTTTCCGTCAGTGGAATGGCCACACGCTTTCGCCGGACACACTTCGGAATGTACAAAGTGTCCTTCAATTTTTTCCTTGTGTCCCTTGAAGTTCACTGAAATGAGAGTCCTCTGTAAAAGGTGGCTGCTATACTGCCACCTCAAAACTTAACAAAATGTGTTTAATAAAGAGCAGCGATGCAACATGTGTGGACTCCTCTGGCGCTGTACCAGTATATCATTCCGTGTTGAAAGTACCAGTGAGATCTCACAGGGATCCTCTTGGTTTCAAAGAGCGGCGTTTGCTATGCGGTCTTCGCCAAGAATAATGCAGCGGAATCCATGAAGGGCTGCTCAAACTTTTTCTATTGTTATGTCCTTGTCCAGCTCACTGTTTGGTGGGCCGGCGAATTCCAGGAAAGGAGTGGGAGAGCCCGGCAAGGTACGCAGGCTCTCAAGCTTCTGTAGTACTACCTGTGTGTCGCATTTATGATTATTGGTCGAACAACGAGATTCTTGTTATCTTGTTTACTTTTGATCAGACCGATTACATGTTTCAAAGGAGGCCATGCGCCATTGATAGTGAGATGACCTCCGAGATTCTCGCATACATGCTGCCAAGTCTGTCTAGAATATTGTTGGCAGTAGTCATGAATCTGCGTTGAAAGCTCAGGTGTCTTACTTTGGAGCTTCCTATCGCGTTTTGTCTAGCATATCGTTTCATCAGATCGTCATGTGCTCCTATCAAATGGGCCAATTTCAAGTCTATAACTAGAACTTGGTGGCCCAGGTTATATTCGCTCGCGCGCGCCGCTTGGTCTTCAAGTACCTGCGCTGTTCATATGTGCGTGTGGAGCACACATAAGAAAATGACTCGACACGTCCTACTAGCGCCGGAGCCGAAACACAACTAACGTTTTCTTTATTTTCTGCGCCCCTCGCGCCAGCCACCAGGCTGCCCCGCCGCACGAGATCACGCCTGACCTCTTCTTCCTTCGCCGCGCAATCCCGTCGATGTCGGTGGCGCTACATAGCTCCTCCCCCTAGAGAGCAGCATGGTCTGCGAACGAGATCAGCACTGCGAGGAAACTCTGCGGGTTGAAGTAATGTCCGCACAGACGGGAACGCAGACATGTGGGACTGGATTGAGCGACGCAACTGTAGGGAGTCGTCTCACAGTAGGCTGGCTTCAGGCGCTCCAGTGCGATGGTGTCAGGTTTGCCGTGAACATCCACGATATATGTCGGACTCGCGTTTCTCTAGTACCGGAAAGGGCCCGAGGTAGTGTGGATGGAGAGCAGGTCGAATAGGCCCAAAGCGCACAAAAACGTGTGTTGCATTGGTCAGGTCGGATGTGATGTACGGTGTGCGTTCTGGAAGAGGACGTGTCGGACAGGGTTTAAGATCCCGGAAGAGGTCCCGAAGCCGGTGGACATATTCGTGAGTAGACAGAGGTGACGAGGGTGGTTCTGGTGAGAAGAAGTCGCTGGGCAGAGGGAGCGGAGTACCGTAGACGAGCTCCGCGCTCGAGCACTCGAAGTCCGATTTCAAGGCGCACCGGATACCCAGAAGTACCAGTGGCCATAGGCGTGCGCACGAGGGGTGCAGATGGGGCGGCCGCCCCCCCTAGTTCCCTAAGAACCTAAGAAGGGGGGGGCGCAAAGTCTGCCCCATACATTGACTTAATAGGGAAGGGGGGCGTGCGAAGAACCTTCGCCCCCCCTGAACGGTAACCCTGCGCACGCCTATGCCAGTGGCAGACGTTGAACCCATTACGATGGCGTGCCATGGGCAATCAGTGCTGCCTTGAGTTGTCGATGGAAGCGTTCCACGAGGCCATTGGTCTGGGGATGGTAGGCGGCCGTGCGAAGGCGATGCGTGCCGAGCAAACGCAGGAGCTCTTAAAAGAGGGCAGACTCGAATTGCTGTCCTCTGTCAGTCACTATTTTGGTAGGGCGTCCGAAGCGCGAAACCCATGTTGTGACAAATGCTGCCGCGACCGTTGCTGCAGAGCTGTCTGGAAGCGGAGTCGCTTCTGGCAAACGCGTAAATCTGTCGACAGCTGTGAGCAGGTAGCGAAATCCATCACACGGTGGGAGTGGTCTGACAATGTCAATATGGACAATGTCGAAACGATGGTCAGGCTGCAGAAACTGGCGTGTTGGGGGGAACAGGGTACCTGTGGACTTTGGCACGTTGGCAGGGTGTACATGCACGTACCCAGTCGCGTACATCTGCGTTCATCCGGGGCCATACGTAGCGTGATGAAACAAGGCGTTGCGAGGCACGAACGCCGGGGTGAGCGAGCTGGTGCAGCGTGTCGAAAAGCTGCTTGCGTAGCGTGCTAGGTACAAAGGGTCTGGGTGTGCCTGTCGAAGTGTCGCAGACAAGGTTGGCGCGATGAAGCAGGAGATCGTCCAATCGAAGTGCTGTTTTAGATGAGCGCAGTTTTATGAGCTCGGGATCATTAGCCTGGTGTGCTGCGAGCGTCTGCACATCGAGTGGCGCAGGAGTTGTTGGGTGATGTCACGGCGTCCACGCGGCTGAGAGTGTCAGCAGGTATGTTCTGGTCACCGCTGATGTGTCGGATGTCGGTGGAGAATTCCGGTATAAACAAGAGATGGCGGATTTCTCGTGGCGTATGCGTCGACGACTCTCTGCAAAGCGCATAAGTCAACGGCTTGTGGTCCGTGAAAATTTGTAAATGGTCGACCTTCGACGAAATGGCGAAAGTTTCAGATGGCGAGGTAAATTCCAAGTAACTCTCGACCGAAGGTGCTGTAACGAGCTTGTGTTGGGCTGAGTTTCTTGGAGAAGAAGGCTAGGGGTTGCCATGAGTTGTCAACACGCTGCTGGAGAACCACTCCCACGGCTGTGCTAGACGCGTCACTCATGAGGGCTAGAGGTGCCGTGGGGTTGGGATGGGCAAGAAAGGCAGCGTTGGCGAGCGCGCCCTGGATCTTGACAAAGGCATCTTCAGCCGTGGCGTCCCAAGGGAGCAAGGATGTCTTGTTCTTGCTGGTAAGCAGACGGTCCAAAGGCGCCACTATATCTGCACAGTTCTCGATAAATCGGCGGTAAAAGTTACCCATGCCGAGGAATTGCCGCAGCTTCGTGATCGTTGTGGGCCTAGGGAAGCTCTGGACTGCTTCGATTTTTGTTGAAAGTGGGCGGATGCCCCTGGTGTCCAGGTGATGTCCCAGAGAGACCAAGTCAGAGACACCAAACTCGCTTTTCGAGACGTTGATGACGATGCCGTGGTCAGATAGTCATTGTAGCAGACAACGAAGGTGCTGTAAATGCTCTTCCACAGATTTACTGGCCACCAACAAGTCGTCGACGTAGGCGAAGACGAAGGGTAGACCACGCGTGACTGTGTCAATGAAACGTTGAAACGACTGAGCGGCATTCCGGAGACCAAACGGCATTCGCAAAAACTCGAAGAGTCCGAATGGTGTTGTAATAGCCGTCTTGGGTATATCTGACTCGGCCACGGGAATTTGGTGGTAGGCGCGGACAAGGTCAATCTTGGAAAAGATGTTGGCGCCATGCAAAGCGGCGGTGAAATCCTGTATGTGGGGTAACGGGTACCGATCCGGAATCGTCTTAGTGTTTAGAGATCGGTAGACTCCGCATGGTCTCCAGTCACCCGATTTCGTGGGCACCATGTGGAGTGGAGCTGCCCAGTTACTGGCGGATGGGCGAATAATTCCTAATTCCAGCATGTGTTAAAATTCTGCACGTGTGACTTTGAGCTTGTCCGGAGCAAGTCGACGTGGCCGGAAAAAGGCAAGAGGTCCGGAAGTAATGATGTGGTGACGTACGTCGTGGCACACTGGTTTTTTCCAATTGGGCGGTGCGGTGATATCAGGGAATTCTCGTAGCAAAGCCGCGAAGGGTTCATCTGAAACCGTAGCACAAGAGAGAGCTAAATCTGTGGTTTCCGGCGCTGCAATGCCTTTCACAGAGAGGTAAGTTGTCGCGTCTAGGAGACGTTGTCACTTGACGTCGACGATAAGGCCATGGTCGGTGAGGAAATCAGCACCGATACTGGCAGAAGGAACGTCGGCCACCATGAACAGCCAGCGAAATGGTCTCCGTAGTCCCAGATTGAGTGTGAGCGAACGTTGACGAAATACTGGAATCCGCGTTCCATTCACAGCTTGCAAGTACAGCATGGGAGTAGCAGCACGATCCATGCGTGTACCAGGTAGAATACTGTCCTGTGCGCCTGTGTCAATTAGGAAGCGTCGCCCAGTGACCTTGTCGTTCACATAGAAGAGGCGACATGGGGTGGGCCCGTGACCACTCGTCGCCGCTAGCGGTCGGCCGGACGGTTTTCCGACCAGGCGCAAGGGAGGAGGCAGCGACGTGCGCAGGCACCAAAACGGCGGTGATACCAGCATATGTCAGACTGCTGTGCTTGACCGTTGCGCTGGCTCTCGATGGATGGGCAGCGTCGATAAGATGGGGACCGGCGACGTCGATGGGAAGAAGGATAAATGCTCTTACGAGTGGTGGCAACCAGAAGCTTCTCCAGTCTATCGCAGAACTTAGCGACAGGAAATGATGTTGATGCTGGCTCGGACGGCTTTGTCAGTGATGGGCTGACGGCGTGCGATGCTGAAGCCGGAATTGCAGCTGCAACCACTGGAGGTGGATTGGCCACTTCCATAACCTTGTCAGCCAATGTAGCCAGCTCTGACTAATTCTGGGTTGAAGCCGTTGCCAGCACCATCTGGACTTGGGTGGGCAAGCGCTGAAGGAATAGCTCACGGACGAATGTGCTGTCCGTGGTGGACGCGCGTGGACCGAAAAGATTAAGGAATCGACGCAGTAGCTGGCTTGGCCGTTGATTGCCGAGTTGTTCGATTGAGAGTAGCTGTTGCAACCGCGTGCGTTCCGAGAGAGCCGTGCGGTCCAGTATAGCGGAGTTGATTACGTCATAAGGCGACTCTGGTAGGTCGGGCGCGAACGAATGCAGAAGGTCGGAAATCTCGTCGATGACGGTCGCTGGAAGCGCATCGACCACCAAGAGGTACTTGCGAGTCTGGGACGTAATCCGCGAGAGCTCAAAACGGGCCTCTGCTTGAATGAACGACGCTGAAGGATTCCGTTCCCGAGAACCCTGGCAGTCGGATGGTGTTCAAGATAACCGCAGCGGTTGAATTGGTCTCGGCGTCCGCCGGGTTGGTCGTGGCTTGCTGGCGTTCGTTGCCGGTGGTTGACATGGCTCCACATCTTTTAAGGCGAAAGCCTTTAATGTCTCATGCTCACGTCCGTCCGGTGTCCGTCCGTCCGTCCGTCCGGATGTCCGTCTGTCCGTCCGGACCCGTCCATCCGGATGTCCGTCTGTCCGTCCGTCCGGATGTCGGTCCGGATGTCCGTCTGTCCGTCCGTCCGTCCGGATGTCCGTCTGTCTGTCCGTCCGTCCGGATGTCCGTCCGTCTGTCCGTCCGTCCGGATGTCCGTCTGTCCGTCCGTCCGGATGTCAGTCTGTCCGTCCGTCCGGATGTCCGTCTGTCCCGTCCGTCCGTCCGGATGTCCGTCCATCCGTCCGGATGTCCGTCTGTCCGTCCGGATGTCCGTCTGTCCGTCCGGATGTCCGTCCGTCCGTCCGTCCGGATGTCAGTCTGTCCGTCCGTCCGTCCGGATGTCCGTCTGTCCGGCCGTCCGTCCGGATGTCCGCCCGTCCATCCGTCCGTCCGTCCGTCCAGATGTCCGTCCGTCCGGATGTGCATCCGTCCGTCCGGATGTCCGTCTGTCCGTCCGTCCGTCCGTCTGTCCGTCCGGTGTCCGTCCGTCCGTCCGTCGGTCTTTCCGTCCGTCTTTCCGTCAGTGGAATGGCCACACGCTTTCGCCGAACACACTTGGGAATGTACAAAGTGTCCTTCAATTTTTTGTTTGATCGGGCACAAGTTGCTACTTGATGCAAACGTCCGCGGTCACCAATTGTGGAGCACACATAACAAAATGACTCGACACGTCCTACTAGCGCCGGAGCCGAAACACAACTAACGTTTTCTTTATTTTCTGCGCCCCCTCGCGCCAGCCTGGTTGCCGCGCCGCACGAGATCACGCCTGACCTCTTCTTCCTTCGCCGCGCAATCCCGTCGATGTCGGTGGCGCTACATGCGCATTCATGTGCCCTGTTTTAGATGTGAAGCATCTTATGGCGAAGCTTAATCTGGTGGTGGTGGTGGCGGTGGTGGTGTGCCTCGAGGCTTCACTTACTGGGCATGCGCAAACCCTTCCAAAAAAAATAAAAGACCTCCTCTCCCCCCTCTCTCTCCTCTAGGCATCCCTCCACGCGGCAACCACACCCTCCCTGCGCATGCGCCTCCCCTCCTCTCTCACCTCCTACGCTCCCCCCCCTCTAGGCATCCCTCCCCGCGCTCCCACTGCGCATGCGCGTCCCCCCTCTCTCTCCTCTAATACGCTCCCCCCCTCTCTCCTCTAGGAATCCCTGCCCAAAGGGTCCACACCCCCACTGCGCATGCGCGTCCCCCCCCTCTCTCTCCTCTCCTACGCTACCCCCCTCTCTCGCCTGGCGACGCTGACGCAGGCAGCGTCTGCTAGCAAGTTTCTTGGTTGAAAAAACCGACTGCTCGCGCTGCACTACCGTTCACTGTCCATCCCGTATATATGGCAATGGATCTTGACCTCCAAGGTGGTGCCGGTGGGAGATTTCTCGTGTGCGTTGTTGAACAATAAAAATTCGCAGCGTGCGCGTTAACTAAAAGCCGACTGCGGGTCTCTGTGTCCAGTCGGAGTCTTCTGTCTCTCATTGCCCATTAGCAGCGATTGGCATGTTCCAGTAGGAAACACCGCTCCATCACTGCGTGCTTTGAGCCTCCTCAGTTTTCACTCCTGCGCAACGCTGCGATAGCGCCAGCGTCAACGCCACCGCCAGTGAAAGCGCTAGCGCCCGCTGCTTCACATCTACACATGGTTCCCTTTAGCGGGAGATGCTGTAATTTTTCTGATTTCCTTGCGATCTTTCTAAAGTTAACCCATTAAATTAGCTTATGCTTTATTCTAGCTCGAGACGCTTAGAGACCGTTGAGTGTAACTTCAATAATATAGTTATCACTGCCTAAAGTACGTGTCATTCTATTCCATTTTAGTTTTTGGATGACCAGCACTTAGGGAAGTTGTTCGGAATTGGGTCCTTCTTTTCTGTTGCACCTCATCTGGTTCGGCAACCGAATTATTGTATACGGTGAGCTGCTTATGTTTAGTTTGCATCATCAGCACCTCATATTGGCCATTATTTTTCTGGTATCCCAATAGGCGGATAGCAAAAACCCGACTCTCGCAAAGGATTGTGGGCTACAGCACCCGCCTGCATCGACTTCCAGTTCGAGGCACCATGCCACCATACGAGCATTATTGCCAGTGCCGTCGTTTTCGGTGCGCACCACCTAGTAGTCATGGTCCCCTTTTTATTGCGATAGCGATTATATGGACACTCTCGGCTGATTTTCGCCGTCGCCGTCTAGTCCCGGATATATATTTGTATGTGTATATGTAAAAAAGGCATAAAGAAAAATACATCAGTAGAAAGAAATTCCAAACCACCTGAACGGGTATTCGAACCAGCGACCCCTCGCTCCGCAGCCTGCTGCGCTAGCCAACACAGCCACACGCCATTTTTTTTCTTTATTGACAGCCACACGCCATGCTTGTGCCAGCGATATAACGGCGAGCTATTCACATGCACCATTTCCCGCTCGCGGAACGCAGATCTCTGAACAGCTTGAGCGTGTTTTCAATCACGCAACGCTTTTACAGTTTCCTTCAAATGCAAAACTGCCCTTGAGACACGCACGAAAAACTCGCTCCCTTTTGTACCACTCATGATGTAGTCGGGGAAAAAAAAAAGAGCACCGGCCACACTTGGCGTCAGACGCCACCGTGTGGCAGGAGACGCAGACGGGTCATTCCACGTGCTGCAGTTTCAAAGAAAAGGAAGTATCAAACGGCGCCGAAAAGTCTAACAGTATCATATAATCAATCCTTGGCCAATCCCCCCTGAGTGGGTATGAGCCATGTCAGAGGCAACAACAACAGCAGCAGCAGCGTCGGCCTTCTGCATTGTGACACTCGCAGCGCGTTGCTCAAATACAAACACGTAACAACTGCGACAGTTGTTAGTTCACGCTTGTCCTGTCTATACCATGCGTCCTTTTTGAGCGTCCTTCTTTGTTCTGCGGCGGCGCGCTGCAAGTATCGAGCTGCTTGTCGTCCTTCGTGTGACAAACTAATTTCTTGCTTCACCTTAGTGGCAAACCTGTGACTTTTTCGCATATTACTGCATAATACCTTGTAGTTCTTTGCACTTAAGTTCAATAACAAATGCACACACAACGGCATAGTTATAAAGATGTGAGCGGTCCTATCTTTGTTCAAGTGGCATGCGCTTCCGGGAACATGCATTTTGTTTTGCAGCAAGGGTTGCTTTCGCACGTGTTTTGTGACACAAAGATTTCCTGCAAATTATAGCGTTACGAAATATCCGTCCAATATGTTTTCTTATTGCGAACTCGTAAAATTATTTATTTACTACTCTTTTGCAAAGATACCTTTTTGGTTCGGTATAGTGAGTGGAAATAGTAAAATGCCATTTAAAGTTACTATTTACAAAACACTCGTTAGACCCAAACTCGAGTATGCGTCTTCTGTTTGGGACCCCGGTCTCACAATAAAAACTACTATTGAGTCAGTTCAAAATCGATCAGAACGCTTCATTATGTGATATTCCCGCACAGCTAGCGTTTCATTAATGAAATCAGATCGCGGAATACTTGATTTGCAATTCAGTAATACGTTCTGGCAGGCTAGGTGGTTCACTGCTTCAAAATTTCTTAAACTGCGCCAGAAGACGAGGACACAAGTAAGAGAACATTCAGAACACCACCAGCGCAGGTGCTGTTCTGAATGTTTTATTTCTTGTGTCCTCGTCTTCTCGCGCAGTTTAAAAAAGTTTGATTTGCAAGCTGGAAGAAAAATTTCTCGTCTATGCCTTTTCCAAAAAATTCTTCACCAAAACAATTCAATTAAACAGGAACTCATATCACAACCGTCATACATATCGTCACGACTTGATCATGAGCATAAAGTTTTCACCCCTCTCTGTCGCACTAATGTTTTTTTCAGACTCCTTTCTGCCAAAAACCAGTGCCGAGTGGAACCGCCGTCCCTCCTCCATCACCTGCATTGAAGACGCATCATCATTCAAAGCTGCACTGACCGATTATGTCTTGTGCCTTAAATAACTTATTGTTGTTTAAACATGTATTCTCATGGTCTTCTTGACATTTTATGTTCCATTTTTTACCGCATTTTTTGTTGTATTATCCCCCCCCCCCCCCTCTGTAACGCCTTTATGTGCCCTGAAGGTAATCGAAATGAAAAAAGTCACAGTTTCGCGACAAGGTAAAGCACTGAATGCGATAGCAACAAATTGGAATTTCAAGCGACGAATGGCAAGCAGGTCGAAACGTGCAGCGTGCTGCTCACGCATACATGACGCACGAAAACAACACACACAGGACGAGAGCGATCTGACAACGTTCACAACTCAATTCTTAACGCACTGCTCAAAAAAAAAAAGAAAAACGACGCACGAAACGTATTCAAAGGTACAGACGAGCGCGAAATAAGAAGTGTCACAGTTGTTACTTCGCTGTGTTTGAAAAGCGTGCTCTTTTCGCAAACGGGGGGGGGACTGCAGCGAGCGAAGTGGCCTTAGTGCGCTCGGTAACTACAATGCAATCGTTCCGGCGAAAGCCCAAGCCGTACAATTCTCCCTCACCGCGAGATAAGCGCGCGCGCACGAGTGTCTACCCCCCACGGGCCAAATTACGCGTGGCAGATGAGCGCATGAGCGCGCGCGTCGCGACGAGCGGGGCGCTGAGCTAAAGCCCCGCCGAGCGCGACCTTTGCGCCATCTCGCTGGTAATGCTGAAAACACGCTGTATATAAATAGCTCGACGTTTGAGCGTTGAATGACACGCGTTTTCGTGGCTCAGCGGTTAGCGCCGCGCGCTGCAGAGCGAGAGGTCCCTCGTTCGATGCCGCGCGTCGGGAACATTTTTCTAAATTAATTTTCTTCGTGGCTTTTATAAATATATATATACATATACATATACGGGACATGAAGCCGATGGCGAAAACCAACCTAGTGTGTCCATATAATTGTTATCGCAATAATAAATAAATAAACATTTCTTACTCCAACAATGAACAACTCTCGCAATATCCTGCTTTTTCTTTTACGCCTCTGAATGGCATTCCTACGCGTACTCAAGCGTTGTGTTTCGAGGCATGCGAAATCCTGCGCACTCGTCATGCATTTGTTTTTGAATTTTTACTTATCGGCACTTTACGCTTACAAGTCTCTGAAATATCAAAGACGCCATACAATGCAACTCATTGCTTCAAAAGCAACATCGATCGTTCTATGTCTTACAATACCTATAACTGAGCCGTCATTTTTTTTTCAGTTGGTGTTTTACGCTTTCAGGAATTTCCACAAATTGAACAGAAAGTAGACAGTGCGAGTATACTGCATCTGCGTACTAGATCGGGCAGAGTACACGTAGTTTTGTCGGAAGTCCTTAAGTGATTTTGAAACGTACATTTGGCACCATGCGCTCATATGTGTTAGTGATCCAGAGGCAGCCAGCGTTTGGGCTGAACTATAGTAAATCAGGGTAATTCGGCTAAATATTACCGCGTGTTTTAAAGCCTAACCGTATATCTACACTCGCATACTGCGTTCGACATTCACCTCTCGCTGTCACCCGTGTTTGCCCATTTCTACATCTCCCTTTGTCCTGTAAAATAAGAAATATATTGTATCCATTTGCAAAAGAGTTCTACAACACAATCACTGGACAACCGGTAACAAACACGTTGCAGAAGAGCACGTGTTTCCTCCCCGATTACAGTGAACTGCGCACACCTTGAAGCAGCGTAGCGCTTGGCCTCGAACCGGAAGTGCCTTAGCAGACGACGCGCCATTTTGCTATCAACCTATAGGAGATATTCATAATTTTTGGTACTCCGGCCACACTGGGCGCGTCCGCCACTTTTTGTTGGGCGGCGTCGAGCAAAGCCGAACTGCTGTTCTCTAGTGGCGTGCGCTTCCGATCCGAGGTAGACGTTCAATACGAGTATTCGTCGGAAAAAATGAGAACCGTCAAACTTCCAAGACAACCTTGCACTGCAATACATCTGCATTATATTTCCCACTGCGATTTTATACGCGCGTCATAAAAACTCGTCAGATATCGACACCACATTGTTTCTGCGAGACCTGTGCCTCGCTGCGCTGCATTCCTCGGCTCATTTTCATTAGCCATGGGTACACCCTTCGCAATAGCGTGTGTCTTAGCTTTTTTGAAATAATGCATGTACACGTGCATAAGCGGTGCGCCTCAAACCAAACAAAAATGTAACACATCTCCCCATAGGGGGAACCCTGATGGGCATGCGAATCAGCTCGGGGCGACGTGGGGTTCCCGTAAATGTGTTCCGTTTGGTGCACGTCGGTGATGCCTGCTTCGGGATCCGCTGCCCTGCGTTTAGGTTTCGCTGCAGCTTCCCTGGCACGAAGCTCCGGGTCCACTTGTCTGTGTTCATGTTGCATTGCAGCCGCGCGAGCTTTCGTCTCTTCAGAAGAAGCGTGGCCGCGTTTCCGTCGAGCTTCAGCTTCCCTTGCGAAGTTCAGGGTCAGCTTGGCGCCGCTGCCGTTTCGCGGCAGCGGCTCGAGCGCGCCAAGCAGCAGCTGCGGATGAGTCAGACTGCTGTTTACCGCTCATACCGATGCGCTCCCATTGAGTGTCACTGAAGGAATGCGCACGCTACAGCGCGCAACCTGGGTTTATGGCGCGCGCAATGATGTTCCGTGCAGGGAATTTTCCCTTTTTCAGGGAATTTGCGACAGTCATTTTGGACGAAAGGGAAAAAGGGAATCTTCGCGATATTGCAGGGAATTTTGAGGGGTGGCGAATTTTTTTTTTATAACGATCAAAATACTGTGGACATGAGGCTTTCGCATGTCGCAATCGATTCTGGAGCATGTAGCGCGCCAGGAACGGTAGTTTGCAGAACCATTCCTAATCAAGTCAATAAAATGTTAAATACCACCACAAAAGCTTGTTTTATTTCACAATATGTAGTCACCATTATTGAAAAGTTGACGTGGTTTTTGTACAAAATGTGGTGCATATAGATACAGAGCGTCTGCTAGGCACATTAATGTACGCCACGTCACTCAGTAACAAAAAAAAACAATAATAAACTGTTCTTCTTATGCAGTGGCCGTGTGCACGAGCATGTACAGCATTCCTTCCGCATCGCATACCGCTTAAAGCGAGCTCCAAGGTAGCTCCTTCGTAGTATTAAAAGCCGATCTCAGAGGCGATGCTTTGAGTTGGGCAGGAAAGAAGAGAAAGCGGTGGGAAGAGCATGAAGCACGTCGAACGCTACATATATATATATATATATATATATATATATATATATATATATATATATATATATATATATATATATATATATATATATATATATATATATATATATATATATATATATATATATATATATAAACTTGTTTGGTGCAGGGAAATATGCGGGGATTTTTGGCGATGTATGCGGGGAAAAATGCCGGAAATAGGGAATTTTCGGGCCCGGAAAGGGAATTCTGTCCAGGACGGAACATCACTGGGCGCGCGGACCAGCACCTTCTAGCGGATTCTTTAACAAATTCCTTGAGAAGCGCTTCTAGCGGGAGGAGCGTTAACTAGAGTGGACGGCGTCTCACACGGGAGGCAGGGTCGAGCGTAGCTGCTTCGCACCAAAATATTTATCGCGCGTCTCGACTGTATACGAGGAGAGCGGCCCGAGTAATGCTCCTTAAATGCTCACCGGTGGTTTGCAATGCTTTGCGGCCGCGAATAATAGCGTGCGGATTTAATGCTGTCACTCTGGTTTTCTTGATAACTATACATGTGTGATCATTGACATATATTATTTAAATATTGCGCCCTTCGCTTTGGCAGGCCATGGTGGCATGCATTATTGCGTGGCGAACGGTGAGCATACGATGAGTGCTGTGATCTACCGAACGAACAGCTCCATCTAATGTACGGCGCCGTAACTCTTAGCCCGAGTGTTCGCAGCGCACTTTCACCGATGAAAGCAACGGAAAAATAAAAGGGCAGGTATAAACTGGTGTACAGCGATAGGTTCATGCGGTGTGCGGGCTAGGTACTTCGGCGCACACCGCTTTGAGACGCTCGCAAATTTGGATGCCTTTAGTGATTTTCGCGCTGATCCAGTCTCATGTGGCGGCACTGATTTACCGAGCACGCGCGCAGAACCGCCTGTGGCACTGCTCACACACATTTATATACGTAGATCGTGGGTTTCGTCGATCTGCAACACCAACAACTACTGTTGATCAATCATGCCCAATCATGCATCATAACGATGTTTTTGGTCTTCTTGCGACAAAGATAGTCGGTCACGGGTTAGCTGGCGAGCTGTATGGGCTCGAACAATGACGTCGCCGGCGTATGTAGTAGACAAGGGTCTGGCCGAAGGAAGGAGAGTGTCAAAAGGTAGCGCAGGATGTCGACCAAATAGCAAATATAACGGTGAATAACCAGAGGTGTCATGTCGCAACGAGTTATACTCAAAGGTGACAAATGGGAGTGCGCTGTCCCAGTCACGGTGATCTGACGAAACGTACATTGGGAGCATCTGAGTGAGCGTTCGGTTGAGACGCTCGGTCAATCCATTTGTTTGCGGATGATAAGCTGTGGTAAGCTTGTGCTGGGTGGAGCAGCTACGGAGGATGTCATCGACGGCACGTGACAGGAAGTACCTCCCTCGATCGGTAAGCAGCTGCCGAGGAGCGCCATGATCTAGAATGACGTCGTACAGCAGGAAGTCGGCGACGTCGGTGGCGCAACTAGTAGGCAGTGCTCGAGTGATGGCAAAGCCTGTGGCGTAATCTGCGGCCACAGCAACCTATTTATTGCCCGAGATAGACGTGGGAAAAGGGCCTAGCAGGTCAAGTCCGACACGAAAGAATGGCTCCGTAGGTATTTCGATGGGGTGTAGGTGGCCGGAAGGCAGCACAGAGGGGCGTTTTCGGCGTTGGCAGTGGTCACAAGAAGCAACGTATCGAACCACATTACGGTACATGCCGGGCCAGAAAAAGCGACGTCGCACACGATCGTATGTACGAGAGACACCAAGGTGACCGGCTGTCGGTACATCATGGAGTTGTTGCAGAACACTGTTGCGTATATGGTGGGGTAGCACAAGAAGTTCCGGGCCATCGGCGTTGAAGCTACGACGATACAGAATGTTGTCATGCAGCTCGAACAGGCGAACATAAGGGTCTGGTGATCGGGACGTTAGACGGTTGATGATGGCCAGTAACGATGGGTCCCGTCGCTGTTCGGTGGCGATGTCAACCAGAGCGTGGATGGAGAGCACGCAGGGGTCCGAGTCAGGGTCAGTTAGGTCGGGCGCTTCAACTAGATGACGTGACAAACAGTCGGCGTCTGTGTGCAGTCGTCCCGACTTGTGATGAGCCATGAACGAGTATTCCTAGAGACGTAGTGCCCAGCGACCGAGACGTCCCGACGGGTCCTTTAGGGATGAGAGCCAGCAGAGAGCGTGATGGTCCGTGACTACGGAAAACGTTCGGCCATACAGGTAGGGCCTGAATTTGGTCACGGCCCACACTAAAGCTAGGCATTCACGCTCAGTGATGGAGAACTTCCGTTCGGCTGGCGAAAGGAGACGGCTGGCGTAAGCAATTACTCGATCCTTGCCGTGCTGTCGTTGGCCGCAAACCGCCCCAATGCCATGGCTACTGGCATCGGTCCGAAGCTCTGTATGCGACGCAGGATCAAAGTGAGCCAGTATCGGTGGCGTAGTCAGCAGATGGATAAGGGCAGAAAAAGAGTCTGCTTGCTCGGCGCCCCACGTGAAGGGAACGTCCTTTTTAACGCGATAGCGTTAAAGAGCTCGTTTCGCAGAAATTCCGGCGTCGGTGTCGGCGTCGGCGTCGTTGGTTGTGAGCGAAAAATCATCATCTTGTCCGTGACCGAAAAATCGAGAAATAATAAAATAATAATAATAATAAAATAATAATAATAATAATAAATAATAAAAATTTTTCGGCTCCGAATGAGGATCGAACCCGGGTCGTCTGCGTGGCAGCAGGTGTTCTACCACACCGCCATGCCTCTTTTTTTGTTACATGGAATTTATTACAAATGAGGTTCATGTATACACAGCGTCCAAAAACTTAAGGCTGCCTCCACAAATGTACAATAGGCATTACAAAACAAATTTCACGCAACACTTTGTTGTAAAAGAGTATTTGAGCAGTGCATTTTATGAACTGTGGATACCAGTCCGGCCGAAACTGTAGTTCTTCATAAAAGTCTTTTAGCTGCACAGTCATTTGCACGAAATGTGACCGCGAAGACACCATTGATTCCGCATGCCTGTCTAACATGCGAGTTTTCCATAAACTGTGCATGCCCATTAACAAGAGCATGTCAACTGGCATAGCATTGGGTTTAGCATTGCTTGGGAATACTGTGAAAATAACTTCCTCTGCTTGGAAATGCAGTCAAAATAACTTTCATGCTTCGCAACAAGCGTCCTTTATATACGCGTCGCAATATAACATGTAATATCCCAGGAATATTGCGTGGTACAAGCGTACATTGCCATCGGGCGTCACTATATGTGACTATCATAACGATTTCATAATTTAAAGCCAGCCACCCATTACAAACGGCACACACCTTACTGCGCGTATTCCCTTAACACCACGTAGTGGGTGCATAGCAAGTTCGAAAACATTTCCCTCATTTGCCGCGCGTAATTGCTCCTGGTTTAAAGCATGCTACCCATTACATAGTATGCACTAAGTGATTGAAGTACGCACTAGGGACAGGATATCACTATCGCGTTCAAATCTTAAAGGCGAAGATTAAGGGTCCCCCCAATTTTTAAGAGATCGGTGAGTGGTCGGGCGATGTCAGCGAAGTGGCGGACAAAGCGACGAAAATAGGAACATAATGCTAGGAAACTTCGGACGTCTTTGGTTGAACACGGCACAGGGAATCCTTGCACTGCGCGCACCTTGTCTGGGTCCGGTTGAACACCGGCAGCACGGCAGCACTTACAAGGTGGCCAAGTATAGTGATTTCGCGCCGTCCAAAACGGCACTTTGCCGAATTCAGCTGCAGAGCGGCTCTCCGAAAAACATCCAGAACGGCAGACAGACGTGTGAGATGGCTGTCAAACGTGGGTGAATAGACGATGACATCGTCTAAGTAACATAAACAGATGGACCACTTATATCCTCGCAGCAGGGAGTCCATCATGCGTTCGAAAGTTGCCGGGGCATTGCAAAGTCCGAACGGCATGACCTTGAACTGGTAGAGGCCGTCGGGCGTAACGAAAGCTGTTTTCTCGCGGTCCATTGGGTCGACTGAAATTTGCCAATAGCCGGATCGAAGGTCGATAGATGAAAAGTATTGGGCGCCATGGAGGCAATCGAGGGCGTCATCGATGCGAGGCAAGGGGTAGACGTATTTGTGAGTTACCTTGTTCAAATTGCGGTAATCAACACAAAAGCGCCAGCTCCCATCCTTCTTTTTGACGAGCACGACCGGGGAGGCCCACGGGCTGGAGGACGGCTCGACAACGTCTTTAGTAATCATTTTGTCGACTTCGCGCTGAATCACTTGGCGTTCCTGTTGAGATACGCGATATGCACGCCGACGTATAGGACTGGCATCACCAGTGTTGATTCGGTGAGTAACGACAGATGTTTGGCCCAGAGGGCGGTCGGCTAAGTCAAAAATGTCACGGTAGGACGCAAGCAGATGATGGAGATCTGCAGCTTGCGCTGGGGTTAGATCGGGAGCGATCATCTTGTCAATGTCGTTAGGAGGCATTGTGGAATTAGCATCACGACAAGGTGACGCAACATCGGCGTCCAAGGCGGCAATCTTACAATTGTCAAGCGGAAAGATGGTGGCCGCAGAAGTGTTTTGCGGAATGACTTGAGTCAACAAACTGACGTTGAGAAGGGGAATGACCACTGTGTTATCAATCACAGAAACAATAGTGTGAGCAAGGACGACGTCTCGGGACATGAGGACTTCAACAATAGGAGACACGAGGTAGTCACCATCGGGCACGTCGAACGAAGATGACAAGACGACGTACGTAGCAGCTTGTGGTGGCAAGCGGGTGTGATGGCGAGAGCGTAAGCGCGGAGGTAGGTCGGCGGGAAAATCGGCAAGCTGCGGCAACTCAAGCTGAAGAGCGCCTGTCGAGCAGTCGATCAGTGCAGAATGGCTTGACAGAAAATCCAAGTCAAGGATTAGATCATGGGGACACTGCTCAATGACCACAAATTGAACGAATGTATGATGACCGGCAATACTAATACGGGTGGTGCACATCCCTTGAACCGCAGGAGTTCCTCCATCAGCGACTCGGAGTGTACGGGAAGCGGCAGGCGTGAGTACTTTATGCAGGCGGCGGCTAAGGTTGGCGCTGATTACTGAAATGTGTGCTCCGGTGTCGATAAGCGCCGAAATAGGTACACCATCAACGTCCACGTCTAACAAACTTTGTCTCGTCAAAAGCGTCAAGAGAGGATTTGTGGACGAAGTCGACAATGCAGTGTCACCTCCGGGCACTGCACTGTTTAGTTTTCCGGATAGGCAGGAGCTAGGTTAGACAGGCAGGACGGCCGGCGAGTCTGCGGCGAGTGGGACGACTGGCGACGGCTTGGAGGCAAACGCTACTGATGACCACGCGGTGACGGAGAGCGGCTGCCGAACCTTGTGTAGACATCATGGGAAGAAAATTGGGTTGGAGGTGCGAAGCGGGTGCTATCCTGTCGGCGGTAGGGGGGAAGGCGACGTCCGAGGTGGTGAGGACCAGCGGGTATCGCAGTAACGGGCTACATGGCCGATGCGATGGCAGCGAAAACAAATCGGTCGGTTGTCGGCAGTCCTCCAGGCAGCAGGGTCGCGAGAGCGGGCTGGAAACCGCTGCTCGGGGTATGACACGGGTGGACGCCAAGAAGTTTGCTATGGACTGGTCACAGTGCACACAGAGTGAAGGCCAATGTTCGCGAGTGCCTGACGGACAATGGCTTGAACCATGGGAGCAGTGATCGGTGTCGTGTCACGTGCACCGGTGTAAGCTGGAGCAGGGGCCATGGCTTCAAGTTCGCGGCGTACGATTCGAGTCACTTGGTCTGGTGAAACTGGAGCTGGTGGCTGAGTTCTCGCGTGATCTTCGCAAGACGACGTTACAGCCGTGTTGGGAAGCCGGGCAAGCACGCCGTCGATGCATCGGCTCTTAGCCTGCTCAAAGCGTCGGCACTCCTTTATAATGTCTTCCACTGTCGTAAGATTCTTGCATATTAGAAGATTGAAGGCGTCGTTCGCTATCCCCTTCAGAATATGCCCAACTTTGTCGGCCTCCGGCATCTCGGCATTGGCTTTGCTACACAATGATATCACATCTTCTATGTACGAGACGTACGATTGTGTGGATGTTTGCGCCCGAGATGCGAGCATTTTGTTCGCGGCCATCTTTCGTCCAACGGGCTTCCCAAACAAGTCCAACATTTTCCGCTTGCACGTTGCCCAACTCCCGAGTTCAGTTTTGTGGTTCTCATACCACACTTTGGCAGTTGCCCTGAGGTAGAACATCAGGTTGGCCAGCATAAGAGTCGGGCCCCATCGGTTGCGAGCACTCACACGTTCGTACTCTGCTAGCCAATCCTCAACATCCACTTCTTCGGTATCGCCGGAACCGCTAAACGTGCCAGGATCCCGCGGGGGGTTCGGGCACGACCGTTGTTGTCGCAGGCGCAGCTGCAGTCGCCGCCTCATCTTCATTGTCAGAGACACCAGGTGCAGATGTAGATGCCGTATCTTCCGCCATCGTTGCAGAGAAACCCCTCAAACGACGGCCGCTGCGAAGTTCCGTTGCGAGGCATGTCGTACCCAGCACCTCCACCAAATGTGACGGAAGTGAGGGGTAGATTTAATAGATACTGACGCCAGTGAATAGCCAGCCAAACATTATGGCTGAGGAGCTCCACGCGCAAGCGCTTCGCGGTTGCTCATCGTCTTCATCTTCGCACCGTAACATCATTGTTCTGCAGGTCTAGCTTGTGTTGCAGGCGAGCAACTAAAGTGCAGGGAGAAAGAAGTAAGAAGTGAGGTCGAAGAGCGCTTTTGCGGACGCCGGTCATTTCCGAACTTAAGAACAGTGCCGATCCTGTTGCCGAAACAAGTTCTCGTTGACCTTCCACTGTGGCTCACACCTACTGTGGGGGATTGGCCAAGAATTGAGTGGTCTTATAAACTGTTATGGAAGTTTGGAATAATTGAGGTTAAAGAATAAAAACCTTACAAATTTTATATGAAATTTTCATGCTCGCTCAAATGTATAAAAAATAATATTTTTAATAATAATAGATAATAAATGAAATCAAAACCCTATTTTCCATAAAAAGAAGTTAAGCATGTGTCGACACAGAAGGATAATAGTATAGATTAGCTAGTTATTCGATTGGTTGCATTGATATAATTCCGCACAGCCACACGTTCGCGTTGGTACATGAACAGCGCACGAAGCATTGGGAAGTCGTGGCAAAACGAAGAAATAATTCGGCAGTTCCCGCGTACGATGAGAATTGATGTTATGCGAAGCATGCGGAGGAATGGCGACTGTGATGTAATTTTATTGATCGAAACGATACGAAATTACGCTAGCGATATGTACATTTGTTTTACGCACAGATATGTTCAAGAGTCGCATATGTTTTATATAACCTGTTGTTTACAGTTGCGTCGCATATGCTTTATATAACGAATTGTTTACAGTTGCGTTACGATGCCAACAACAACGCGGATATTACAAACACCAGAAGCGGTAAGCTTATATGTAGCGCTTGCGCTTGCGAGGATGATAGACCTGGATAGTTCTCCGTAGACCAAATTTAGTGGATGGCGCTCAACTACAATTGACGTTAACCCGACGTGACGCCTGTATCACATCAGTGCATAATGTTTATAAAATTAGACAGCAAGCACTGCAACCACAATCGAGGTTTCACCAACATTACATCTGCATAGGGTCTTTTCCTGAAGCAGTCCCGAGACCTGGCTTGGCTCTGTGGTAGACTACTGGATTGTCACTTGAGTTCAATTCCCGCTGCGATCCTGGTATTTATTCTTTCCATTCGTCGGGTCAACGCCGCCGTTGTCATTTTAACACGAAAGTGTTTTATGCCGGGGTTCACCAAAACTTCACTGACGTATTTCCGTCACGGATGTGACGCTGTTAAAAGGTACATGAACACAATACAAAGAAAGAAATCAGAAGAAAAAGTTACGCGAAATTGGAAGACCCGGGAATCGAACCCACGACCTCTCGATCCGCGGCGATAGAAAGCGGGCGTTTTACCGACTGAGCCATCGGCGCATTTGCGATGAACCCTTCAGACGCGCCTTATATATCTCACACTCCTTCGTTCTGTAGCGGTGCTCTTCGTTTGTCGGGGCGGTGCCGCCGCCTAAGAGCGGAGAAGAGAAGTCCTGCATTATGGCACCAACTAACACCGACAGAGAACGCTGCTGTAGCCTCAGCGCTACGGCGCCTCGATGCCAGCATTCGAACGGACGCTGGAATCAGAGCTAAGGTCCCTGTATACATAAAGGTAGCGACAACTACACGCGTGCCCTCTGGAGGGGTCCAAGGAGCAGCGCTAGCAGACGACGCTCCGCTCGCTCGCGTGCATTGTGCGGACACCTAAAGCCTCTCTCAGCGCGCGCTTTAATCGGTTAATTATTGCCTTTTGTGGCGTAAGCGACTTAGGAAACTTCAAACGACAGGGATAACCAGCGAGCCCGGAGTACGCTAAACATTGAAATAAAAACACGTGCTTTTCCGAAGGGAGCTTCTGAGCAGTTTTCCACAGCAGTTGTCATGCAGGACATTTATATTTTCGTTCTTTGCGTGTTTTCAAATTCAGCGTAACTTGAAGTAGATGTACTGCTTGTTTTCTAGTTCGAAAAAAATTGGCAGGTTGTGAGCTCTGGGTTCACTTAGCGTAGTGTGTAGTGCAAAACATACGCTATAATTGGTTTCATTGGATTTGTCAGCGTTCAGAAGTGTTGCCACGATTAAACGACACTTTTAACTACGGTTATTTTGTTTATAAAGTGCTCTAATATGCTTATTTAGGAGAAAGAGTTGCACTGCATGCGTGGAATATCAGCAACCAGAGTACCTTTCAAGATCTAGGAAATATCGCATGCCCACTAGTGTCTCACGCATTTTAATGATTAACTCTTTTTAAAGACGTAGATTTATCCAAAGTCGTCTCCCTAAACTAATCCCAAATTGTCCTTTCCTTATGACCTTTTAGTGTTGAAGCCACCCCGAGCAGAAAAACGAAGGCATGAGTGTATTGGGTTCCGAGCTATTTAATGTTTAGAGATACGGGCGTGAATCTGCGTTGTCTATTGCGCAGAAAGCTACAGTATAAAGAATGTTGAAACAATAATAGCCTTGCTGAGATAATGCTCACCTATATGCACGAACCAAAGCTAGCCGCCAGGCTAAAGGCTGCTTGAAGTTATAAACATTACAAAATCACTTACTTCGCGTAGCCGAGTGTTATCGGTGCGCAAACATTTCTTGCGACTGATTTTGTGGGGCCATACCTTCCTTCAGAATATATTTCTGTCACCGCGAGTAACAGAAAAAAAAAAAAGCCTTGTCTGTCCTCCGCGCGGTGAAACAACCGAGGGCATTGAGACACGGCATACTAGCCCGTCACGTTCCAAACATTCAATTCAAGCACAGAATTCCCGCGTCTACTCAACTTCAAGTAAATAAACGCTTCTAAATTGCAACAACAATGCGACAGAGACGCGTGAAGTACTTGTTAAATTGTCCAACTCCACGCTTGAAAACGCCGTTACCTGTACCTATTGCCGGCATAGCGCTGCCACCGCTGGACCCTTTGGGCGGGGCGTGGAGGCAAAAAGGTCACGTGTCGCCAAACGGCCTATCGCAGGACGCGGCGGCTGGATCAAGACCTTTCGCTACTTTTGAACCATAGAGGGACTTTAATCAGAGCGGCCTACCAACGCCGCCTAGGTGGCGTTGGCCCTACTTGAAACAAAATGTAGCGTTGCCTCCGCAATCAGCTCCGACAAGGTTTCTGGAGCTAATTTCGCAGGCCACAAACGGAAGCTCTAATTGCGACGCGCTCTATGCGCTGATTTGACTCGGTGACGATGCATTGATTTGATTGATATATAGTGTTTAATGGCGCAAGGGCCAATGATGGCCAAAGAGCGCCAGGACATGATGTAATGCACGATCAATGTTGATGTGAGTTGGCTGTAAAGGGGCCTTAAAAGTCTGCGCACTAAATGTGCGTAAAATACATAAGATGGCTAAAAGAATGAGAATGACATGAAAGGTATACAGTTGGTTAAAAAACGGTAGAGTGCATGGAATGTATAAGAAAAAAAGGTGAGAAAACTAGGCACTACTGCCTGACACGGCCCCTTGCGAGCAAGGAGTCGCAGGTTTAGTGCATTAAAAAAATGGTACTTTCGCAGCAGCATCCTCCTGCAGAGGATGTGCTACGATTCTCGTGGGCAAATTATTTTCAGTGTACCAACATCGTTTAAAAATGATAGAACTGATTTTTTGTCAAATAACGGATCGATACCTAAAAATAATGCGGGGTGGAGAGGGATATGCTCCTGATAGGCTCTCAAAAAGTGTTTTCTTCTTTCAGGCTCAGCCTCTCGACACTGTAGAAGCACGTGAAGTACGCTGAGTGCTTCCCCACATCTACCACAAGTCGGAGGTTCTCCACCAGTCAGTAGGTAACTATGGGTGCCATAGGTGTGTCCTATTCTCAGTCTAGAGAAGAGGACTTCACTTTGTCTGGATTTCGTGGCGGAAGTCCAGTTACCTAACCGTGGCTTGATCATGTGTAGTTTGTTGTTACTTTGGGCATCCCACAAGCGCTGCCAGTAGCTTCGTAGTGTATTGCGAAGATAGCGTTTCATGTCCATTACAGGTAGCGTCAGTGAGGAGTTTCCAGCTTCTCTAGAAGCTGATGTTGCGAGCTGGTCAGCCAGCACATTGCCTTCTATTTCACGGTGCCCTGGCACCCAACATACCACGACGTGCTGTTCGGCCGCGTACATGGCACACAAGAGAGAGTACAGGGACATAATGACCGGATTTTTGTGAGTATTGAAGGTTTTTAGAGCCTTAACAACGCTCAGAGAATCGGTGTATATCACTGTTTTAGGTATTTTACATTCGTTGATGTGCTTAGCGGCTGTCAAAATCGCGTGGGCCTCGGCCGTAAATATGCTTGTTTGAGGATGCAGCACTCCTGCGTCCGAAAAAGATGGGCCAACCGCTGCGTAAGAGACGCCAGTATGGGACTTCGACGCATCGGTATAGAATTCAGGGCAAGAGTACGTGTGCTGGAGTTCTAAAAAGTGCATATAGATATGTGCAACAGGGGCATGCTTTGAGACTTTAACAAAGGATACGTCACAATCTATAAGCTGCCACTGCCACGGTGGGAGACCTATAACAGGGGTCATAAGATTGTTTTCAAAAAGTAGGACATCCATTTCCTCAGCAAGGGCTCTCACTCGGAGTGAGTACGGCTTTTTCATTGAAGCTCAATTCTGGAATATGCGAGAGCTGGACAAATCATTTATGGTAGAATGTGCGGGATGTTCATTGTTTGCATAAACTTTTTGAAAGTAGACGA
The DNA here is from genome assembly GCA_030522465.1 of Rhipicephalus appendiculatus. Taxonomy (NCBI): domain Eukaryota; kingdom Metazoa; phylum Arthropoda; class Arachnida; order Ixodida; family Ixodidae; genus Rhipicephalus; species Rhipicephalus appendiculatus. The sequence continues at coordinate 313,156 of JALIZH010012018.1, forward strand.
GAGATAAGTAAGATCTCTGGAAATGGAGCGACCACTCGTCCGATTCGACATATAGGCTCTCTACAGGGCTTGTCCTGAATGCACCTATCGACAGCCGGATACCTAGGTGGTGAATGGGGTCCAGCATTTTCAAGGCGCTTGATGAAGCAGAGTGATAGATTATGGCTCCATAATCTATACGTGAGCGGACGAGGCTCTTGTAAAGATTCATTAAACACTTTTTGTCGCTACCCCATGTAGTGTGTGACAACACCTTCAAAATATTCAGTGTTTTCATGCACTTATTTTTTAGATACTTTATATGGGGCACAAAAGTTAGTTTTGCGTCCAGAATTACTCCCAGGAATTTATGTTCCATGTTTGCAGGTAGACGATCACCCTGCATGTCGATGTCGGGATCAGGGTGCAGACCCTTCTTTCGGGAAAATACGACGCGAGTACTCTTTTGTGCATTTAGTCTAAAGCCGTTCTGGTCTGCCCACTTGACCACCTTGTTCAGGCCAAGCTGAACCTGCCGTTCACAGATAGCGAGATTGCACGATCTGAACCCTATTTGTATATCATCGACATATGTGCAGTAAAACATGCTGGGCGGGATGCACAGGCGCAACGAATTCATTTTAACAATAAAAAGCGTACAACTGAGCACCCCCCCTTGGGGGGACTCCCGTCTCCTGCACAAATGATCGTGAGAGGGCATTGCCCACTCGTACACGGAATGTTCGGTTTGTCAAGTAGCTTTCTATTACATTTAACATTGCACCACGTATGCCTAAGTGTGAAAGGTCTTGCAATATTCCGAAACGCCATGTCGTATCGTAGGCCTTTTCCATGTCGAGGAAGACGGAGAGGAAGAACTGCCTATGCACAAAAGCTTCGCGGATCTTTGACTCAATGCGGATTAAGTGGTCGGTTGTTGATCGACCCTCTCGAAACCCGCACTGATATGGGTCAAGCAGCTTGTTCGATTCCAGGAAATGTAACAAGCGGCGGTTGATCATTTTTTCAAATACTTTGCACATACAGCTCGTTAGTGCTACAGGCCGGTAGCTTAAGACAGACGATGGATCCTTTCCTTGTTTCAGAATAGGGACGATAATGGCCTCTTTCCATGCAGATGGGATTTCACCGGAAGACCACACAGCATTGTAGAGGCAAAGAAGGGTTTTTTTAGTTTCATGAGGTAAATTTTTTAACATTGCATATATTACACGGTCTGAACCTGGGGCAGATTTCTTGCAGCCATTCAGTGCTGCCTGCAGCTCGGCTAAGCAGAAAGGTTTGTTGTATCCTTCGGTTGCACCTTTACGTTCCAACTTCTGGCGTTCCGTTTTTGTTTTGAGTAGTGCGACGAACTGGATACATGTTCAAAATGCTCGCCCAGGAAGTTAGCTTGCTCTTCCAAGGAGTCACCGTGTATGTTCACCAGGGGGGAGCGAGGATGTTTGTCGGCCTTTGATCCTACTAACCCTATTCCATACTTTAGCCTCATCCGTGTATGAGTTGATACTAGAGATAAATCTCTGCCAACTCTCTCTTCTAGATTGCCGGCGGATTCTCCTGCCTTGGGATTTTATCTGTTTAAAATTTATTAAATTTTCGGCTGTAGGGGAGTCCCGCAGAAGTCCCCACGCTTTGTTTTGTTTCTTTCGAGCTTTGCGGCACTCCTCGTTCCACCAAGGAACACGCCGTTTGCCTCCCACACTTTTTACTTCAGATAAACATTGCGAAGCGGCGTCAATTATAAAAACAGTAAAGTATTCGACAGCAGCATCAATTCCTAATGAAGACATGTCGGACCACGAGATACTTGCAGTAAGAGACCGGTACTTTTCCCAGTCGGCTGTATCGACCTTCCACTGGGAAGCTTGTGGTGTAGACTGGTGCTCTTTTGCTGTCCTCAGTAGTATTGGGAAATGATCGCTCCCATGTGGGTTTTTAATAATGTTCCAATTAAAATCGGGTAAAAGGGATGGTGAGACAATGCTAAGATCGATGGATGAATATGTTTTGCTCGCGAGGCTAAAATACGTGGGTTCCTTTTTGTTCAACAGACATGCGCCGCTGGAAAACAAAAACTGCTCAATTAGACGACCTCGGGCGTCGCTGCGAGAGTCGCCCCACAAGCTACTATGTGCGTTGAAATCACCAAGAACAACATAAGGTTCCGGCAACTCATCTATAAATGACTGAAGTTCGTGTTTGTGTAGCTTGTAGTGTGGGGGAATGTAAAGAGAGCAGATGGTTACGAGTCGGTTCGAGAGAACAACTCTAACAGCCACTGCTTCCAGAGGTGTTTGCAGCTGAATACGTTGACACGCTACCCTTTTGTCTGTTACGATGGCAACACCACCAGATGACGCGAGCGCATCATCACGATCTTTGCGAAATATGACATACTGTGTGAGGAAGTTTGTGTGGTGGGTTCTTAGGTGGGTTTCTTGTAGACACAGCACTTTTGGGGTATTTGTGTGTAAGAGTTCATGAACATCATCGAGGTTCCTAAGAAGGCCTCTCACGTTCCACTGCATTATTTATGTCTCCATACCGAAAGTGGATTGGTGCTGTGCGTACAAAGGAAAAAGATGCTGTGTTATATTACAGGGCCCTTTCGAGGCCCTATAATGCGGGGCTTATCTTTTTTGGAGCGGTCGAGGGACGCTCGCCGCTCCTTTGGTGCTGGATGCACCGTTAGGGTGGGTGTAGTGTCCATTGCCTCCTGCGAGGCGCCGGACACGCGCTCGAGTGAGCGAGAAGTTTCGCGTGAAGACCTCGCCGCAGAAGGCGAGGCCTTCGCACCCATCAGCCCAGAGGGTGACGGGACTGCCTTTGAGTGCAGGCTGCGTTGGTCGTTGCCAGTGCCTGCTGGGGCCGAGGAGAGTGAGGCAGCCTTGGCTGCGCCCACCGTGACGGCTGGTGGCGGCCCTGCGCTTTCGGTTCGCGCAGCGCAGGCTTTCGCCGATGATTGTGTTGGTGCCAGCAACCCTAGGGTAGCTGGGCTTTCATGCTGGGTGGGTGGGGCAGGGCTAGCTGCCTCCACCACGGGGGCGGAAGCCACTGCCGACGGCTCGCTCAGCGCGGGCCGGGCCAGTGGCGAAGGCCAGTGCGGCGCTGCCCCCCTACGCGCCGCAACAGCATATGATGTGCCATGAAAAGGTGAACACCGTCTTCTTGCTTCCTTGAATGAGATGTTTTCTTTGTATTTGAGTGTGATAATGTCCTTTTCTTTTTTCCATGTAGGACAGGCTCTAGAATATGCTGCGTGTTCACCTTCGCAGTTTGGACAGTGAAGCGGATTGTCACAGGTGTCAGAGGGATGTTCATGGTTCCCACATTTGGCACAGGTCAGTCGACCTCTGCAGCTCTGTGAGCCATGACCGAAGCGTTGGCACTTAAAACACCTACGTGGATTTGGAATGTAGGGTCTTATTCTTGTTTTCGTGTACCCCGTTTCAAGGGAATCTGGCAGGACAGTTGAAGCGAAGGTGACGATCAAAAGTTTTGTGGCAATTTCTTTGTTCTCACGTTTGATCTTAATTCTTTGGACCTGGATTACGTCCTGGTCCTTCCATCCTTCGAGCAGCTCTTCCTCACTCAGGTTTAGGAGGTCGTCATTGGAGATAACTCCTCGGACGGTGTTCATCGATCGATGTGGGGTCACTGTGATCGGAACCGTGCCAAATGCAACAAGGTTTGAAAGTTTTCTGTACTGCGCACTGTCACGCACTTCAAGCAGTAGGTCTCCGCTTGCCATTTTAGTGGCCTTGTAGCCTGGTCCTATCGTGTCAGCAAGACACTTCGCGACAATGAATGGGGAAAGGGTTCTGACCGTCTTCTCGGGATTTGTGCAGTGGATCACATGGAAGCGAGGAAAGTTTTCCTTGGGTTTAGCAAATAGGCTGTGCGTTTCTTCGGTGCGCCATCTTTTCGCGAGAGGGCGATCAGGAAGTTTGGGGAAAGCGTTTGAGGTCATATGTGTATGATTAATTTCGGCGGCCATGCCAGCCACCCACCACCGAGCCCAACATGGGGGGCGCTCTGAGTCGTTGTAGACGCACAGACGCCAGCTGTACATGACCACTATAACCTAATATATAGGGCCCAAGGGAGGACATATACACAAGGTTAACCCTTGCCGCCAGGAAACAAGGAAGTAAATGGAAGTGAAGAGATGACAGGAAAGATTAAAAGTGGAAGAGAAAGACGAAGATGTGAGGAGAGAGAGACAGGAAAAGGTGACTGCCGATTTCCCCTGGGTGGGTCAGCCCAGGGGTGCCGTCTACGTGAAGCTAGGGCCAAAGGGGTGTGTTGCCTCCGCCGGGGGGCCTTAAAGGTCCAATCACCCGGCGTCGGCTCAACCCCCCAGGATCCCCTTTTCCCCGGACACGGCTAAGCCACGCACGGCGAGGCGTGGGAGGAGGTCGAAACCCCCCCGTTAGCTCGGGTCCGTGGTGTCGCTACGCACCAAACGCCTGCTTGCGCAGACGCCCCTGCGGGGGGTGACGATGCAGTTACGTGCTTCGTCTTTCGCGTTGTGCTATCGTGTGCAGCGTAGTGCAGCTCCGTATGCAACAATGGTGTATCTCCGCCGTCTACTGATATGAGTGCTATGGTACCGACTACTAGAACTGCTGCATTAAGCGTCGACGGGCGAATGTCGCGCAAGTCAATTTGGCAGGCGTTGGTTTGGTGCAGCGATGGAAACGCCACAGGGGAGCGGGAGGCCTTCGCGCGTTCACGGCTCAAGCTGAGAACTCTGTCTTTCGCGTTTGTGAAGTTGAGCGCATCGTGACCCAACTGGCTGCCATTCACACGCCGATGCAGGACCGAAATGATCGTATCTTCGCCGAAGCGACCTATCGGGAGGACGCTGCTCGCCAACGCGACGCCGCATGCCAAACACATCCACAGGATGGTCGCCGGCCCGCAAATCACGCTCCTTTGCTGCAGCGAACCGTCAGTTGAAAAATGATTGAGTGAAAACCCGTTCGGTCCGCTTACACGGTACGCGAACGCCTTAGGTCCAAGTGTGATTTGCGCGATGCTACGGTGCGTGCCATGTAGTGTCTCCGGAAAGTGTATCCCGGTCGTGAGTCGTTGGTTGGGGTGGAGATGTGCCACAAGGTGTCAACGTGGATGCATCAATATCTAAGGGTGTTGTAGCCACTAAACACCCATAGACAATAATAAATATCAATATGCAATAAAGATTGAACTACTTCTGTGAAGACACATTTACTTTCGTGTGTTCTACCGATTCCTATATCAGAGGGATCAACCACATTTTTTTTCTTAACGTTCACGCATTTAAATTGCCACTGTGTGTTCTCGTTGTCTGTGTGTTGATGTATATTGTCAGTCACCAGTGTAACATACCAGGATATTGTGGCCTGTGGTAAACGGGTATGTGCCACAATGCGTCCGGATGAAGAGGTTTGACGACGTACGCGGCGGGATTTTCAAATTATTCATGTCATGACTAGCCAGACATATTCATCAAATCATCTTACACTTCCATAAAAATTTTGGTGTACCGCAAGTTAATGAAGCGCATTTATTCTACTTTTTATTTATTTACCCTGAGGGTCAATACACCTTACAGAGGGGAGTGGTTATATTTACAAGACTGGTTATTCCCATTTATACAATAATAGAGGAAATTTGCACAATATGCATACATTATTAATACAAATAACAATAATTAAACCAACAATGTTACACACTGACATTTCAAGAGGAAAAAAAAATAAGAGTACCACAATAAAGCAGTGAAAAGTGAAATACCGCCGGACATATTGTAAAATGAAACAGTAATTCCAATGCGTACACTAAATGCAGCAAAAAAAAATTTAGATGTCACTGGTAAAGCACGCATCAACAATTCAGTCTTTAATTTCAGCCTGCTAGTACGGGAAGGCAATTCCATTCTTTTTATGTACGTGGCATGAATGAATTCATGAATGCGTGAGCTCTACATGTCGGAATTCCAACTTTATGAATATGGTCTAGTCTACATACTGCGGAGGACTAATTAGTTCACTATGCAAGTATGGATGGTAGTAGAGCTTTTGAAAAACAACTAGATGATGTGTGTTACGTCGAGATGCGAGAGATCGTAAATTAAGATTACTTCTCTGCTGTTATGCTAGCGGTGCGACTGTAGTGAGAGCAAATAAAACGAATAGAATTCTTCGGTATCATTTCTAGTGCGTGTGAGAAATTTTCATGAAAAGGATCACATACTGATGCAGCATATTCGAGCTTAGATCTAATTAGTGTTTTATATAAAAGAAGCTTTAAGGATAAATGTGATCTTGAAAAATTTTGACGAATGTAACCGAGCATGCTATTTGCTTTATTCAGAATGCATGTGATATGATCGTTCCAGGTTAGCTTCGACGTTATATGTACACCAAGATATTTGTACGATAACACAGGTTCTAATGATTTGCTATTGAGTCTATAAACAGGTTGAAGTGTTTCCGATCGGGTTACACGCATAAATTTACATTTATTTATGTTTAATTCCATTTTCCAATCCTTGCACCACAAACAGGCTGCGTTAAGGTCGGATTGAAGAACATTTATATCGTTATCACAAGTTACTTTCCTAAAGATTACACAATCGTCTGCAGAAAGGTGAATATTTGAGGAAACGCAAGAAGATAAGTCGTTTATGTATATTAAAAAAAAAGGAGGGGACCGAGCACTGAGCCTTGCGGAACACCAGATTTTACAGCGCCAAGTCCTGAAGTATTGTTTGCTGAAACGAATTGAGACCGGTTGTGAAGAAAACATTGAATCCAGGTCAGAAGTTTCGGGTCAATGTTAAGTAGACTAAGCTTATGTAAAAGTAATTCATGGCAAACATTGTCGAATGCTTTCGAAAAATCGAAGAAAATACAGTCGGCGAATGAAGAGTTATCTAGAATAATCAGTAATTTGTGCACAAAAGACGTTAGTTGGGTTTTACGGGAGTAGGTTTTGTGAAAGCCGTGTTGTGATCAAAAAAATATGAGTTAGATTCAAGGAAGTTTACAACATGTCAGAACAGGATATGTTGAAGAATTTTGCACGGTATGCTAGCAAGGGAGATTGGCGGGTAGTTAAAGGGGGGATGTCTATTACCTGATTTATAGAATGGAATTACCTTCCCGGTTTCCTAATTTCATGGATGAGAACCAATGTCAAGAGTGTTTCAAGATCATAGTTAATAAGACAAATGAATAAGTCACTGTAGTCTTTAAAAATTTTGCTTAAATTTCATCGAATCCTGGCGCGGAAAATGATTTGAGTGATTTAATAAGTTTTGTCACACCGTCGAAGTTGATTACTAGAGGAAACATGACTGTGCAGTTGTAAATATGGGATGGTGGCACTGATTGTTTGTGTTGAAAGAAAAATTATTTGAAAATACCTCGTTAAGAATTCCACAGCATGCGTTGTCAGAGGTGCCGTTGCCTGAATTCTCAGTTAGGGGCATGCAATTATCTTTGCTGAGTTCTATCATGCGCCAAAATTTTTTGGGTTCGCTTGCGAGCACCGATGGCAGGGTATTGCTTAGAAAGTTATCTTTTGCTTCCTTTACTGCGTTTATGTATTGGTTAGCTGCTCTCGTGTAATCTGTCCGTAGATCATTCATAGGTGAATTCTTAGCAGACCTAAAAAGACATTTCTTTTTGTTCGATAAATGCTTCAGGTGTTCGTTGTACCACGGATCATTGGAATCCGTGCTGGTAAGGATAATAGGAACATATTTAGCTGATAATTCATTAATTTTTGCTACGAACATCTCCAATTTGTCTCTACATTAAGACACCCAAGTGCGATCACGAAGTTATCAAGAAAGGCTGCTAGCTGTTTGTTTATAGCATCGTAGTCAGCATTTTTGTAATCTTTAGTACTTTTCTTTTGTTTAGGAAGCGTAGGTCGAACAGTATTCATTTCAAATAAAAGTAGAGCGTAAGCGCTAAGACCAGGCAAGTGTAGTGTCGGAAACAAAGTCGGCATGAGATGTTAGAACGAGGTCCATAATGTTTCATACTGACTGTCATTCAAGTTGGCTGCTTAACAAGCTGGGTTAATGATAAAAGGGAACATAAATCTAGAAAATCTTTAGCCAAAGAGCAAGATGGATGAATAATGGGAGGATAGCAGGACCACCTTATGTTTGGTAGGTTATGATCACCGATTAAGAATGGGAAGATGGTTGTGGTTTGAAGCGACGGAGTTTAGTACATCATGTAATTCACTGACGAAACACTGTTTTATGTTAGGAGGACGATAGCGTATACCTATAACAATTTTTTGATAGGCTATTTGGGTTACCTCCCTGATGGTCTCTAAAGTGCTCGCGACTTTGATAACGTAAGAGGGTAGGTCTTTACGTATACCCAATAAAACAGCACCACCTAGACTTTCACTACGATCATGACGATATATTGAAAAGTGTTGTGCTGCGGAAAATGTTTCACCATCTTCAATTTTGGAGTGAAGCCATGTTTCAGTTAATGCTATATCAGAATTACACGTGTCAATGGCGGATGATAAAAGTTCACCTTTGTTAACAACACTACGAATGTTATCAGAAAGGAAGGACACATTTCGCTGCGCGGGCCCGCATCCCCTCACCGATTCCTATGTAGCAGCTTGTGATGCAGAAAATGACTGATTAGTGTTGGCTGCAAGTTACGCACCATGCGCCCATGGCGTGATTGAGCTTTAGACACGGGTACTGTGGGGAGCTCTTTTATTGTATCAGTTGCGGGCTCGTATACATGGCGTTTTTGGTTGATAACAAGTTTTTTAAACGCAACTGCTAGCTTGGTTCATCGGGTTGGTTGTTGGCAAAAATAGTAAGCCTTTTCCGAGGCTTGAACGTAAAGTTTACGTTCAACTGAACTTTACGGCAGATCGTGCAGCACTGCGTTGAGTAGTTTGCTGAACTAGGGCCTCGGATTGTCGCCATGTTTCTCTGGTGTCAGGGGTCCCACGTAACTACAGATTGCAGCGCCGTGATCGATGCTCAATTTCATCGGGTCGAGAATCTACAGAGTCAAACCGAGCATCAACCACCTAAAGTGAGCTTTGAATTTTGCACGTAGACTGCCGAATTTCATCAACGGATTTTGTTTTTGCTTCCAGCTCGTCCAGTCTGGTAATAATGGCGCTTATTAATGGCGCTGATCTTCCCGTCAATTTTCTCTTGGAAATTCTTAATTGACTGTAATATCAGAAGCCAGCTCAGACTGACATTCGGAAGACTGCCTAATACGTTCCTGTAGGTCTTTTAAAATTGAAAGAATAGCATTCATTTGCCCCGAAGGATTTTCACTTAGAGAGCCGGTTGTCACGCTTCCCTTAGATTGCATGTCAGGACCTGGATTGAGTTCAATATCGCCACACTCAAGAAGTAAAAACATCACTGAAAAACAATCCCACACTGTTGAATCGCAAACTTGTGTGCACGGAAGCAGGAGTAGACAATGATTTTCGCTATTTTTAGCAAATAATGGTAAATTTTGGGGGGCGAAGCTCCTTAGGGTGTGGGTCGTTCCCTCCTCCGTACATAGTATGTAGCCACCTCTAGTTCGTGAAGTACTCACTAGATGGCAGTAGATGGGGCTAGCGCAGCATAGTTGACGAATTCAAATACGAGATGGCGCTGCGGTGCCGCACTACGTGAATTGATAAATCGATGGTGCGAAGGCGCTCGCTGCGTTGCAGATGCGTGTCACCGCGGTGGACGTGCTGTGCCTTACCGAGACGTGGAACGCATGACCATTGATCAAATGATACGTTCCCATCGTCGCTGCGTTGCAGATGCATGCTCTAGTGTGATAGGAGACCGCTCTCCCCCCTCCTCTCCTCTCCTACGCTTCCCCCCTCTCTCTCCTCTCCTATGGTCCCCCCCTCCCCTCTCTCGCCTCGCGACGCCGTCTGCTAGTCTGCTAGCGAGTTTCTTGATTGAAAAAAACGAGTGCTCGCGCTGCACAACCGTTCACTGACCATCCCACGTCGTTGATGATGTACTGGGCAGAATTCACGGAAGATTCACGGTTTACCGATGAACCTCCGGAGCTTCACCCACTCATCATCATTCACTCCGCGGATATGCTATGATTTTTTTACACACTTGTAACTCGCAAACGCGCGGTACATCAGAGGTGCTGCCCATCCTGCTGCGTCCATGCCCACTCCAGAAAGCGTCATGCTTCCAAGCTTTTATCCCGGCCAGCGGATCTGACGTCAACACCGGCTTCATGGATGTGCTGGGAGTGATGACGTAGTGGCGCATAGGAAAGCCACTTTGCGAGCTCAGGCACAGGTGGGCGGATTCCGCAGAGCTGTAGCTTTCGGCGAAATTTGGTGAGGTGACGTTAGCTTCAATTTCCTGGAAGGACGGCAGGAAGAGCCACAAGGGCTGCAACCGAAACCTGTAACACACAAAAGCGCGATACATCAGAGCTGCTGCCCATCCTGCTGCGTCCGTGCCCACTCAAAACCAGCAGCTAGCGCATGACAGTCTGCGATACGCGACTCGTTATGTTTTCGGAGAAAACATAACATGGCAAATTGGGCTTCTGGGATTGTTGATAGATGGCGCCATGGGCGTCGGTAAAGAGGGGGGGAGGGCAAATGGGCACTTGCCACCCTGAAGCCGCACCAGCACTTGCCTCCACCCTAGCTGCACAGGCGCTGTACCCCTCCCCTAGCCGCAATGCAGCACGGGTTTGCACTCCCCGAGAAAAAGTCCTGCCGATGCCCATGGATGGCGCTTTACATTTTGAATATCCCCCCATCATGTAACCTACAAATTACGAGAGTGGAGAGTCTGACCTACAGCAGCAAAGCTACGCAGCATCGTACCGCATGAAACCTTTTCAATAGCGTGCCCATTTGAAAAAATCGCATTATTCAAAGATGCTGAGTGGAACTGGCTTTATTCAGCAAACTTAATCCTAAAGTGGACAGTAGGGCCAGTTGATGTGGATTCAGAGTTAAAGAAAGTGCGGGAAAAAAGTCCACAATACACAGAAATGAGAATGAAAACATAGGACGACGCGCTACTAGCGATGCGCTACCAAGTTCCTTGTACATCCTATTTTTTTGGATTATGCTCATATACTGGCACTGTGAAGTGCACGTGTCAGTGTGCATTATGATGAGATTTTCCACACTACTTTCATGTTGCTTTATTGCTGTGAATTATATATAACACTTAGCCTGTACTGTATATGTTTCTAGTCTTCAGTATTGGGTGCAGGTTCTGTGCACGAAGAATAATATCTACATATGCTTACACTGACATGAGAACTGTTGCTTTGATTCCAATCAAATATTGTGAACACTGTTTGTTTTATCATTTGATGCATGAACTTCTGCATGTAATACAAATTGCTAAAAGGCTCCTGGCTGAATGCAATGGCTTGTGTTTTTTTAGCACACAAGTACAACAGAGAATTTACTCTTCAGAATTATTGTGGAAGATAAATAGGTGACAGACAGGCAGAAACTGATCACTGTCTTCTTACGTAAATAGGGTGATCCTTGATGAATCGTAGCATAATTGAAGCTGCATGTTGCATAAATAAGGTTCAACATAATGTGCAGGTGGACAACGTAGTGTTAAATCACTAAAGTTTTCCAGTATTGTGCCTATTTGCTGCAGTCCTCGTGTTTCTGTATTATGTCCACAAAATTTTGAATGGCAAAGAAGCCAACCTGTCTACTTCTGTGCATATAGTATACTAGCGATTAAAAAGAACCATTATTTTCTGAAGAACAGCTCTTTCGATGAGGGAGACGGTAATACTTTACCTTTTTTTTAATTCAGTCTTTATCATCTGGGCAAGAGGAGTGCCAAGTACACATGGACGTTCACAAGGGAGAAGTGCATGTGCATTAACTTTTTTATTTAGCGGGAGACCTGTCTCTGCTAAAGTTGTGGCGGTTGTGCTTGGCATTGGTACACGTCTAGGCATTCGCTTTAACGCATTTGTGTGATGTTTAACAATAAGGGTTAATTAGTAAGATTGCAGGAAGTCTCCGAGTGTGAAAGCAACTAAATACTAAATTAGAGTTAGAGACGTAAAGAATAAATGAGAAAGCTTTAATGAACCGTCGGCATTAAGCCAGTAATAGACGCAGGGGCCGCACGCTTCAGCTCTGCTGGTTGGCCTTTTGTACTGGAGTGCTTGAGCGATAATTTTCTAAAATCAGATGCTGATATTTTTTACTCTGCTATTCTTTTACTTTGTATTTTATTAGTGGTGCTAGTAGCGAGTTACACTCCTTGCTATATTCCAGACCGTCATGTCAAGTTCCGGTGCGAGTTGTTCGACACTTAATCAAAATAGAAAAAGATACAAAAGGGATGAAATGGGTTAAGCGGGAGGTGGTATACGATAGAGTGGACAGTAAGGTATGCCATAGAAATGAAATAGAAAAGTAAAAAAGAGTATGTAGCTTCCATAAATTAGTATCAGCAGCACTTAGTATGAACACTTCGGCAAAGTTGTACAAATTTGATGGTTGTGGTTCAAGAGAGGCGTTATATTTTAATGCAAAAGCTTTAGATGCCCCATAGAACGGATAAATGACCGTCGACATCAATGAAAATGACACAAAAGTCACATGATCGGAGGTTACTGTTTCATGATGCCCCCATGTGACATTATCATGACATCACAGATCGCCGAAATTTTGACGCCTTTTCGACATCCCTAAGTATGACTTCATGAAGTCGAGAGTTTGGCGGAAACCCGCCTGGCCGGGGAAAGACATGGACGAAGGAAACACAGCGCCGACCAAAAATTAAAATATATTCTTGAAAAGACGGTTCGGCTGCCACATGGCAGCCTTGTTCACAAGGCTCCCGTGTGGGACCCGAAACGTCTTTTTTAAGAATATATTTTTACTTTTGGTCGGTGCTGTGTTTCCTTCGTCCAAGTATGACTTCATCACACAAAATCAACACCAGGTCGAAGATGTGCCTATCCTGGAACAAGTGCAGTACCATGTGAGGTAGAGAAAGCTTTCAATGCTTCCGATCTTGGAAGCAGTGCAAAACCACTTTAGGGGCAGAAAGGCTTCGGTGGGCAGAGGGCGAGGAACAATAAATCAATTGATATAAAAAAAGAAGAATCTCCTTGCGAGTGCCTCATTCATTTTATTGGTCCACGACATTTTATAAAACCACTAAATTCTTTGCCAATATCCCACAGAGGGTGTAAGCCACAGGTATAGGTAAACAAGTGTGCCAATCTCACACCCCGAAGTCTTACATGATGGTCGCCTTTCTTTTATTGTTATCTGTTTATTAAAATACTTAATTTCTCTATTCTCTTCCGTACTTTTTTTCATGTTTGGGGCCCCTGCTGTCACAAGCGACCTAGAGCTACTGTAAGAAGGGGAAGATGAAAACTTGCGATGAAAAAATCCGTAAACAGGGGTTGTGTGCTCGAGCAGACGTATCAACAAGCGGACTTGCCTTCTTCAATGCCCATTTCGCCAATGTACCGTTTGTGACGGGACAGCCCGTTAATGTTAGATTAAACGGTCATCGCGCAGACACGGCCCAGAAATTACCGAAAGCAGTGGCGCAGCATTTTAATGTAGCAGGTCACAACTTCGACGACCTCAAACTTTACATACTTCAGTCCTACTTCCGGTCCGCAAAATGCAGAAAATATACAGAGTCATGCCTTGTTCACAATTTCAATGCACTCCAGCCAGCAGATACAAACATTATAGTTGACATCCGTAATATTTTTAGATGCTCCTTAGCTTTTTTCAGTAACATGTGCTCTGCCTTATTTGAACTGTTGCTTGTCAGGTCTTGGGACGTAGAATTAAACTCTGGCCCAATGACTAAGGCGGAGGGTGATTCCACGAGAGATCGAACATGCATGTCCGGTCGATATTTTTGTTTTGTCTGGGTTTTTTATATGTTACGCAGGCACATTCAAAGTGCACGGAACCGCAAATTTTATTTCCGAAAAACGCTCCGAGCGCGAGAAAAAAATATTTGAATGTGGCGGGGCGGACGTCTTGTTTTTGCTCACCGCAATATTTTTGGATTTCGCGGCCGAATTTAATGCAAACTGTAAATGTGGCGTCAAAAATATTTTGTGTTGGTTTTAATAGGCAATACTGTGAATTACATCCATGCTTTTTTGATGCTGTCCTCCAAAAGGAAAAAAATGTGAAAAAATGGCGAACACGGCCCAAATCGAAAATGTTTGCCAAGTTTGATGCGTTTTCGCCCGTTTGCTGTTTTACACAGAAACTTCAGAACTGTGCCACATATAGAAAAAGGTCTTTGAAATATTTCTGCGAAATATTGCTTTCCTACAAGCAGCGTAAAAAAAAGAAAAAAATAGTTGAAAAAGCAAGCTTTTTCAAGAAAGCCCATTTTCAAAAAACAAAATAAAAAAAACCCCGGTCTCAATTTTGACACAAATTTTTTATCGAAAAGCGCTTATGTCAGTCAATGCACGGTTTTAATATCATATGTCCTCATTTGCTTTGTTAACGAGATATAACGGGCCAAAGTGGCCCTTGCTGTGTGTTCTCACTTCAGTGCCTTCGATGGTTGTTATCAGCTTACATTGTGCTTAAATATACAGTACGAATTATTTTGCTGCAGCGAAACTTCACTCTGGTGGCCTGTCTTCAGGAAAAATGTATTCTCAGATTTTATTTGTATCTAGCGTGTGCGGGGGGTGGGCTGCTTCCGCTCTTTAAAGGACTACGCGTACACAGTTTGCAGCCTGCAACCTCGCATACAAGCATCAGAAGAAAGGTGGACGCCTGTTCAACATATTAATCGCTTCATGTTCCTCAAGAAATGCTTTGTCTACCTGATCGCGGTTCTCAGATGTAGACAGGTTTTCCATAAGATGCGTAAGGGCAGACCTCCATCGCGAATATTCTCATCAGATGTGGCAGTGGCCTCCGCAGGTAGGCAACAACAAAAACAGTAATGGCAAAAAAAGAAAAAAAACATTTGCGCAACGAAAATGTTTTTCTCAACAATCTTCTTCTTGTGAACGCGTAAATAATTGCCACAGAATACTCGGACCTAGCCATGGGTCACGCGCATCCTGTGCAGTGAACAGACCAAGTGGATACGTTTACACTGAACAGCGCCACACTCATTCTCTCACTCATGCGCTGCTGTCGCGAATCAGTTTCCAAAATCTCTCATGTTTTCACGCTTTATGACCAAGGCTTTGTCTGTCTAAAGGCTTTGTACTACGACAATTAATGTGTGGGCCACACTCGTAGTCGAAATTAAGGATAACGTATACGTCTGGAGCCTTCAGTAATCCCTACTGTTCTCCACGTGCGAAAGCACTTTAGCAAAATTATCGACAAAACATCATAAATTGGGCAGCTTCGGCCACTTGTGGTTTAATCATGCCGCACCACACGTTTTCTGGCTCCTGAAACGCTGAGGTAAAGGTCGAGACGATACAAGATGACGTTATCTGCGACGCCGAAAACATGAGATTGCTTGAAGCGAAATTAACGGCTCAGAAGTGGCTGAAATAACGTTTTACAAATGTTATTTAGGCACAGTGTGCGTCGAATAGATAAGATGGTTAGAGCATCCAAAGCACGTAAGGGAAGGGAAGCAGGCAGTGAGAAAGAACCTCCATAACACGGCGTGTGGCATTTCGTTACAAGTTAAGCTAGGTTGTCGCTGCATACACATGCTTTTTTTGTGTGTGCAAGGCAAGTTTCAGCAAATTCACTTAAAGCATATGCTCGCGGCGTCTCGCGTGCTCCTGATTACCGAATAATGGCGGGGTAAGTTGAGGCTACAAACTGCGGATATTCGCGACAGAGGTCTGCTGGCATTGCCTTACGCGTCTTATGGAAAACCTGTCTACATTTGAGCACCGCGATCAGGTAGACCAAGCATTTCTTGAGGAACATGAAGCGATTAATATGTTGAACAGGCGTCCACCTTTCTTCTGATGCTTGTATGCGAGGTTGCAGGCTGCAAACTGTGTACGCGTAGTCCTTTAAAGAGCGGAAGCAGCCCACCCCGCACACGCTAGACACAAATAAAATCTGAGAATACATTTTTCCTGAAAACAGGCCACGAGAGTGAAGCTTCGCTGCACCAAAATAATTAGTACTGTATATTTAAGCACAATGCAAGCTGATAACCATCGAAGGCACTGAAGTGAGAACACACAGCAAGGGTCACTTTAGCCCGTTATATCTCGTTAACAAAGCAAATGAGGACATGATATTAAAACCGTGCATTGACTGACATAGGCGCTTTTCGATAAAAAATGTTCGTCAAAATTGAGACCGGGTTTTTTTTTATTTTGTTTTTTTTGAAAATGGGCCTTTTTGAAAAAACTTGCTTTTTTAACATTTTTTTTTCTTTTTTTACGCTGCTTGTAGGAAAACGATATTTCGCAGAAATATTTCAAAGACCTTTTTCTATATGTGGCACAGTTCTGAAGTTTCTGTGTAAAACAGCAAACGGGCGAAGACGCATCTAACTTGGCAAACATTTTCGATTTGGGCCGTGTTCGCCATTTTTGTACATTTTTTCCCTTTGGAGGACAGCATCAAAAAAGCATGGATGTAATTCACGGTATTGCCTATTAAAACCAACAAAAAAAATTTTCGACGCTACATTTATAGTTCGCATTAAATTCGGCCGCGAAATCCAAAAATATTGCGGTGAGCAAAAACAAGACGTCCGCTCCGCCACATTCAAATATTTTTTTCTCGCGCTCGGAGCGTTTTTCGGAAATAAAATTTTCGGTTCCGTGCACTTTGAATGTGCCCGCATAACATATAAAAAACCCAGACAAAACAAAAATATCGACCGGACATGCATGTTCGATCTCTCGTGGAATCACCCCGGAGGCAGATTCCCTTGCCACCGCATTAGATACAATACGCCGGCTAGAGCAAGCACAAGGTGCTAACAAGGAAGGAATATGCAAACTTGAGGAAGGACAAGCCGCTCTACTTGCTGATCTAAAATGTGTACATCGTGATCGTGCGTCCGCTTCAGATATGGTGCGTGAGCCTAAACAGGTGAACGAGTCTCTACGTGCTGATCTGAAATTAGCCAAAGAGAAACAGTCGAAGGCTGACGGCAGAGTCAAACTGCTAAATGCTAAAATTCTCGCAATTGAGGCGAAAAATCCCTCGGATGATTCGAATACCGGACCTAACTCATTGCGCATCCTTTCTGAGCGGATGGAAAATATCGCGTCCAAATGCAATGACACCGAAAATAGAATGCGTCGTTCAAATGATGCAGACAGTTTTAACAAAGCGGTCACGCATATTGAAAGACACTTCAGTGCTTTACATCTGAATGTGCGCAGTATTAAAAATAAAGTTTCTGATCTCAGCATGTTCCTCGATTCCTTAGCTATAAAATTCGATGTGTCTTTGCTTTCCGAGACATGGCTCGCTCCTAATGACAGTCCTTCACAACTAGAGTCTTACAAATACAATGGTGTTACCAGGGCTAGTAGTCGTGGCGGAGGAGTTGCTTTGTACGTGAAGGACTGTATTGCTCATGATATTGTTGAAGACCTAACTTTGTAACCACTACCATTGAATGTGTTACAATCCGTTTACCAAATGTTCTAGTTGCTGCAGTGTATCGGCCACCCGCAAGCAGCAGGTCTGATTTTCTCGCTACTTTTGAAACCATTATATCTAAGCTTCACTTGTTCCGCGTGCCATTTTTTTCTGATGGGCGACGTAAATATCAACATGCTAAGCGATGACGTGGTCACCATGCAGTTTAAGACTATTCTGTCCACCTATTGTTGCGTGAACACTGTCGATCTACCTAGCCGTATCACGGATCATAGCGCCACTCTTCTGGACGTCTGTATCACAAACGTGCCCGGGAGTAAAACTTTTGCAGGCTTATTTTCACTAGACCTTAGTGACCACTTACCTGTTTTTGCTGTTTTTTCCACTGCAACAAATAAGCCTCGGTACAATGAAAAAACAACGTACCGCCTGATAAACCAGTTCACCCTAGAAAAATTTCACTGAGAAATTGCCCTTACGGACTGGTCTTTTGTGTACGCAGAGCAAGATTCAGATCGCGCATATTGCCACGCGCGTTTCTTTCACTATATTCGGTTTCCGCCCACAAAGACTATCAGCAATACTCGGCGCAGACCGCGCCTTATTGTTCCAGAAGCTTCTCGCTTGTAGTAGATCGTTCTGTTAAGATTGCACGCAAGACGCTAACACTCAAGATTATTCCAGAGCTTGCGCGACGACTAGTGATAAGGCTAGAATGTTCGACGCGTGCGTTATAAAAGCCGGCGCGTTCCACCGATGTTCAGTTGATCAACGGCCGACGCTCCGTTCGCCACTATCAGTGCCAGTGCTTATTGCTGTAATCTGACTTTCCGTTTACCGGTCACAAGTTCGGCCTAATATTTATTTTGGAATACCCTCCGGGCCAAAGGCATTATGGAGGGGGGTGAAACAACATTTTTTTTTACTCATACAATGTTAGCTAATAAGAAAAAAAAAAAGAATATATAAACATTGTGTAAAAAAGAGAACAGGGAAGTAGGTGTGCGCGTTTATACAATGCTAGCTAGTGCAGAACGAAACAAGTGATGATCGGTCAAGGTGGCCACAGATCCGGGAAGGCGGTTCCAGTCTACTGATGTTCTGGGAATAAATGAATTACTGCATGTTTGGGTTAGACATGACATAACACCAACTTTATTAGGATGATCAATTCTAGTTGATACGTAAGAAGGCTGAAAAATAAGTGACTCGCGAAGAGCTGGAATATGATGATAAATTTTGTGAAATAGACAGAGGCGGAAGAGCGTGCGACGCGAGGCAAGAGGCGGCAGTTCGAGTGAGTTCTTCATGACAGAAATGCTAGCGTGACGGCTGTAGTTGTGAAGGATGAAGCGAACAGAATTGTTTTGGATTAATTCAAGAGCATTTATTAGATTAATTGAACTCGGATCCCATACTGCAGCGGCATATTCTAGCTTGCTACGAATTATCGTCTTGTACATTAGTAGTTTAAGTGAGACAGGTGCGGAGGAGAAGTTGCGGCGAATGTACCCAAGCATGCGGTTTGCATTATTAATAATGGAGCGGATATGGAGTGACCAGCTTAGACAGGTGGTGATGTTGTAGTGAAAGGAGACGAGACGGCGGCTGACGAGGCCGTGCCGTGGTCACAGCTTTATTTGGACGCAGACGTAGCGAGGCGGTAGCGGCTGCCGCGTCCAGTCAGACCAAGAGCCAGACCGTTCTAACTAGCTCGCGCCACCACGAGCCACGCGGCGCTCCTCTTCTTCGCTGGTTGACTGGCCGCGAGTCGCGCGACGCTACACTGGCTCCCCCCTAGCGCATTGCGCGATTTGAAAGATATATACAAAAGAAAAACCAAGAGAAACCAGGACTATGTACATGAGCGATAAGTCTAAAAATGTCCGTGGGGAAGTCCGAGTCAGCAGGGTGGAAGGCTTAGGGTCTACTGGAGCTCTGGTGGACGGCACTGGGAGCCGCGAAGAGGGCGAGGTCCACGTTGAACATGCTTTGTTGGTAGCAGCGTGAGAAACCGACGACATGGAAAGCAGCAGCGGGCCAAGCAACCCTGCTGTGCAGCACAACCGAAACCGCACAGGCACCAGCTACCGCGATGTGGAAGCTTGTTGGGCACGCCCAGACACGGTATTCGAAAGGCGGAGTGACGGCGTGGAACAGGCAGAGCGGTGGCGTTAGAGGTGTGTTGCCGGGGCTGGTGGGGCTGGTTGTGCGAACGCCGTGACCAACGCATCTTCAGCCATCTGGCGTTGGGTCTCCTGAAGCTCCGAAAGCAGTGCGTCTTCTGATGGCACGAACGAAGTGCTGGACGCTCCACGCGTCGTGCGGTGTGCATGAACTTGGTGAGGCCTCTGCTGAAGCGATGACGCGATGCACGTTGCGATGGCAAGTTGCAAGGGGATGGTGCCTCGGTTGTTAGCTGGTAGCAGGGCTTCGGAGAGTCTCGTTTTAGTGGCTCATCGGGTAGTGCAGATGAATCGCTCGCAAGCAGTGCAGGCGAACTCTGGCTACCACTTGAGACTGTGGAGGGGTCGTGATTGAGTTGGTGGTCGACTAGCGTGTGAGCGGCAGGCGCCAGTGTGTCGACCAATCCGATGGCATGGGGCGCGAGAGCAGATGCTGGGCTCGTGGTGTCAGTGGCGTCGATGGCTTCCACAGTTAATGGCAAAGGCGTGGACACTGCAGCTAGATGAGCCAGCTTGACTGCGGTCGCCGAATGGCCAACGTCTGCAGGTGCGGCGACACAGGATTCGGAACTCAAGCAGAGGGCATGCCTTGCCGTAGTTGGTGTTGCATCTGCGGTGTCATCAGAGCCACTGGCCGTAGGTGCTGTGGACAAAGGTGTGGGACTGGCAGGTACAAGTGACGGATCAGTGCCCGTGACGGAGAGAGGCGGCACTGGCTCTGGAGGCAGGAACGGCACATTGGAGGCAGGAGCCGCGGACTCCGGCGTTGTAAACCTCTCGGTCGACGTGTCGCTTGACGCGGGAGGGCGCTCTCCATCACCTGTACAGCCGGTCGTTGTCGGCAGGGAAATGGTCTCAACTGGCTGTGTTGCCGAAGGCCCCAAGGGAGATAGGAAGTGGTCGCGTGCCGTGCGGTTGGTCTGTCGTCGAGGTTGGCGCTCAACGCCATAAAAATTTAGTACGGCATCTCGGAGTTTGTCGTAAGGGCGGGGACCCCATGAAAAGTAGGTGAGCCGGCACCTGAGGTCATATGGCAGGTGGTACTCGAGGACCTCGAACATGAATTCTTGGAGCCAGATGCCGTTGAGCTCCAAGGCCGCCTCGAAGTCCTCGAACCATGACTCGATGCAGGAGGTCCGGAACGGTGGCAGCGGCGGGTCAAAGTGCGGCTGCAAGGCTAGAGCTGGCTGTAACATGGACGCGGAGCTCAGTGGCAGCGGTGCGGCGCAGGTCGCTTGTCCGTATGTCCGTGGTCACCACTTGTAGTGAAAGGAGACGAGACGGCGGCTGACGAGGCCGTGCCGTGGTCACAGCTTTATTTGGACGCAGACGTAGCGAGGCGGTAGCGGCTGCCGCGTCCAGTCAGACCAAGAGCCAGACCGTTCTAACTAGCTCGCGCCACCACGAGCCACGCGGCGCTCCTCTTCTTCGCTGGTTGACTGGCCGCGAGTCGCGCGACGCTACAATGTGTACGCCTAGATAACGGTACGAGGTGACTGGTTCGAGTGGGATGTTGTTAAGTAAGTAGGTAGCAGGAGAAGATGATATACGGGAAACGCGCAATACCTTACATTTGGAAGTATTTAGTTCCATTTGCCAAGTCGTGCACCAGTTAAAGATGGAGTCAATGTCATTTTGAAGGGTACTGACGTCATTTAAGCTGTTAATTTCGCGGAAAACAACACAGTCATCTGCAAACAGTTTTATGTTAGAAGAAACGCATAAAGGTAAATCATTAACGTAAATTAGAAATAAAAGGGGACCTAAGACGGAACCCTGTGGTACTCCAGAGTGGACGGCGCGAGATGAAGAATAACACCCATTGGCGGTTACAAACTGCGTGCGGTTAAGTAGGAAAAGTTCTATCCATCTGATAATGTTATTATCAAGGTTTAGTTGTTTGAGCTTTAAGAGCAGTAATTTATGACTTACTTTGTCGAAAGCCTTCGAGAAATCGAGAAAAATGCAATCAGCTAGTGACCGACGATCTAAAGTGGCATGAAGTTGATGAATGAAGGATGCCAGTTGTGTTTCACAAGATAAAATTTTGAGGAAACCATGTTGCGCGTCTGAAAAGAAAGAATGTGTTTCCAAAAATGAGGCGACGTTAGTGTAAATAATGTGCTCTAGTATTTTGCAAGGAATACTGGTTAATGATATGGGGCGGTAGTTTAGGGGTGAACTTTTACTACCTGACTTGTGTACCGGAACCACCTTCCCGACCTGCCAGTCCTGCGGGAGAGCGCCGTTATCGATGGATTGCTGGAAAATCTTTGCAAGAAACAATGAAGAAATGGCACTGGTGCTTTTTAAAAAATTAGGAGTAACTGAGTCGGAGCCAGGGCTCGATGATGTCTTTAGTGAATCAATCAGCTTAGAGATACCAGATGATGAAATGATGATAGGATCCATGGTTGAGTAGTTGTAACCGGGTTGATAAGTAGGTGTCACGTCAGTATACGTGGTGAAGTTGCTGCAGAAGACGTTGTTTAATATTTCGGCGCAATCAGATTCGGCAATAGGCATGCCATTATTATCGATTAGATGAAACATGTTGTTATGGTTAGGATTAATGACGCGCCAAAACTTTCTTGGGTTCTCGGTTAACATGGATGGTAAAGTATGTTGCTGGAAGTTAGCTTTCGCTTGTTTGAGGGCAGTTACATAGGCGATGTTCGCTGCTTCATAGTTATTCCATCGGGTGCTGGATGAAGAATTCTTTGCAAGGCGATAGAGCCGCTTTTTTTTATTAGACAATCTTTTTAGATGGTTGGAGTACCATTGCGACCCAGAACGACATGAAATATTACTCAGTGGAATATACTTCTCCGTTAGTTCATGAATTTTACTCAAAAAAAGGTTCCAATTGGACATTACGGTTCGGTTTTCGAAACCAATCATGAAAGAGTCGAAATATTGAGTCATCTCGGTGTTAATCGCATCAAAATTAGCTCTGTTATAATTCCTAATGCGCTTAGTCAGTTTTATTTTTTCCTTAGTGGGAATAGAAAGACCAAATGAAATAGCCAAATGATCACTTAATCCAGGTAAGTAAGATAAATCAGAAACAAGATCAGATTGAGTGGAAAGAATAAGGTCTAGTATATTTGCACTCTCATTAGTTATGCGAGTAGGCTGAAGGACAAGTTGCGAGGAGAAAAAAAGAGAACACAAGTCAAGAAATTCTTGACTTTGCGAAGAATATGGTGACAAGGCAGGCGGGTCAAGAGCCCATGATATGTTAGGGTAATTAAAGTCACCCAGTAATACCATCGGTGACGAAGGATACTGTGTCAGAATGCAACCGAGTACATCGTGTAAGTCTGAAACAAAGGTAGGAGGGTTATTGGGCGGTCGATAGCAAACTCCTAGAATTATTTTTTGATGCCCGAATACAACGCATGCCCAGACGGTTTCTATTTCTGTCTCGACATTGATTTGGAATGATTTGAAAGTGTTAGATATGGCGAGAAGAACACCTCCCCCGTGACGGTCAGTGCGATCACGGCGATAGATAGAAAACCGACATGAGTCATGAAATATCTCATCGTCGCGCACAGCAGTGTTGAGCCAGGTTTCTGTTAGAGCGATGATGTCGGAGCCAGCAGTATCTATTAAGGAATGTAATGAATCGCGCTTGTTAATTATGCTTCTAGCGTTTGACAATAAAACGGACGCACTGTGATGAAGTGAGAATGCAACACGCCCCCTCGCAGAGCCCTATGATGAAGCGGGATTTATATCTTGAGCAACGCTTAAGGATGTAGCAGCTGATGAATCATGTAAGGGACCGCTGTTGGCAGGCTGGTTGAAAACTTTCACACACTTCATATCGGCATCGTACACATAGCATGTCTTGTCCACAAACAGCTTGTTATATCGTAGACGAAAATGGGGAGACTGAGGTAGACTTTTGGCAAATTCACGCAAATATTTTCTTGCTAGTCTGGTACTGGGCGAGAAGTCTTCGGATACAGATACGTTGCCAGACCGCAGTTGTGATCTCGAAGATAATATGTTGTCTTTTGTTTTGTACGAAAAAAACTTAATAATTATAGGCCGACACTTGGATGCAGAGTAGGCACCTATACGATGCGCGCGTTCTATTGCCTCGCAAGAAAGTTCATTGCCAAGGGCAGATGATAAAGCTGCTGAAACTTTTTGCTCGGTTTGGTCCCATGTTTCCCGAGAATCAGGAATATTATACACGATTAAATTGTTGCGCCTAGACCTGTCTTCTAACTCATCCAGACGTGCTTGCACGCTGTTTCGTGTCAGACTGTTCTGCGGGTCGACGTTTGGTGATGAAAGGGCAAGCTTGCTGACGGTAGCCGAAAGCGATTCAATTTGTTTATGAAGATCACCAGGAAGTGCCGCGGGAGCGGTCGATGAAAGTTCAAGGGCAGAGAGACGTGATTCAAAGGCAGCAAAACGAGAATCTACAGACAGTCTCAGATCTGCGATGTCTCTGGTTATTTGGTTTTGGCCATCAATTAGTTGGGCAAACATGTCAGGTATAGAGCGGTCGTTATCAGCAGTAGTTCTAGCAGCGGGAACCGACGAGGCTGCGTGACGGGGCCCAGGATTAAGCTCAACATCACCGCTTAACAAAAGGCTGGTATTGCGATGGATAAGTTGTGCGAAAACCGACAAGAATGACATAATGCCACACTGTGGGCAAGGAAACAGCAGCAAGAAGCGATCATCAGACCGAAAACAGTAAGTGTCAAAATACTGTACCTGCGCAAAGAACAGGCAAGATTTCAGCATTGTAGCCGCGCCGCTGTCACCTAGCCCACCGAAGAAGTGCGACAGCTGCGTGAGTAGTTTATCTTGTCCCGGTGTCGTGGCACTCCGGAAACCAGCGATTGGGCTGATCAGGGTGACGTCACTTGGATTGCTGTCGCACCTTGCTTGAGTGGGAACGGGGCCGGATGAAGCGTAGCAATCTACCGGAAGGCAGACAGGAGAGGCAGTGCACGCACAGCTGTGACCAGGCGAATTCCGGCCAAGGGGCGACGAGGTGACCAGGTCGTCCCAGGAGCGGCGAAAGGCACCCGAGGTGAAGCAGTCCGAAGTGGCTGTAGAGCACCGGCCGTCCGTGTTGCCGACAGCGGTCAGGCGATGCAAGGAAGCGACGCCAAGGCCAACGGCAAGATGCGCAAAGAACAGGCAAGATTTCAGCATTGTAGCCGCGCCGCTGTCACCTAGCTTGAACATACCGACTGCTGCTTGGGTGAACGTCACGAACACGTGACATCTGGTGGAGGTGCTGTTCCTTCATGTTCCGGACGCCCCCGTCAAGCCGTGAACCCAGCCCACAGCGCGGAGAAGACACCGAAGCCCCCGTGCAGCAACGAGCTAGTCGCAGGCTGCAAGGCGTGCAACCAGAGCACGGACTCCTGCCGGAAAACACCAGGCAAACCAAGACTTCGACCTCAACCGCAGCCACGATGACAGCCCCTGTGCCGCCTGCGCCCATCCTGCTCCGGCAGCCGAAGGTACCGCCAACTTTCCGCGGTTCATCACACGAGGACCCGGAGACCTGGCTTGAAAAATACGACCGTGTCGCCGCTTTTAACAACTGGAGCAATGAAGACAAGCTACGGCATGTGTACTTCGCCTTAGAAGACGCGGCTAGGACATGGTTTGAAAACCAAGAGCGCATCCTGACAACATGGGACGTTTTTCGTACCAGGTTCGTGGCCACATTCACGAGCGTCGTCCGCAAGGAGAGGGCCGAGGCTACGCTCGAAACCCGCACCCAGCTCCCAAACGAGAACGTCACATTATTCACGGAAGAAATGACCAAACTCTTCCGCCATGCAGATCCAGCCATGCCCGAAGAAAAGAAAGTTCGCTTCCTCATGCGAGGAGTGAAACAGGAGCTCTTTGCAGGACTGATGCGGCATCCACCAAACAGCGTCGAAGAATTCGTCTCTGAAGCGACGGCGATTGAGAAGACGCTAGAAATGCGCACCCGACAGTACAATCGTCGCCTGACTCCAGACAGTGCAGCCGTTCAAGCCCTTGGTTCTGGAGACCAGCGCGAAACCATCCGCGCCATCGTGCGAGAAGAGCTCCGAAAGCTATCTTTTCCACAGACAGAGGTGACGTCGATTGCTGAGGTACTACGCGAGGAGATCCAGCAGTCACTTGCCGTTGCTCAGCCAGTACAGCCGCAGCCACAGGCTATCAGCTACGCTGCTGCGGCCCGCCGTCACGCTCCTCCGCCGCGCCCACGTCAAGACGCCACTCCGCCGCTGTTCCGCCGCCAGACACCTCCGCCGCCACCACCGACGTCATACAGCCCGCCGACCGGCCAGCGATACACGCCGAGGAAGACCGACGTTTGGCGCGCCCCCGACCACCGCCCACTATGCTACCACTGCCGAGAGGCCGGCCACACCTACCGCAGTTGCCAGTACCGACAGATGGGGCTACGCGGTTTCGCCGTCAATGCGCCTCGTCCACAGCGGGGTGAACGACCGCAAGACATCGCCGACTACCTGGCAGGAGCTCAATGGACACCGCGAAGTCCTTGTCGATCGCCGTCGCTAGGCCGCTACACCTCACCGCACCGCCGGCAGTACACCGGCCCAAACCGGGGCCGGTCGCCTAGCCCGTATCCGGGAAACTAAGTGCAGCAACTGATGGAGGTGCGGTTGCTGTACGACGAAATGCCGAAGATCCTCCGCGGCCGCCGACGACGATGACGCGACGAAACCTGCAGAACACGACGCGAAGCAGACGAAACCCTGCTGACGAAACGTCGTGGGCCGACAAAGACGTGACGACGCAACATGGAAGCAGAGCAACATTTCGACGCAGCCGTGATCCGACGCCGCGACCTAACCGCAACGCACGACGACGAACCAGCGACTTCGACGTAATAATCGACGGCTACAACGTCACCGGTCTCGTCGACACTGGAGCCGACCATTCCGTCGTCAGTGGGTCTTTCGCGACGAAGTTGAAGAAAGTAAAGACTGCTTGGCAAGGCCCTGAAATCAGGACCGCTGGGGGTCATCTAATAACGCCGGCCGGTGCCTGCACCGCAAGAGTCACCATCAATAACCGGACTTACCCGCCAGCTTTCTAATTCTGCAGCACTGCTCCAGGGATGTGATACTGGGGATGGACTTCCTAAGTCAACACGGCGCCGTCATCGACCTGAGGTCTGAGTCGATAACACTGACTTCAGAAAAAGCGTTGCCGCCCCACACGTCGCCGGAGAATCATGCCTTGAATATAATAGAAGAGCAGGTCACCGTTCCGCCTCTTTCCAGCGTCGTCATTTCCGTCGGCACCGAAATACCCGCTAGCCTTGAAGGCGTCGTTGAGGGCGATCAGCACCTGCTTGTGAACCGTCATATTTGGGTCGCAAGAGGCATCGCCGAGTTGCGCGACGGCAAAGCACAGATACTTCTGACAAACTTCAGCCACGAATATAGGCACCTCATCATTGGTACGACGATCGCCTACATCGAGAAATTCGTGGACACCAGCAATGCTTTCGCCCTCTCCGATACTGCCGAACATTCTTCGACCAATCGAGGTCCGGAAACAGATTTCGACGTCAGCCCAAGCCTCCCAAAGGAGAAGCAAGACCAGCTCAAAAATCTGCTCCTGCAATTCAAGGACTGTTTCTCATCGTCGTCAAGAATTCGACAGACCCCTGTCGCCAAACATCGTATCATAACTGAAGAAAGTGCCCGACCAGTCCGTTAGAGCCCGCATCGAATTTCGACGCGAGAAAGCGAAGCTGTAAAGAAGCAGCTCGATGAAATGCTACGCGACGACATAATCCAGCCGTCCAAGAGTCCCTGGGCGTCTCCCGTGGTGTTGGTGAAGAAGAAGGACGGGACGCTACGTTTCTGCGTCGACTATCGTCGCCTGAACAAGATCACGAAGAAGGACGTGTACCCCCTCCCACGGATAGGCGACGCCCTGGAGCGACTCCACAACGCGAAGTACTTTTCGTCGATGGACCTGAAGACGGGCTACTGGCAAATCGAAGTCGACGAGAGAGACCGAGAAAAGACTGTCTTTATAACACCAGATGTCCTGTTCCAGTTTAAGGTCATGCCTTTTGGTCTTTGCTCGGCCCCCGCGACCTTCCAACGCGTTATGGATACTGTACTCGCCGGCTTGAAGTGGCAGACTTGCCTTGTGTACTTGGACGACGTCGTTGTGTTTTCCTCGAACTTTGACGAACACCTGCGGCGCCTTGAAGCTGTACTTCAAGCAATCAAGACCTCCGGACTCAATCTCAAGCCAAAGAAGTGCCGCTCCGCGTACGAATAACTTTTGTTCTTGGGCCACGTGATAAGCAATTCCGGAGTACGCCCCGACCCGCAAAAGACAACCGCCATCGCTGCTTTCCCGCCACCCACCGACAAGAAGGCCGTGCGTCGATTTCTCGGCTTGTGTGCCTATTACAGGCGGTTCGTTAAAAACTTCGCCCGCATCGCCGAACCTCTCACTAACCTCACCAGGACCGACGTCGAGTTCAAGTGGGAAACGCCGCAGGAGGAAGCATTTCAAGAACTCAAACGACGCCTGGAAACGCCTCCGTTACTTGCGCCTTTCGACGAACGCGCCGAAACAGAAGTGCACACCGACGCGAGCAGCGTAGGACTCGGCGCCGTCCTTGTGCAGAGGACGGACGGACTGGAAAAGGTTATCAGTTATGCTAGCCGGTCGCTATCAAAGGCAGAGGCCAACTACTCCACAACAGAAAAGGAGTGCCTTGCCATCATCTGGGCTACATCAAAGTTTCGCCCCTACCTTTACGGCAGGCCCTTCAAAGTTGTGAGCGACCACCACGCCTTGTGTTGGCTAGCTAGCTTGAAAGACCCTTCTGGTCGCCTCGCACGGTGGAGCCTGAGACTTCAAGAACTCGACATTACCGTCGTTCACAAGTCCGAAAGAAAACACTCTGACGCCGACTGCCTGTCTGGTGCCCCCCGTCGACCCACCGCCGCTGGACGACCAGGATGATGACGGCTTCCTGGGAACCATAAGTGCCGACGACTTCGCCGAGCGACAGCGAACGGACCCGGAACTCAGGAGCCTTATCGAATACCTCGAGGGCAAGAGCGCAACTGTTCCGAAGGTATTCAAGAGAGGACTGGCAGCGTTCTTCCTGCCGAACGGAGTCCTCCTAAAGAAGAACTTCTCGCCCCTTGGAGCCAAACGCCTTCTCGTGGTTCCATCAGCAATGAGACCAGAAGTCCTCCAGGCCCTACACGACGACCCGACGGCTGGACATCTCGGTGTTTCCCGCATGATCGCAAGAGTACAGGAAAAGTACTACTGGCTGCGCCTTGCCGCCGACGTCACCCGCTACGTAAGGACGTGCCGAGACTGTCAGCGACGGAAGACACCACCAACAAGACCAGCAGGCTTCCTTCAGCCAATCGAGCCTCCTCGGCGACCGTTCCAGCAGATCGGGATGGACCTCCTGGGGCCGTTTCCAACGTCGACTTGCGGAAACAAATGGATCGTCGTAGCCACCGACTACCTCACCCGCTACGCCGTAACAAAAGCCCTGCCCAAAGGCAGTGCCGCCGAGGTAGCCAAGTTCTTCGTTGAGAACATCGTCCTTCGACACGGCGCCCCAGAGGTTCTCATCCCCGACAGAGGCACGGCGTTTACGGCTGACCTAACCCAGGCGATCTTGGGATACAGCCACACAAGCCACCGCCGGACCACCGCGTACCACCCACAGACCAACGGCCTGACCGAGCGTCTAAATAAGACCATCCGCGACATGCTGGCCATGTACGTCGACGTCGAGCACAAGACGTGGGACGCCATCCTTCCGTACGTGACTTTCGCATACAACACGGCCGTGCAAGAAACGACGCAGATGACGTCATACAAGTTCGTCTACGGAAGGAGCGCGGCAACGACGCTCGACGCCATGTTACCGAAGGTGACTGACGAGGAAAACATCGGCGTGACCGCCTACCTACAGCGCGCCGAAGAAGCACGACAGCTCGCCCGCCTGCGGATCAAGAATCAGCAGATGACCGAAAGCCGCCGGTAGAATCTTCGGCGACGCTTCGTGGAATACCAGCCCGGCGACCGCGTTTGGGTGTGGACGCCGATACGACGACGTGGACTTAATGAAAAACTTCTGCGACGATACTTCGGACCGTATAGGGTGCTTCGACGTCTCGGCACACTCGACTACGAGGTTGTCCCCGACGGCATTTCGAACTCTCAGCGGCGCCGTGCGCGACCTGAAGTCGTCCATGTCGTGCGCTTCAAGCCGTTTTACGCGCGGTAGTGAACCTGAGGACTGTACTTCTTTTTTTTCTTTCATTGGACTTTCTTCCTAGTGCCTATTGTTTATTGAAATTTCTTGATTTATTGTCGTTATTTATTGTTGCATGTATTTTTACCATGTGTTCTGTTCTAAGCATCGGGACGATGCCTTTTCAGAGGGGGGGCATTGCCAAGCGCGTTTCTTTCACTATATTCGGTTTCCGCCCACAAAGACTATCAGCAGTACTCGGCGCAGACCGCGGCTTATTGTTCCAGAAGCTTCTCGCTTGTGGTAGATCGTTCTGTTAAGATTGCACGCAAGACGCTAACACTCAAGATTATTCCAGAGCTTGCGCGACGACTAGTGATAAAGCTAGAATGTTCGACGCGTGCGTTATAAAAGCCGGCGCGTTCCACCGATGTTCAGTTGATCGACGGCCGACGCTCCGTTCGCCGCTATCAGTGCCAGTGCTTATTGCTGTAATCTGACGTTCCGTTTACCGGCCACAAGTTCGGCCTAATAAACAGTTTCATCTTGAACATACCGACTGCTGCTTGGGTCAACGTCACGACCACGTGACATAGCGCTTTCTCGCGCTATCTTAAAGCATATTATGATAACAGTTTTCCTATGGTGTTACACACAATAAAGAAAAAGAAAATTCGCAAACCATGGATCAGTAAGAACCTTCACAAAAGAATCAAAACAAAAAACAAAATGTATCGTAAGTTTGTTCAAACACGTGACCTAGAATTGCTGAAAGAATTCAAAACGTATCGCAATGAGCTAAACGCCGACATACGCAAAGCTAAGATTTATTATGAATGCCTTTTCGCCAAGATTTATAATCATGCTCGTAAACTGTGGAACGAAGTGAATAACCTGGGACAATTTACTGAAAGTAAAATGCGTATTAATGTAAAAGCATTCTCCCAGCACATGAGCGACGATTCAGCTATTACGGCTATGAACGAATATTTTGCCCATTACGGTGATTATGTGCCTCCTTCAGGACATCGTACGCAAGAAAGGATTACCCGTAGAACGAGACAGCCTAACACAATCAGTCTAAGTCCAGTGACACCTTCAGACGTACACAGCTCGATAACTAGACTACGCAACAATGTCGCAATAGGCGCTGAAGAATTAAGCGCTGCGCCCTTGAAAGACGTTGCGGACCTTATATCGCAGCCCTTGGCTCATATTATAAATTGCATGTTCGTTTCCGGTATTTTCCCCTCTGAACTCAAGCTTGCGCGTGTATGTCATTTGCACAAAGGCGGTGCTTAAAATGAAATTTCTAATTATAGGCCAATTTCTGTTTTGCCAGTGCTATCGAAGGTATTTGAGAGTGCTATAAATTGTAGACTAAGGAACTTTCTTTCAAAGTATCAAATAATAAACCCTGCTCAGTATGGTTTCCAGAAAGGAAAGTCTACTGAATTAGCCCTATTAAACGTAAAAGAGGAGATACTAAATAATTTTGAAAAAAGTCTATATACAGTAGGACTGTTCCTGGACCTGAGGAAGGCCTCCGATAGCATAAAACATGACATTCTAGAAGAAAAATTATTTGACTACGGAATGCGTGGCACTGCTCTTAAACTTATTATGAATTACTTATCTCATAGAAAACAAAAAATTACACCATCTCCCGCTAAAGGGAACCATGTGTAGATGTGAAGCAGCGGGCGCTAACGCTTACACTGGCGGTGGCGTTGACGCTGGCGCTATCGCAGCGTTGCGCAGGAGAGAAAACTGAGGAGGCGCAAAGCACGCAGTGATGGAGCGGTGTTTCCTACTGGAACATGCCAATCGCTGCTAATGGGCAATGAGAGACAGAAGACTCCGACTGGACACAGAGACCCGCAGTCGGCTTTTAGTTAACGCGCACGCTGCGAATTTTTATTGTTCAACAACGCACAGGAGAAATATCCCACCGGCACCACATTGGAGGTCAAGATCCATTGCCATATATACGGGATGGACAATGAACGGTTGTGCAGCGCGAGCAGTCGGTTTTTTCAACCAAGAAACTCGCTAGCAGACGCTGCCTGCGTCGGCGTCTCGAGGCGAGAGAGGGGGGGGTAGTGTAGGAGAGGAGAGAGAGGGGGGGGGGCGCATGCGCAGTGGGGGGTGTGGACGCTGTGGGCAGGGATGCCTAGAGGAGAGAGGGGGGAGCGTATTAGAGGAGAGAGAGGGGGGGGACGCGCATGCGCAGTGGGAGCGCGGGGAGGGATGCCTAGAGGAGAGATGGGGGGAGCGTAGGAGGGGAGAGAGGAGGGGAGGCGCATGCGCAGTGAGGGTGTGGTTGCCGCGGGGAGGGATGCCTAGAGGAGAGAGAGGGGGAGAGGAGGTTTTTTTTATTTTTTATTTTTTTTTTGAAAGGTTTGCGCATGCGCAGTAAGGGTGGTAACGCCGGCACACCACAACCACCACCACCACCACCACCACCGGATTAAGCTTCGCCATAAGATGCTTCACATCTAATATGTTAAACTCGGAGGCTTAGCGTCCACACAAACTGAACTTCACCCATTAAGGACCACGAGAGAACTACTCGTCCGATTTTATTCACATTTTGCTTATTTAATTAACCACAACAGATAACCACACGTGCAAATTTTCATAGAGTTACGTGTGTTTCTTCAGGAGTTATGATACTGTACTATAAATAGTACGCTGGGCCTTCGAGATAGCAACGGGCAAGGTGACTTGATGCAAGAATGGCGAGTACGCTGGGCCCTTGCGAAACGAATAACAAAGTTATCTTGGCCCATACAACTTAATGAAGGATTAGTGCTTTAGGGAAAGCGTAACGTCACGCTTTTCGCGGCACCATTTTGATGTATTTTGGCAGAATTCAACTGTTTTGCCGGCTTCTTGTGAAAATGTCTGTATGGATAGAGGGTAATAGCAAGCACAGTGGAATCTGGAGAGCTTTGATACTTCTCTGGGGTACAACAAGGTGTAGTCAGTGTTTTGCTGTTATGCGACTAAAGGACAATAGTCAACGGGTAGAGGGTCCGCTAAAACCTACAATGTGGTAGCAGACCCTTTATGCGTTGTCTGCGTCTATTTCGATCATCTGGGTAAATAGGGGCTGGTACCACTTTTTCTCAGGGATGAAAATTCTCTAGTCATTCGCAGCTTGATCGTAGAGCTCAAACTCCCTCATTGCATTGTTACTGCGGATGAAGAAGGAGGACAGTGGCACTATGTTTTTTTTTTCTTTTCAGTGAATGACCACCTCGATACAGAGCATAGTGACTCAACTGTGCAGTCTTTCGCCAGCCTAGCAATTATGCTGTTGTCTTTGCCATTTTCGAAACAAAGCTGCTTTCCTGAGTCAAAACAGAAGTTATCCTACCCACGTTCCCTTCGTTCCATGTTTTTTTTTATCTTTAGCAAAGAGCATCCATTCGTACAGTCGTCATTCCCCTCCTCCTCCTAAGTTCCCATGTTAGGGTCAGAATCGCCAATTAAAACATCAAGATGCTCTCGTATATTCACAGCGACATCTTTCGCAGCCTCACGAGTCTGAGATAACCGAAAAAACGGCATTCATAACAAAAAAAAAGCCTGTTGAATCTATGATGCAACGCACAACAAGAGTTACATGTATGCTCCCACGAAGTCCCAGTGTACTAAATAAAGTACAGCAACATTTGATTACTCCTCACAGCAAAACTATGCACTCTATAGGCTTCTCGCGCTTTTCAGGGATTGAATTGCTCTTCCTGAAGCAGAAACAGTCCGTTTTTTCAACATATAAAATGTAAAACTTGAAATTAATTTAAAAAAAGTAGTACTGACCACGTGCGTTTAACAGGCTCTCATTTTCCTAAAGTTTGACGACTCATAAATTGGAAAAAACGTAACTGAGTCAATATTCCAAGTTAGGATTTTTCTTGCTGCAACCTTTAGCATCAGAAATTGTAATGAGCAAGATCAGAATATTCTGTTTTGAATTTTCTATGCCCGAAAAAGGAAGTGTACTTTTTAAAGTACAGTGGGCCCTAATGGGTTAAGCAAGGCGTTCCACAAGGTTCTATCTTAGGATCCTTGTTATTTATACTTTATATAGATGATATATGTAATATCCCTTTCACAGAAAATCTAGTGATGTACGCAGACGATACGAATGCCTTTTTCAGTGCTGAAACAATGGCCGATCTTCAAGTTACTGTAACTAATTATTTAAGACATCTGGAACTATGGCTCCATGAAAACAAGCTTGACTTAAACGCAAGTAAAACAAAATATGTTATATTCAGGCCTACAAATAAGCCATGCATTACGCTGAAATTCTCCTTTCAGGGCATCACGCTGGAGTGTGTTAAAACGCAAAAATTTCTAGGAGTATGGTTTGAGAAAAATATGTCATGGAATACACATGTATCAAAACTTGTCTCTGAATTAAGTAAAACTGTGGGCTGCATGTATAAGCTGTCAGACCTTGTACCATTAGGGCTTAAAAAGGCTATATACTACACCCATTTCTATTCTCGGTTATCCTACTGCGCACTAGTATGGGCAAAAACGTCTGCTCAGAAGCTCAACAAACCTGAGTTATTACAAAAAAAAGTTCTTAGAATATTTGAAAATTTTTATGGCCTTCCTAGCGAACTACGTACTCATCAGCTCTTTATGAATCACGATCTTACTAGAGCAAGTGACCTTTACCCATATAAACTAATACTTTATATTCAGAAAAAGAAACTTCATCAGCATTCACTTGAGAGCTCCGGCCGATACACTCTCCGAAATCAACCCATACCAGTTCCCTTTTCTCGCACACGTTACAGAGAATGCCTGCTAAAATACCAGATACCAACAATATTGAACAAATTTTTAACTAGTATTGACTTCGAACTGCCTGAACGTAAATTCAAGAAGCACGTGCGAAGTATGTTGTTAGAGATATGGCATCTGCTTAAACATCACCTTCTATCTTTTGTTGTTATGCTTTCTACACATTTTTTTTCTTTTGTAAAAAATTGTTGTTTTTGCGCGTGTGCATGCAAGATTATGTCACCCATGTACAATTGTTTGTTTAATTTTTTTTCACTAAAAGGAAAGAGAAGAATTAAGCTCTTATTTCGGCCTATGTATGTACAGTGATTTGTGCTATACTTTTATAAATTGCTGCTGCTTGTGAACGGGTCCTTGGGCTCTCTCAAGATGTCTCCTGACATCTTTTCGCCTAAGGACCTCTGACTTGATGTTGTTGGAAATAAACTTGAAAAAACAACCGGCAGATCCCACGCACTGTGGGAATCTATGTAATGCGAAGCAGCCAGGAAGGAGCAAATCATACTTTACATAATTTGCATGTCATGTTTTACATGTTACGACCTGTCATTTGTGTTCGTCATACAGTCACGTCGCGATATACCAATTTTGCTGTATGTCAAGCTAGCGAACTGGATGCAAGCGCACCATGAGCGTGGCATGTAAATGGCATTGTAGATGACATGCATGCCAAGATTTTCATGTTACCACCTGCCACTTATGTTCGTTATGCAGTCATGTCACTCAGTACCAAATTTGGTGCATATCAAGCTAACGAAACGGCCGCCAGCGCGCCATGAGCGTGGAATGCAAGTCAGGTCGCTCATGACATGTCATGATTTCCACATTACGGCTTGTCATTTATGTTTGTCATACAGTCATGTCACTCAATACCAAATTTGGTGTATATCAAGCAAACGAAACGGCCGCCAGCGCGCCATGAGCGTGGAATGCAAGTCATGTCGCTCATGACATGTCATGATTTCCACATTACGGCTTGTCATTTATGTTCGTCATACAGTCATGTCACTCAATACCAAATTTGGTGTATATCAAGCAAACGAAACGGCCGCGAGCACGCCTTGAGCGTGGAATGCAAGTGATGTCGCTCATGACAAGTCATGATTTCCATATTACCATTTCTCATTTATGTTCGTCATACAGTCACGTCACTCAATACCAAATTTGGTATATGCCAAGCTAACTAAACGGCCGCGAGCGCGCCATGAGCGTGGCATGTAAATCATACTTTTCATGACAAGATAGTCATGATTTTCATGATATGACCAGCCATTTATGTTCGTCATACAGTCATGTTATGCCATACGAAATCTGGTATAAATCCCATTAACGATACGGGCAGGAGAGCACAAAGTCGTAGGCGGCTAGATAGCTAGATAGATAGATAGATACGCTCAAAGTCGCCGAAGTTCGCTAAGAAATGCTTCGCATTTAAAAAATCTTCTGTTCTTTGGCATCGAAGATGACGCTAAGGAAGACTGGACTGCTACGGAAAAGAAAATAATGGCCTTCTGCTCCGAGAAACTCGATATTGCAACAGGCAGTATAAAGTTCGACAGAGCCCACATTCAGCCAACATTCACTCACTCTTTTTGCTGTTCCTTCAGCTGCGATCCCTCCTGTCAGAGTAAGACACTTTGATTACTTTTTGTGATAATGAGATATATTTTGAGCCATTTAGCAATTCGTTCAGATGAAGCAGTGCCAAGTACAAGCTTCAGCATATATTTCCCATCAGTTTCGTTATCGTCCTTGGTGATTAGAGCCCACCAAGTATACGATTGATCGCAATGAATGGAAAGCTTAAGATAGAGAGAAAGGGTGCATAGTTCGTCGTAGGAGCGATTGTTGTAGCATCGAACAGAGAAAGAGTGAGATAAGGTTGAATAATCTTCATTTTTATTGTTTAGGAACCTGCCGCGAGGTCCGTGGGACGCAAGGCCGGTCGATGCTCGCGCGATAACCATCAAACCGCACTCGACTGTATAAGGGGGGCGCGAAATCCTATTCACGTGCAGCTGTAACCAAGTGACGCTCTCAGCGTCTTCCCGTGAGTGTGCGGTATAAGTTGTCAACGCCACTCAATTCCAAGATATATGTCTTAAACATAAAGCTTACGTCAGCATCTACGAGACGGTGAGAAGGCAGGCGGTGCGTCTCTGAAAGCCTTGTCGAGCTCCGCTGCAGAGGCGAGGATGCTTACACCCTGGCTTTGCCATGTTGTCACAGCAGCTTGCGCAGCGTAGACAGCATACTTACACTACTGTCGGACGTCTGACGCATGTATTTGAACTGGAGGAAAGCCGACGACGCTGTTTCGTGAGTCTGTCCCACCAGCTGTTCAAATGATGATGCTTGGAGGGGTTTCGTGAGTGGTCGTGCTGCGAGCTCTCCGAAAATTCGCTAATGTTGCACGCATTCAGACAAAGGGTCATTGACGTATCTTTGCAACAATCCTATGTTTTGGTGGCGCTACAGGGCCCCGCGAAATGCGGCTGGGGCGACCCGCTGGCATCATTTGCAATGAGTGGTTTTTGTAAGAATACTGAACAGCTAATCTCTTGGTGAGGCCTAGCACATAGGAGGAGGAGGATAAAACTTTATTGACACCAAACATGGATCAGGTGAGGGGAGTAGGGGTCAGGGAAGAAGTATATAGGCGCTCAGTCCGCTCTAGACGATCGAAAGTCCTTGCGCTTCGGCGGCCCCCATGGCCCAGACCACGATCCGGAGTTGGTGTTCCGGTAGAGAGCTGCGCAGAGCAGCCTCCAAACGCTCCTGTCGCTCA
This sequence comes from Rhipicephalus appendiculatus, assembly GCA_030522465.1. Taxonomy (NCBI): domain Eukaryota; kingdom Metazoa; phylum Arthropoda; class Arachnida; order Ixodida; family Ixodidae; genus Rhipicephalus; species Rhipicephalus appendiculatus. The sequence goes on from JALIZH010012018.1 coordinate 350,813, forward strand.
GCCCCGGAAAGGGGCGATTGGGCTTATTTGGGCAATTTCTATGTATATATATGAGTAAAACCGGCTAAAGGAAACGAGCAGAGACGACAATGGGGTCAGACGTCGCCCTGGTGAATTCAAGAATTGATAAATTGGACAAAGAGAGAAGACACGGTGCATGCGCCCATCTCGTGCGCCTGTCCCGTATCTTGTTCTCTGTGTCAAGTTTTCTGCACGCTAAGCCTCGGCATTTATCTGTACCAGCTCAACCAGTAGACCACTTCAGTTCAACCAATCTCAAGTGTAACTAGCTGTTCTTCAACCACCTTGAAATCAATATAAAAAAATGTGGCAGTTTATCTCAGACTGCGAGTATTTATTGAAGTAGTTATTCTTTAGGTGAAATTCGGTTGCTGTGAGGACTAGTCGTACGTTGCGCACAAAAGTGAAACGGCGTAGCTTTAAATAAATTATGCAAAATAATTGGTCTGAACAATTACTTCGACTAGCAATTCCCTTTAAAATAAAGATGCTGGTCTTCCATGCCGATAAGAATTTATCATTGCTTATTTCAAACTACATTACTTTTGGTCATCAGAAAATATCGCACAATGTAGCATATTTGCAGGCCACGAAAATGACAACTTACATCTTAAGAAATATATTCGCCCTGTGGGCTTTACACAGTCTTATGCTAAGTGGTATGGATACTACGGGAACAAGCATGCGAAGATAATGTCAAAAAGCTAACAAATTTTTCAGAAATAGCGTATACGAAGATATGCATAAAAGTTTTACCACTTGTACACGAGATGACTGACATATTCTTTCTCTTCCTCTACCATTTCTGGGTGATTTCATGATAGATCAACATGGGTGAAAAGTTTATTTTATCTTTCGTTAAGGTTTTTTTTCTGCATATGTCTCTCGTAACGCGAAAGTGAACTTATTCTGATCATTACATGCATCATATGAGAAGAAAAATATAATTAGCTTATTTGGTCTGGAGGCACCGTATTCTTCACTTGTCGTTCTTGTATATCAGCGATAATATAAAAAGTCACATATTGCCACAACAAATACTTCCTCTGCCTGAAATGTATGTGCAATGAATAAAGAAACAGCATTCTTTCGAAGTCGTGGACAGAAGTAAACCATGTTTCAAAAATATGCAGACATACTACATATTCTGAAAGTTGCCGTATTTCCGTTTTTTTTACCAAAGAGAATGCACCTCTATTAAAAACTTCGTGGCCAGTGAGTACATTACGTGTCTAATTGTCCAGAACAATTGGGGGGACCCTTAAGCTTCTCCTTTAAGAGTTGAACGCGACAGCGATACCCTGTTCCTAGTTCGTGCCTTAACCACTTAGTGCATGCTTGCTAAGCAGCCACTACGTGGTGTTAAGGGAATACGCGCACTAACGTGTGTGCCTTTTGTAATGGGTGGCTGGCTCTAAACCACGGAGTCATGATATTCACGGGTTGTGACGCCCGATGGCAATGTACGCTTGTACCACGCAATATTTCTGGGATATTACATGTTGTATTGTGACGTGTGTATACAGGACACGTGTGTTTGTGAAACAATAGTTATTTTCACTGTATTTCCAAGCAGAGGAAGTCGTATTCAATGTAATACTAAGCATGCGCGTGGCTGTGTGGTGGTAGAATACCTGCTTGCCACGAAGACGTCCTGGATTCGACCGTCGCTGGGACCCGGCAATTTTTATAATTTATTATATTTGAATCTTTCTTGATTTTTCGGTCACGGACAAGATGATGAATTTTCGCCCAGAACCAATGACGGCGATGCTTGAATTTCTGCGAAATGAGCTCGTTAACGCTATCGCATAGTAAGTTTCCTGTAGCGTAAACACTTAGTCTTGAAGATTGCCTCGAATTTCCATTTCTGACGTACATAAATTCGTTTTAAAAGTCAGTATTTCAAAACCCATATTTTTATTTTTCTTTAGATCCCGTAAGCCGACCCTTACAGATCATGGCAAAAGAATACCAGAAAAATGAAGCATGGCATCTCCACTACCCTGAAACCTGAGGAAATGCGCTGCACGGGCACCAAGTGATTTCCGTTTGTAGAATTCCCACAGCTCCCTTTACCAAAGCGCCAATGACGCCAATGTTTCAGGTAAGCATGTACGGTTTCCCCGGCACGAGCAGAATCTTGCTAGGTGGATTCGCATACTCGGTGTGTGACATGTGCGCTAATTTTCGCAGCACTTTATCAACTTCCGTCAGGTTGTTTCCCCCCATCAGATGTAGTCACGTAGCGACGCAGCGACGCCCCAGCGCAGCGCAGATGCAGAGGTGGCGCAGAGGCGGGGCAGGGGCAGGGGCATACGCTCACTCAGCTAGGCGGTGACGCCCTCCCTCACACCCCATTAGAGTCAGCCGTATTTTTGCGAAACGTTTTAGTGATCTTAAGTTAATGAATGTGTTATTTCTTTGCTATTTCTGATAAATATGTTATTTTAGACCTTGTTCGTTCTTTTTAACCCGTGTTTGAGCACTCCTGGCCTTGTTATGACCTGTAGTAAGCGCTTTACTATGAGTGGGATCACGCCACATGAGATGCATGGATGGACGACAAGACGGGCCTCTGAAGTGCTCCGCGCTTAAAAGCATGTTGCGTTACTGTGTTTGGAGACGACGATATTGGTGGTTAAATTCAGAGCTATTCGAGGATGCACTGATGTACCAAGTAAATGAGACACCTGACGAAAAAGCAGGGTTAAACTTTGCAAATCGTATAAATATGTCCATATGTGCAAAAGGAAGGCGGTTTGAGTTTTGAACTACGATTAGAAGCATGGGTAGCGTTGGTGGCCTAGTCAAGCAGTAAACCTTGCTTTATACCTTAAAAGCGGCAATCACTATAGTGTATGCCACGGAGGCTTAGATCACCACGTAGTTGAATAATTTTTTTTTTCACGCAAATGCACATTGACCACATATTTCTCCCTTTTTCAGAACAACCAGTCAAAATAGCCGTCATGTGTTTCGAAGCGTAGGTTCTTGTCACGTTTGCATATCCACATGTGATGCCATCGATTCTAATCTTGCTTTGTTTGTGTATTGCACTGCTATGGTCCAGCAGGAAATGATGAAGCCTTTTTGAGCGTCCCCTGGGTTTTTCTTCGCGTCCTTGAGCTGAAAATTGCGGGGAAGGTGGGCGTTCCCCGCAATTTTCAGCTCAAGGACGCGAAGAAATGTGGATGTTCATTTTTTGCTCCAGAGCCGCAAGAAAAGGCTCTGGAACAAGAAATGAACATCCACACACAGTAAAAAAATGTACACCCTTAAGGGTGTAATACGGGTGTTTGCGTTAAAAGCACCCCTATGAACACCCTTATTACACCCTTATTTGCAAAATTTGGGCGTTGGTAAGTAAAGCACCCTTGCAACACCCCATTTGCATCCTCATTTGAGGGGTGTGATGAACAAGGCTACAAACGTACGAAATTTTTGGGCAGGTTTTGCTTATGTATTAAATATACATGAACCGGCCGTCTTGAGCAAGGCCCGTCCTACTAGCTGCTTGCGGTTCTAGTAACGAATCGAAGTAGGAAGTAACGTAATGCAAGCGAAACACAGTGTTCATTCATAAAGCGCGCGAACTACAAAGACGGAAGACACAACAGGAGCGCCGCTTATCTAATAGGATCAGGGCCAATAGTGTTGTGTGTGTTCCTCTCGTCTTTGTCGTTTGCACGCTTTGTGAATACTGAAAAAGTGAACTAGCCCGAATCAAGGTAATGTTGCGTACAATCCCCCCCCCCCCCCCTTAAGAGCGATGATCTTAAAGCTGGAGGTAAAACGTCTGCCATCTGCAAAATACCCTCAGCGCAGTTGACATAGCCATAACCTCGACGGCAACGGGCGATCAGGTCCCTTAAAACTGGTCATTGACGTGATCTATTTTGAGCCGGGCATGTGTTATTTAACTACTGTTGCGAATATTGCTCTTCGTGTTACACATTCTTCGTTAAGTGCATCAGAAAAATTAAAAGGAGGGCACCGACTATAAAAAAGAATGCGAAAAAAGACGTGTCGGTTCCCCTGATGGAGCCTTGCTCACAATGACGGGAGCCTTGTTGACTAGATTGCGAACAAGGTTCTCGTCAGTGGCGCCGAAACGGATTTTTTCGCTTTTTTTTTATGGTGGGTGCCCTTCTTTAAATTTTATGATTTTACTTCCCGAGCATACGTGCTTCCGTCAAAACCTCAACTTCATTAAGGGCGAGAAGTCAACAGTACTGCACCCTTTTCAGTGGTGGTCTTGTTCCAAGGACTATAACGATACATGCATGCAATGTTGCGTGGAGCAATGTCTTGCGCAAAATGAAGGCGCTCATGAAATATCGCCTGCGTGGCCATGAATGCACAGTCGCGCAGTCTCGACTACAGGAGGTGTGACTGCATGGTCGCCATCCGCGTACGCTGGGCCAGTTGTCAGCCATGGGAGGGGGGTTAGGGGCAAAAGTGCCCCCCCCCCCCCCAGGCCACATACACCTTGACTTTGCAGCCATACCACTGCTTGCTTCACGTTTATGCTTCGTTTAATTCTTATTGCTATAGTAAGTTCTGCGTGAATAAAGCAGTAATTAAAGCGTGCACTGTGGGCGCAGAGCGCTACGAAGCTCGGCGACGAGTGTGGCGAGGATGAAGAAAAGCGGCGCGACAGAAAAGACCACGGCAAGTTGCTAGACTATGGGCCCAACGAGGACGTGCCGACCCACAGTTTCGAGCAAAGGAAGCCTAAGCTAAGCTACCAAGCATAGCCGAAGACGACGAGTTTTGAGTGAGGGAGGTGGCGTCGCGGGAACGGCTCGACAAGGCTCATAGAGACGTTCGACTGTCCATCAAACAAAGGCAATCCGAATCTCGCTTGCGAGTTCTAGAAAATTTCCGTATCCGAGAAAGAGCGGCTACAGCCGACGCTGAGCGAAGGTTTAGTGGAATCACATTCTCATCGCTATACCACAGCTAATAGAGTACTTGGTAAAGGTTACCCTAAAGCTATGCAAAAGCAATTAGCACCGCTGTTTCACCAGTCTTCACGACGTTAAGCAGGTAAAGCCACGCTAAATATTTCTCTATATTTCTCTTGAATATTACATTCGTGTCCTGTGACATGCAGCCCGTGCAGTCCTTACAGCATCGTCGCAATGCACACTGCGATTCGAATACACTGTTAAAGAAGCATAACGAAATAGGCCGCAGAAGTAGAGCCGCCGCGCCGCGGCCGCGCAGTCCAACAACGGCTGGAGCAAACGTTCGCCGGCGCCACGTCGTCTCGTCGCCTAGGCAACCTCGGCTGCCCTGACCGCCGCGCGTGCGCAACGCGCGCAGCGCGCGGGCGCGCGGCACTACGTCGACTACGTACCACGTGGCTCAATGCGCTGGCGAAATAGTCTCCGGTTTTTGTGCCTGTGGTGGTGTGGTGCGCGTCGTTCTCCATTATAGTCGAGTTTTGTCAAATTTAAAGTTGTGTACCAACTAGCCCACCTTTCGCCGCTTCTCCAGCCTACATACTTTATTGTCATGGTATGTGGTTCATGATCGAGTGCTTTGTAAGTCTCGGAATATCTGCCTCTTCTTCCCCGCACAGCCATTAAACAGCTCATGCTGCATTAGTAAGGAGTTCTGCTTTTTTTAGCTGACCAGGATCATTGAAACGAAGGACCATAATTTAACAGTATGCAATTGTCATTGAGCGAAAGCAATTTCTTACATTATATAATCGTGTCAATGTGAGCCGCGTGAAGAACACTACTTCAGTTTTATTCACAAGCAAACACATAACTACACATAACCAATACCAACTAGCCCAATTAACCGTGCTACTTCAGATCTTCGGCATCAAAGGTATAAAAAGTTCTGCCACAGGACGCTTCTTATTGCATTCTGCCACTGAATATGCTGGCTGTACACTTCATTTATACCTACACATAACCAAGAAAGCAATTGGTCTTACTCTATGTTACACTCTTTGTAAAATTTTTGGTCATTGCTCCTTATGTATTTAATTTAGGTTTCCGGGAATGAATTTACTGTACAGAAAGAACAGCCTGATCCCACTGCTGTCGAAGGAACCAGTCTCTGTGCAGATCAAGATGGATTGTGCAACCAGCAGTGAAAAGCACTGGTTTTGTAATGTGCAAGTGTATGAACAATCACATTACGTTAATCTAATCCCAATTACATAACAATGTCAAACGTTGTGATTGTGTAATGTCCAAGTTTATACATTGTTACGTATAGTGGGCTGTAAGTAAGCCTTCAGCAAGTTTGTAGCCATGCCTTTTCGCAGTGTTTATAACGCGCTAGAAATAGTACAGCTCACTCTCTTGTATAGTCATTCTACTTTGTGGTTTTTGACTCGGTGCTTTGTGACTTTTTTGCAGCAGTTATATATCTGAAATCATTTGCTGTTGAAATTTTAGCTTAACAAAACTGCCAGTACTTGTCAGTAAAATCAGTGTGTCGAATATTGTTTCGGAATTTATTTTTGAGTTTTATGACAAGCTTTTAGTTTTGTAAAGATTTCTTTTAAAACAAATAAATACTCATATTTCATTCAATTGCCAATGATTCTGTTGTCTTTGCTTGGAAAGGGATAATCCTTAAAATTTGTCTGAGCACGCCTATGTAAAATTTCATTCTGCTGCTGTGCTGCAGGTCATGTTTCTTTGGTGCGGTGTGATCATACCGTCCCTATTACATGCATATTGTGCATATTATCGCATTTAGTATGAACTGTAACGTGCAAACCATAGTCAGATTGCTCACCTGTTTTTGTTGCAGCCACAATCCATTGCTTCTGAGTAGGGGGGAAAAGTTTCATCATTTCAGCAATGTGCAGTCTTCTACTTTCCCAAAAAAAGACATAATATGGAGGCCTGCTGAGCAGAACGACATTCTGAGTCCTTAAAATATTGCATGAGTTGTTACGGAGAATCGCTGCTCGTGTATCAGCTACAGCTGTTGGATGGCAGCGTCAAGAAAGTCGACGACAGCCACACTGGTGTGAGCACTGCTGAAGTTTTTGAATCTTTTTATCAATCAATTTTTTGTCAAGGGATTGCACATTTCTGAATCATCTCCTTAACAGGAGAATTGTTTCTAGGGTGCACCTGAAGGGATTGGATACACGCTGATGTCTGCAGTGCCCCAAGGGGGGCTGACTGGGAAGAAGTATCATATGTGCTTCCCCCTTTTACTGCCACCCTTGCAAGGGTGTTTTTATCTATTACACCCCAGTCGAACGGGTGTAGCTTATTGTAACACCCATAGTTTAGGGGTGTTCATAAACACCTATTAAAGTAGGGTGTAATCTTTCCTTACACCGTACGTTTTTAAGGGGTCTTTCTAAACTCCTTACGTTTAGGGTGTTTCTAAACACCCTTAAAGGGTGTTGCCCATGGGACAAAATAAATGCACCCTTAAGGGTGCAAAATTTTTTTGTGCATAGCGCTCGCTCGCACACTCCATGAGCGTGTGTGGTGGGCGTGTTCATTTTTTGTTTTGTTTTGTGGCCTAGGGGTGACTGGTTCATACCCAAGGGGGATTGACCACACTGTCAATCCCCCCTTGGGTATGAGCCAGTCTCCACTAGGCCACAAAACAAGTTGTTCCGTACTTTGTGACATTTCGAAGTTTGATGACTTTCTGGGCATGCGCGGTACACGCTGCTATGCGTGCAAGCGTATTACTTTCCCTATTTTTCCTTCTTCCCTTCTCTATTCTTTTCCTCCCTCTTCCCCCCTTCCCACGTGTAGGGTAGCCAACCGGGTGCAACCAGGTTAACCTCCCTGCCTTTCATTCGCTTTTTTCTCTCTTTCTCTGTCAATGATAAAGGGAAGTGTAAACGCTGTGATCTATAAAAGAAAAAGGAGAGATAAATGAAACGAGACGTAAATACACAGGAAAACAGGTAAAAGAATACAAAAAGCCATATTTCTTCCCCCCACTGTCTTTTTTTTCTTCAAGTGCCCTACGCTCTCGTTGGAGCAGGTCAGCACATCACATCATGGGTAAGTACACACTTTTGGGTGAAGCTGTGGTGGCTGCGTAACTCTGTATTGGAATCTCACCATCAGAGCTGTGGGATCCACACGCCCGGACCAGTCGGTCACACCGTAAACTGCCGCATGTGGCGCCACTAGTGCAGGTATGCGTAAATTGCGTAAATTGAGGATGCTTCCTCCTAAGCGGGTCTCAACGTGTCACCTTCTGACGAGGTCCGTCAATAACTGCTTAATAACTAAAGCAAGCTCTATATGAAGTCATTGCTATTTGTCAAGGATTTAAGCAATAGCTTCTTCAGTGGGAATTTTTCAGCTGATGTCACTACATGTAGATCTTACGCAATGAAAGAGCGGATTCGCTCGCCAGTAATAGCTCTCAAAATAGTACTGCCACTTTATCGTATACGTTCCTGGTGTTACAACGAGAAAAAATTAAACCTAGAAACAAGTTTTGTCAATACCACAGCTTGACGTCAAGCATGAACAGGCAATGGACGCAGCTAAAGAAATTCGGGGAATTCTAATATAAGGTGTCCAAGTGACCAACAGGAATCCCGTGATGAACACGACGGAGTGCACACACGTCCTTGGCGGTACAAACGTTCGCATGACAAACAAGAACGAACGCGTAATTTATATGGATCATTGCACGACAACTGCCCCTACCAGGACGCTCGCCAAAAGTCAGTTTATATTAAATAGTCTGAGAAAGTTACACACATATAGACATTAGTTCGAAAGTATTTTTCCAAAATATTTTGAGCGGCAAAATTTTTTGCGCACGTTACCACCATTCGAAATTCATGAAATGGCGGAACAACCAGGTGCGAAAAAAAATTCCTATAAATCGACCGTTTAGCGCATTTTTTGAACACTTGCTTTTTAGCATTTTTATAGCATCGTGCTTTTACTATAAGACAGTTCCTTATGATAGCTTTAAATTTTTCACTCTTTAGCACGCAGACATAATTGAGTAAATTGTAGCGTTTTTGAGATTTTTTTACAACGCATGATTTGCGATAAAATTCATAAATTACTCCTATCAAATTCTCCATTAAACCTACTATTTAAAAATATTTTTGTTTTGCCTGTCCATAGACCAGAAAGTTAAATCCTCAACTTTGCAGAAACGCCACTTTGGTCTACGTTGAGACGTCTGCAGCACCCTAAGGTGGTCCAAGAAAAAATCAGGAGAAAAGTCCATACGATTGCGAATCATAGCTACTTTGTTCACAGAAAGTTTATTCGAAGTCATTTTTGTTTTAGTGATGAAAAACATTTTTGAAGTTTAGTCCCACCATTGCATTGCTATGCTATGGGGAATAAAAGCCAACTAAATTCGCTGCATAAAAAAATTGGTAGCGTATTCACAACACATGGTTCTAAGTTCCTTTTGTTAGTACTCTATTTTGTATACTACACATCGAGGTGACAATAAGCACAGGTAAAAATATAACAATGCGAATGAATTATATGACACTGTGTCCCCAACAAGGAATCGCGTTACATATCGCATGTGGCTATGAGAATCAATTGGCGTCAAAATACATCTCTGAACGTCCATGTAGATTGGACAAAGGAGGCGTGGGCGTGGCCATTTATAGCTGATTCACACGAAGTTCATCTATGTATTCCGCAAGGAACGGCGCACGATGTGACCATGCACCGCGAATTCACGCCTACCGTACGTCGTCCGCAATTCTATGGGCAGTATGCCAAGCTGTTTTTCACAGGTTGGTTTGCCTGGTTCCAGGCAGCGGATTTTGGTTGAAGTAGGATTTGTCACTCTGGTAACATGTACTGTTTTACAGCTGTTATGAGATCACATCAGATTTTTATGGCGTAGTCGTCGACCGCCGCCTCCGCTGTGCGCCAATGCAATAAGTAACGCCATTCCTAATTAGGAGCATATAATCCATTCGCATTGTTTATATATTTATCTCCGTGTATTGTCACCTGGATATGTAGTATACAGAATAGAATACTAAAAAAGAACTTCGAGCCATGTGTTGTGAATGCACTACCACTCTTTTTATGCAGCGAATTCAGTTGGCTTGTATTGCCCCGATAGCGAAACAATCCAATGGTAGGACTACACTTCAAACATGTTTTTCTCCACTGAAAAACTCAAAAATGACTTCGATTAAACTTTCTGCGAACATAGGTGCTACGATTGTCAATCATATGCGCTTTTCTGCTGATTTTTTTCTTGGACCACCTTAGGGTGCTACAGGCGTCTCAACATCGACCGATGTGGCGTTTTCCTCAAGTTTAGGATTTTATTTTAGAGCCTATGCGCCACACACAGGCAAAACAATATTATTTGTAAATAGTAAGTTTTATGGAGAGTTTGATAGAAGTAATTTGTTCATTTTATCTATGGTCGTGTTTTGTAAAAAAAATTCTGGAAAACGCTACAATTTACTCAATTGTGCCTACGCGCTAAAGAGTGAAAATTTTAAATCTGTCATAAAGAATTGTCCTATAATAAAACACGATGCTCTAAAAACGCAAGAAAGCAAGTGTTGAAAGAATGCGCGAAACGGTCGATTTATAGGGGATTTTTTTTCGTACCTGGTTTTCCATCATTTCATGAATTTCAAATGGTGGCCACGTGAGCAAAAAAATTTTGCCGCCCAAAATATTTTGGATAAATACTTTAGAACTAATGTCTATATTGTGCAATTTTCTCAAATTATTTCATAGAAATTGATTTTTGACGAGCGCCCTGGTTGGGACAGGTGGCATGGAGTGACCCATATAAGAGTGCTTTGGCACAATGGGGTAAGCATCGAGCACGAATATGCGAAGAAAGCTATCCATGTCGCTGCAAACGAAATACTATAACATCTCTTGATATGCTTTCTTTACGTGGTTTGCAAAGTATGTCTACAAGACTTCACGAAGGATCAAAGGTCTTTTTAGGAGCGAAGCTCCTTAGGCTGGCACCCCGCCGTCGCCGTCTCCGTTGAAGCTCCCTGGCACGTGCCAGCTGTGCCGTCTCCCCCTCACGCGGGAGGTAAATGAGCTTTATGAGCGCTGGAACGCGGACGGCGTCTCCACGATGCGCAAAGCGCGAGAATATGAACGCATGCGAAACGGAGGCAGATTAGGCTCCCTCTCCCTCTTTCTCCAACTCTGCCCTCTCCCCTGAAACCGGCGAACGCGCGAAACCTCACCCTGTCGTCCATCCAGTGGTTGGTCCGTTGCCTGGACAACGAAACACCACGCGCGCCGAACGCCGCGTGCGTCCAATTTCTAAGGAGCTTCGCCCATCGTTTGTATTCGTACATGGAAAGACTGCTAGTTTTTAATACTGATTTCGAAGTTTATTTTTTTTGAAAATCGGAAATTCGTTAAAAATTTTTAAATGTAGGTATTCCACAGGAACAACACTTAGAGGTACTATAATGTCTTCAACAGCCAGCAAGTATAAAATAAAAAAGGTGCACTCGATTGGGTGAAAAAAAATTCGCACATATGGCAACTTGTCGAAAATGTCTTGCGTTCAGACAATTTTAAAATATAGTTTACTTCCGTCCCCCCAGCCTAAACAATGCATGCTGCGTCATTCTTCACAAAGTGTACGTTTTACCCACAAAATTTTCACATTGTAACAGTAATATTTCACATTTTGTATAGTCACGAACTTGTGAAATAGCAGGTTGCGAAAACGGCAACTTCGCATTGAATAAGTTCAACATGTTCTTCGTCCTTACTATGCACATAATAACGACACGAAGTTCTCTTAAGGGCCGTCGAGTGAGATGTGAAAAAAAATTTAAAATGCTAAAATGTAAATGTTTGGAACCGTGTTAATATTTCGTGCAATTAAACTGTTGTCAGGACATCACGAAATAAATAAATAAATAAATAAAGAAAGAAAGAAAGAAAGAAAGAAAGAAAGAAAGAAAGAAAGAAAGAAAGAAAGAAAGAAAGAAAGAAAGAATGAATGAATGAATGAATGAATGAATGAACTTTATTTGTCCCTGTCTAAAGGGAAGGGAGCAATGGGACAGAGGGTGGGGGGGGATGACCTACTTGAAGTACGCTTCCTCCATCCCCTCAGGACACTCTCGGGTGGCCTCCTGAAGTTCGTGCCTTGAGCTTCAAAAGGCAGCTTGCCACTGCACCTCCCTAGAATTTAAGTGCTTCAGGAAAGGGATATGAGAGTGCTTAGGGCATCCCCGACTGATGTGGTTGAACTCTGCTGTAGAAGAGGCGCAGAACTTTCAAGAGGCAGAAAACTTTCACACGCACTTCCTCTTTGGAACTAGGAATTAGTACAGCAAATAGAATATGCGCCAGTTTAGTTTGCCAACGCGGACGACTTCCTTCATGACTACCAAGAACAATCAGAAGAGTCTGTGCCGGATAATGGCTATGCGGACAGAATGGAGATGGCTCTGTAGTTTTAGATGCATGGATGTGTCTGGCGTGTTCTTTGCTTCAATATGTGAGCATTTCAAAACACCTGAACCACTACACTCAAATTTCGCGTTAACAAACATTCCTACTATCAGTGAGTTTTAAAAAAAAATCTCGTGTGACCTCTGCACGCACAAGCCATGTGACATGGTTTTAAGAAATAAAAAGCAGCTCAGTCAATGCTATGCTTTTTGTTCTCCTTCTTTTCGCTTTTTAGTCACCTTAGGTTCCCAAAACATGAAAAGCGCAAAGCACATGTTGATTCAGCTTTTAGCGACCGAAAAAGGTGCGTGACCACTCGCCTCTCAGACATAAACTCTTAACCACTCGGCGCATGCAAGCGAGCACGCTGCATCTAACATGGATGCATACGTGCCTTCGCGAAAAGTACTTATCTTTACTGTCACCTTAATGATACTCTGTACGGCCACCTGGAGCTGCCACAATGACAACTGCTCAGAAGGTACGTAAATATGAGTTAAAATTACATGTTTGATTAACCTGCCGAGAATTAGCTCTTACATTGCTTTAGTTTTTAGAAGTGGGTGATAAACGCTGGCCTGTGAAAGCACTCGTAAAGTAGTTCATTCACTGTTTTTTTTATCATTTCTGGTTTATTTTTTATTAAACTGAATTATTGTAATCTATAATGAAATAACGTAAATCAATAACCCATTTATTACGGATGTGTGTTAAACAACTTCCTGATATTCATTATAAAAATTGAGCTAGTCCTTTCCGTGCGGACTCCTTTACATGATCTAGCTAAAAATATTTTTATTTATGGGCTGTATAGCCATCTCATGAAGAAAATATTTCACAATATTTATCGGGATTTTACGTCCCAAAACGACAATATGATTCTGAGAGACGCCATGGTGAAGGGCTCCGGAAATTTCGACCTCCTGGGGTTCTTTAACGTGCACCTATATCCAAGTACACGGCGCTCTAGCATCTTGCCTCCATGTAAATGCGGCTCCCGCGGCCCGCACTCGACCCAGCGACCTTCGGGTCAACAGTCAAGCGCCATAACCGCCAAACAACCGTAGCGTGTGCGCAGGGTTCTCCATCACGGGGGGGGGGGGGGGGGGGGCAAGTCTCACCGCAGCCCCCCCCCCCCTCCCCCCATGGTCGAGTCCGAAAAAAAAGACGAGCTCCTCAATGGATGTAAAGATGTAACTGAAGTGATGACATGCCTGTCAAAAAGGTCTAAACTTGGTCCCCGGCTCTCCGTAGGAAAGGCGGGCATCATAGAGTCCTATGAATGCAACACCAGGGGTCCTTGGTCACCATTATCGTCAAAAAAAACCCGCGTATTAAATGATTAGAAAGATGACTGAGATGATTAGAAAGGGTGGCCGCCACACCTGCACCCCCCCCCCCCCCGCCCTCCGTGCGCACGTTTATGAGCAACGTTATACAAGTACACCCATGGCGGGTAGCTGTAACGCGTTTAAATATATGCGCTCCTACATCTTTCTTCTAAGCAAATTGCATTACGTGCGTTGGCGGCGCATTTTTTTTTGTCAGCTTTAGTAAATGGCGCCCAGTGGTAAAGATCCTACTGCGTTTGCAATGTTGAAATGAATACCCGTGGACCGCGAAATGAAGCCAAAGAAATAGTAGGGCAACATAATTTGCTGTTTTTTAGTGTGTAGTAATTTTCACATAAATTAAAACGGCTCAAGGTGGACGAAGAAATAACGCCGCTCGCCACTTTGGCTAGCACTTTTGGAGATTACAAGCACAGGTACGTGCAACAAATTGGACGCGGGAACACCGGCTTTAGTAACTCGATTGGTAAAATATCGCATGCGTATGTTGAATTTTGTGGGTTCGGGACCCACAAACAGCCAAAGTAGTTTTTTCGTCGACTTTTCGTCGATTCACTTCAATTTGTCAAAATAAGGATGCAAAAAAAACGACGAAACATGTTTTTTTTTCTCGCACTGATGGCAACATCGATTCATTAGATCGTGCCTAGAGAAGAAAGAAGGAACGCGTGGCTCCAGTGTTGTGTGGCGCACTATGAACTTGTCTGAGGCTATCAGTTTGAATTTGTTTCTCTTTCTTTTCATCTTTCCAACTAGGCACCAAAGCCTGCCTGGAAAAAATACCGTTGAAGGTGGACTCTGTAACGTGCGTACGTCCTATTTTCCTATTTGAATTTCTACCTTTGTGTAATTTCTAAACCGCACATAAATAATAAAACTCACGGGGTTCCTCATGCATTCAACTAAGACGACTCGAAGGCGAAAGCTATCTATTTCTTGTCAGACGACGTGTTTATCCTGGCCATCCAGCCTCGGAATCTTTTTGCACATAACGTTGTTTCGCACTGCCTCCAGGATCGGAGGTTTTGCAAGCTTTCTGCCCCTGACCTGATCTTGCACTGCCTCCGTGATCGGCCCACCATTGCCAAGCGACGATGCCATGTGATGACGTAATCACATGACGTCATAGTGACGGCAGAGATTTTGGCGATTTGTTAGGTCATCACGACGTCATATGGTGCCGTCATCACGGGAGGATGATTTTTTGGATCACTCATGTTGACGCCGCCGAACGTCGACGGTCAATATTTGTGATGATTCATTTAAGGCTTCCTTAAAAATGAATAACAGCCTAAGAATTTTTATAAGACGGTGTTCTAACAAGATTTGCTGCGCTTTTCATTTCGTTTCCAGAAAAGAACATTATGGTCAGTTTCCGTATCACGAAGAGTGCCTTATACAGGCCCATATGAAATAAGTCAGGGCCTTTGAGTCAGCGAACAAACACATCGGCAATTTTATGAGCGAGTCGCTTGAATATATAGTGTTCAATCCCGTAAAGAACTTCCCAGGGCTGTACTCAAGCAGAAAACCGAACTCAAGTAGTAAATCAACTTGACAGCAAGAGTACGGCCGCCGCAGAACAGCGTGAATTATTCTCAGAGTACGCTTCAAGAAAGATTTCGAGTTGTCCCAGCGCTACTTAATGGTGCCCTTTATATATAAATGAAAAGAAAAAAAAGAACTCTAATGATGTCCGCGTAATGCCGAAAGACAACTTTTCAAAAACTCCTGAAATCGAAAGGTCTGGAAATCCAAACTGGTGGCTAAGCGGCTTGTCTGCACGAGGTTGCTCTAATGTTCATCGGTTATGAACACTTACCTTAAAGTTGGACGTCCTACTAGCTACTTATTCAATATTTTAACATGCCAGCACACGGCGGCAGACAATGCTGTAAGCGTTGGGCAGCAATGGCAAAGAAAAAAAAAGAAAAAGCAATGTAGTGGCACCCATCTAAGCTGGTTCCTTCTGCCTCGAATTGATAAAGTCGTCGTCGTGCGCAGTGCAACCCGTAAATTTGAATTCAATAGTCAACCTCGCGCCAAACTCAGGACCACACTGAAATACGATGAAACACATAGACAGGACGGGCGCTCACTTGGAACTGTTTATTCCTTGTGGAATACAGGCCAATACAACAACTCCTTGCCAACGCATGCACTATAGTAAAAACCCGTAAGTTACATACAGAAACTTTTGCTTGCTTCGACAGCACTAACTCTGTCCCTCACAGCACATATTTTAAGGCGAAAGCCTTTAATGTCTCATGCTCACGTCCGTCCGGTGTCCGTCCGGTGTCCGTCCGTCCGGTGTCCGTCCGTCCGTCCATCCGTCTGTCCGTCCGTCCGCCCGGTGTCCGTGCGTCCGTCCGTCCGTCTGTCCGTCCATCCGGTGTCCGTCCGTCTGGTGTCCGTCCGTTCGATGTCCGTCCGTTCGTCCGTCCGTCCGTCTGTCCGTCCGTCCGGTGTTCGTCCGTCCGTCCGTCTGTCCGTCCGGTGTCCGTCCGTCCGGTGTCCGTCCGTCCGTCCATCCGTCTGTCCGTCCGTCCGTCCGTCCATCCGGTGTCCGTCCGTCCGTTTGTCCGTCCGTTCGTCTGTCCGTCCGTCCGGTGTCCGTCCGTCCGTTTGTCCGTCCGTCCGTCCGTCCGTCCGTCTGTCCGTCTGTCCGTCTGTCTGTCTGTCTGTCTGCCTGTCTGTCTGTCTGTCTGTCTGTCTGTCCGTCCGTCCGTCCGTCCGTCCGTCCTTCCCGTCCATCCGAGCTCTGGCACGGAGCCAGGTGGCCGCCGGGATGCACAAACGGATGCCGGTCGCGTCGGACTCTACAGCGCTCGCTCTTTGCTTGCGTAGCTTCGCTGTGCCCAGCGTTTGCAATCATTCTGACCGATGCCGTCTCAATGGACACAGGCGTTCACGGAATGCACCTTCGATTTTACAAAGGGCCCGTCAATTTAAGCGCTGGAACGCTATGGCGTATGCACGATGCACAGAGCGCGAGAAAATACTAACGCATGCGAACGGAGGAAGATTAGTCTCGCGTCTCGCTGCGACTCGCGGTAAAAAATTAAAGAAGAAAACACGCACACATTCGCTTTGTGTGTTATCCCACTGAGAGTGTAAAAGAAAAAAAGACATGGCAAAGTCAGTGGAACGGCCACACGCTTTCACCGAACACACTTTAGAATGTACAAAGTGTCCTTCAATTTTTAAATTGAGGACTACGCAGTGAGCAACGGAAAGGAATAAGTCAGAGCCTTTGAATCGGTGAACAAACACATCGGCAATTTTATGCTCAAATTGCTTGAATATATAGTGTTCAATCTCGTAAAGAACTTCCCAGGGTTGTACTCACGCAAAAAACCGAACTCAAGTAGTACTAAATCAACTCTTACAGCAATAGTACGGCTGCCTTAAAGACCAATTCGTAGATTAATAACAGCGCAAGGGAAGACACGGGACAACAAGACTAACGAAGATGTCTTCGTTAGTCTCGTTGTCCCATGTATTCCCTTGCGCTGTTATTAATCTACGAAATGGAATACCAACTAGCCTGTACCAACACCCTGCTTCAGTTAAAGACCAACTCCCGCGATTTTTCGAAATCAATGGATCTCAGTAAAGTTCGTTAGGTACGTTCTTTTGCACGTTTCTGGCATTGATGCCAAATCACAGGCTAGAGATATGCACAGATTTTTTACAAATAAATTTTATGGATTGCCCTGATTCTCCCAACTTGCTTTCCACAAATTGGCAACATTGTGCATGTGACGTCATTCGCGGAAAACGACGGAAGTGACGAAACGGAGGTGCCACTACATCGTCTGCTGTCCACAAGGCAACGATGGCGTGTGTTTGGCCAACGCTTCGTTGGCTTGGCTTGCGAATTTCAGTTCGTTGTGGGCCTGCGTGCGATGAGTGGCAAGGGGCGTTGCGCTGTGGTTGCACACGATTTCTTCAAATAATTGCCTGAACAGTCACGAATATATACACTCGGAGTTAACGATTAACCTTCGTCACGATATTAGAGTGCTGTATCTTGTAGTGCCCCTTTATCGCACGTAGACTGCGGTAATACCGTACGGGCATAAAAGTGCGCATGCTTGAACATTACAATAATGTGCTAAGCGCGCACATTACCGTAAGGAAACACTTTTCATAACATATAGAGTGTGCACCGTGACCGGGCCTAGCGCGCCGTTAGAAAGCTGGCTCGTACTTGGTTTATATTAAATTCCTTCGGTCCCGCCGCTATTGCTAAACTTATGCCCTCTTCCATAGCAATATTAAGAAGATTTAAACTTCTAAGTGATATCATTGTATCCGATATCGGTCTCACAAGCTTCAGCTGCCTGGACAAGTCACGCCATCTGACGGTTGGAATGCGCGACTAGGCAAGCACATAACTAAGTAAGGTGTGTGTCCTACTACAATCAAAGAGGAATGGCAACTTTAGTTGGCCTCCGTATGCGTCCGCATCACAACTGTCATTTTCCGACAGCTCCGTGGAGCTTGTGCATGTAGCACGGTCAGTCGGACATTGTACGGTTGTTGCAACGGAGTCACCCTTCCCCTGAGCGTCTACTCTTCGCCACTTTCGTTTTCCGATTTTTGCAAACTTCTACGTCCCGCAAAGACAATTCGGTTGGGTACCAGTTCTTGGTATTGCGCTTTTTTCCGCTTATTTAAATTTACTGTCCAATTTTCCGAGTATTTCTGTTAACAGGCCCATGATAGGAGCGTCTCAGGAAACATATAAGAACCATCACTTTGACATAGTCAGAAAATCGCCGGAGTTGGCCTTTAAGGGAGAAGACGAGAGCAGGGAACAAATGTTTGTAATCGGACATCTTAGTCGAAATCAAGAAGAAATGGACATGGACAGGGCATGTACCGCGCAGGCAGATAACCGCTGGTCATTAAGAGTAACTCACTGGATTCCTAGAGGCGACGAACGTGCAAGGGGGGAGACATGAAGTTAGGTGGGCAAGTGAGATTAAGAACATTGCGACTATAGTGACAGCAGCAAGCGCAGGACCGGGTTGATTGGCGGAACATGGGAGAGGCCTCTGCCATGCAGCGGTCGAAGTCAGGCAGATGATGGTGATGATGATTTCTGATACATTGTCCTCATAAGTGAGATGACACATAGCGATAGCTCATTCGTCCGTTTATTTGTTGGTGTCAGGACAGTGGGCAAGTAGCAAGCGCAAATCCGCACCGAAGCATTCGCATCGCGTCGAAACATCTGCATGGGCGCTGCCATGTCACCTCGCCTCGACAATTACCTGTGCTTACCGATACATTAATTACAAACCTATGGTGTACATGGGGTGAGCAGAAGTTCACAGGCTACGCTGCCGTAGGCGGAGATTACTTGGCGGCCGGGAAACTTTTGGACCTTTACCCCCAGCGGCCGCACACACGAATCGCAATTAGGGCAGCGCTCATCGCTATGACGTAGCAGTGCCAAACAAACACAGTAGTCTTGACCTCGCCAATCATAATTATAACAAAACAATGTTTTGGGGTGCAAGCATTGGGCTTGCTTGCACATCATAGCTTCCACCCTGCTCCAAGAAGCTTGTGGGACAGGATGTGCCCACCACTTATGCAAAACTCACTTTATACGCCGTCCTTAAGACAAATGAAAATAAATTGAGAAGATATGCCTTATTTACAACAAAAGGAGACACAGATAAAATGAGTAGCTTCACGTTAAAGAACCCCAGGTGGTCAAAATTTCCGGAGCCCTCCACTGCGGCGTCTCTCATAATCATCTCGTGGTTTTGGGACGTTAAACCCCAACAATTAATATTTATTGCAGATAAAAGGAATGCAAGACCAAGCGCCCGTGTATTGCGTTGTACTATTACCCTTGACCTGTTTTCGCGTCATTTACGACAGCGTATAGAAATGCTCCATGGTAAAAAATTGGCCGCGTATCTGCGTGCTTCGCTGCAAATGTCGTCGAAAGACGATAGTCTTCTGCCGGCCGTACTACACTGTTTTGCCTTGCCCCAGACAGCGCTTTCTCTATGTTGAATCGGCCGCGTCTGGCTGGCCTTGATAAAATAGAGGCGCTGCGTGAGACATGGACGCCATCTGGCAGTGCTGTCGAGAAACATCACCTTGTGCAGAACCCAGCAGCAACATATCGTCGGCCGAGGGCTTTTTCGTGCATAGCGTCGCTTTTTAAGCGCAGCCTAATAAACGCTGGGGTCTTCATAATTACGTATCTATCTATTTTCTTATAAAGAAACATACCAGAGACTACCTATTTATTGACGTTGCTCCTCAGACATGCGTAACATTTGCTTTTTGATCGACAATGTTCACAAGTATGAACAAAAATACTTGTGCAAGATGGCCGGGCGCTGAGAAAGTGGTTAAACTTTGGCCGGGTAGCTGAATCGTGTGACGTGCCGACAAACAGAGAAACAGACAAAAAATTTCTCCGTTTAAGTATCCCAAGAAAGACGATCGTCTTTAAAACAGAAAACAGCGCTTCACGAAAGAAGGAAGTGTCACACATGGTGATGAACTATCAGCTGTGTTTATTGAAGTAGACAAGTGCTCTGTGAAGCAAAAGGATTAAACCGAGCGCGCTTGCTCATTGTCATAATGTGCACAAGGTGCACACAGTTACACGGGTGAAATTTCTCTTCCGGAAAAAGTGAAACTTACCCTTTGCCTTGAACCAAAATTTGCTGTAGAGCCTAGAAAAAACATCACGTGAACTGGTTTCGGTCGCTAGGCAAGTTGCTCAACGCAGGCCCGAGGTCTAATCAAACATGTGTTTCGGACAAGGCGTTGACATTTTGTTCCGTCAAAAAAATTGGGGGACCCCTAAGCTTCGCCTTTAAGAATTGAACGCGATAGCCATATCCTGTCCCTAGTGCGTACTTCAATGACTTAGTGCATACTATGTAATGGGTAGCGTGCATTAAACCCCGAGCAATTACGCGCGGGAAATGCGGGAAATGTTTTCGAACTTGCTATGCACCCACTGCGGGGTCTTAAGGGAATACGCGAAGTAACGTGTGTGCCTTTTGTAATGGGTTGACGGCTTTTAACCGCAATGTCGTTATGATATTCACATCTTCTGACGCCCGATGGCAATGTACGCTCTTACCACGCAATATTACTGCGATATTACATGTTGTATTGTGACGCCTGTAAAAAGACGCGTGTGTTTGTTATAGCATGAAAGTTTTTTTCGCTGCATCTGCAAGCAAAGGAAGTTATTTTATATGCAATCCCAAACGCCGTTCGGAACGGTTGCGTTTTTTATGTTCTCCGCTACAAAGGATCAATCGGCTTCAAGCCGAGGTGCTGCTCAGACTTCTACCAACAGTAATGAGTACCGTATCGTCCTGCCCCGTCTTCCCACTGGTAAGCTCGTCGCTGACTCCATTTTTCTGCACGCAGACCTTGGTGGTCGTCCATACCAAGTGCAGGACTTTCGAGATGCCCCCCGGAACATCATAGACCTTGCAGACGTAACCTCCATTGGACAGTTTGAAATATCACATGTTTGGATGGAGACTTGCAGGACAGCGCTATCTAAAGTGAAGATCGTAACATGTGGATAATTTTTGGTCCGAGGCCGCAGGTGTGTTTTGATAGACCCTGAGCCCACGGAACTTAAGATGAAGCTATTATGGCTCCCTGAACGCCTGGAAGATGCTGATGTGCATCAAGCTCTTCAACCATTCGGAAAGATAAAGTCAATTTCAGCGGAAACTTGGGGGGGTGTCAGAAATGGAACAGATGCTTACCTTTAGCCGAGACGTCGTACTCGCATTGGCTGACGGAGTCCGTGTCTCTGACATCCCACATCTACTCTCGGTTTGCGGTCTACAAAGCTTAGTGCTGATTCCTGGCAGACCACCTCTATGCCTGCGTTGCAACAGAGTAGGACACATTCGTCGACACTGCCGGACACCACGCTGCGACGATTGTGGGCGCTTTGGACATACGGCTGAAGAATGTGTAGCGACGTATGCCAATAATCTACGGCACCGCATGCGACCGCCTGAGGATGCTCTTCAAGAACACATCATGGACGCTACGGAAGTCTTCGACACAACGAGAGACCTTCCACGTGCTGCGGTCACTGAGCCTTGTGTGGTTGACAATGAAGCAGGTAGTGACCGTGCCGGAGCGGAGAAATCTGGAAAGCGTCAAACAATGCAGATGTGACAGGCAACGACGAGAAGCAACTGGTCCCTGCACCTGAACCTGTGGTGACTCAGAAAGAAAGCCTCGGCGGTAATGCTTATGCAGAAGCACCGCATCAAAAGATGACTGCCGCCGATGTACGAGGATCCACCGATGCTTCTATCACTAAGCGCCCTTCATCGCCAAACCCCGAGACGAGCCAAGAACGACTCGGCGATCGGCCCTAGGCAATCACGTCGTCGGAGACCTTCAAAGCCCGCAGAAAGTGCAGACGCTCAAGGTCAAGGAGACCTGGTGCTAGTGACGGGGAGCATTCGCGCGCCCCTTCTCCAGGAGACAGGCGTATGTACCTCTGATAAAAGTTCGTATAGACGCCATGGCGCTGCCCCAGAAAGTCACCTTTGCGACGGTCAACGCATGCGGACTACGATCCAAGCAGAACCAACTGCAGCTCCACCGGTTGCTGTTCAGCCGACATCTCGACATAATCGCCGTACAAGAAACGAAGATCGAGAGTGAAGTGGATACGGAGAGGGCCTTGCGGCCATATCTCTCCGTGTTTGATGTATTTGTGTCGCACGCTGTGGGCCTTTCGGCGGGCTGCCTTTTGTTTCTTAGGAAAAGTTTATCTTATTCTTCTGTAGCTTACAGCGTTGACGAAGAGGGGCGACTTATACAATGTGATCTCATGCTGTATGGTTTGCCATGGCGCCTAATTAACGTATATGCTTTTAGTGATGCACCGCGTCGCACTAGTTTCTTTGAAAGTTTGGCCGCCTTACTAGAGTCTGACCGTAACATTTTGCTTATGGGAGATTTGAACTATGCATGCAATCCAAGCGATCGTACTGGGTTTAGCCGCAGTGACAGGAGTGCTGAAGTGCTCTCTCTGATAATTGAAAATGCCGGGCTTGTTGACGTTGGGACACTGAATAGCTTACCATCATATACACATGGACAAGGTAGCACTCATACGCGACTTGATCGCATTTATGTTTCAGCGCCTCTTGTTTCCCGTGTCCTTACAAGCAAAACGGAATATATTTATTTCTCGGATCATTCCATTCTTGTGGGGCAAATTAGTAACAACATTCGATCACATTTCAGACCACAGTGGGCATTCTGGAAACTCAACTCTTCAGTTGTGAGTGACCAGGAGTTTACTGCCCGCGTACGTGTAGCACTGAAGAGTTGTTTATCGGCTGATACGCCTTTGTTGGCCGCTTGGGAATTTTTCAAACAAGAAGTTCGGACAGTAACTATAGAAATCGGATCTGTGAGGGATTTTTACAGAAAATTAGAACAAAATTTGTTACTCAAAAATCTTCATAACCTATATGAATTGGAATGTGAGATGCCTGGTTCTTATACACATGAAATTGCTAATGCCAACTGTTTGGCGTAGCGCACACCCACAAGGACAAAGAAGGACACACACACACACACAGCGCACACACAGCGCTCCAAATATGCACTCCAGGGGTACGAGGCCATGGGCTACAGAGGTGCGCGTGTTCGATCTCGCAATAATTGTACTTTGCATTCCTAGGAACCCACACGTCAAGCCTTACTTGATCAATACCGTAATGCAAGAAGCAAAATTATACCAGATTTATATTCACAAGGGTCATTGGTAACTAATACAAGTGAAATCATGTCAGAATTTGAAGCCTACTACAAAACGTTGTTCAGCGGCTGTTCTGAAAAACAAAACGAAGATCTCGTAACGCAGTTTCTGTCATATGTGAAGCCCTTAACTGACGAAGAGAGTGAGTCCATCAGTGGGCCGATCACTTTAAAAGAAATAGAACTCGCCATTGACCAATTACCGGTACCAAAACGCCAGGACCCGACGGAATGTCGGGCGAGCTTTATAAAACCTTTAAATCCTTATTATGCCCGGTATTGATCAATATTTTTACACTGAGTATGAATCTGGGAACCCTTCCTCGATCTTTTACAAGAAGTCACAGTGTACTAATTCCAAAACACTCGGACAGAGGAAAGCTTTGTCATGTTGATGACAGACCGATTACACTGTGTAACGTCGACTATAAAATTTTTGCAAAAGTACTATCAAACAGGCTACAATTTGCAATGTCCATACTTATTGGTGCTCATCAGACGTGTGGTTTGAAAGGCTGTTCAATATAAACCAACATACACATCGCCCGCACAGTGTTGGAACATTGTTCTCACTCGTATGAAGTGGCAATGCTACAAGTCGATTTAGCGAAGGTGTTTGACCGGGTTCGCCATTCTTTCTTGTTTTCCCTTCACTATATTTAAAGGCCTAAAACTGTGCTACAATGATTGTTCGACTCGTTTGATTGTTAATGCTCAACTTTCAAAGCCTGTGTCGATCCTCTCTTCTGTGAAACAAGGCTGTCCGTTGTCGCCACTGATTTTTGCCCTTTACTTGGAACCATTATGCTTAAGTATGATTCGATCGTGCAAAGTTCAGGGTTTCAGTGTTTATGGAAATGAGGTGAAGGTGTTAGCGTACGCGGACGACCTGGCGTTTTTTTTGTAGAAACATTTCTAGTATAAGAACAGTGGTATCCACAATTGGAGAATTTGGAACCATTTCTGGTGCACGAATGAACTTTGCTAAAAGTTTGGGGCTATGGATTGGCCCATGGACTTATAAACTAACGCATTTCGAGGGTATAGCATGGTCCTCTCTACCACCGAAATACCTGGGTGTTCCACTGGATGCATATAAGAAAAGTGCACATTACTGGAAAGAACGAGTACCCAACTTAAAACGTTATGCCCAGACGTTTATTCCCCATAACCTTTCAATCTTTGGCAGAGCGAAAGCATGTAATCTATTCCTGGCAACAAAAATATTCTACGTACTGCAATTACTCCATTGTTCCAGGGTGTATATTCAAAAGTTTCATCGAATATTTGCTACCTTCATTTGGTCATCAAGCTATGAGCCAATGAGGCGTGACAGTGTTTTTAGGCCAGTTTGTGCAAGTGGTCTTGGGTTGGTGCACCTGTTTGTTAAACAACTGGTGTCTCGTTTCTTCTACTTTCGGGACTGTGCTCATCCGCTGCTTCGCTCATTCTTGCAAGTGAATCTCGCCGAGGCCTTGCCAAGTTTAGTGGTGTCAGTTAACTGGGTCTCGCCCCCCTATTTGCAAGGATTCATGCGTGAAGTGTACGATTCAGTGCGTTTTCTAACAGTAAGATTCTCTAATGATTACTTGTTTTCAAGCTCAAGGAAAGATTTATATAATGATATATTAGATATGTTATTTCCTGCACCATTGTACCGCTCTCTATATAATGGACTACCTGGACATGACGTGCTTGTCCGTGTGAAAAAAATGCCTATTTCACCAACGTCCAAAACATTTTTCTTCAAAGTGCACACACAAACGCTACCCGTAAAGGCATGGTTAAGCAGCAAAGGCATTTTTGTATCTTCAATTAATTGTCGCCTCCGCGAGGTTCCAGAAAATATAGAACATTGTTTCATCAGCTGTAAAGACGCCATTCTCTTTTGGGACGTCCTTTAAAGGGCTTTTAAAAAACAAATTAATTTAAATTCGCATAGCATACGTTATCTCGTGCCACCCAAAAGCAATTCTATGCCTGTTCACATGCTTCTACTAATGGGAATGCATAGTTCATGGAAAACTCGCATGTTAGACAGACACGCGGAACCAGTGGTACCATCACGGTTGTATTTTATACAAATGGCTCTACAGCTAAAAGACTTTTATCAAAGCTAGAGTTCCAGCCGGACTGGTTTCCACTGTTCATGAAATGCACTGCTCTGATTCCCTTGCAGTTTGAAACTTTGCTATTTGAAACTTCGTTCTGTGCAAAGCCTGATGTACGCTTGTAGAGGCGCCCTTGAGTATTTTGTACGGTGGGATATATATTACGCACATCTGTAATAAATACCATGAAAGAAAAAAAAAGCGCAGCTGTGCGGTAGAACACCTCCTTGCCACGCAGATGACCTGGGTTCGATCTTCATTCGGACCCGTAAATTTTTATTATTTATTTTATTTGCATCTTTCTCGATTTTTCGGTCACGGACAAGATGATTTTTCGCTCACAACCAACGACGCCGCCGCCGCCGACGCCGAAATTTCTGCGAAACGAGCTCTTTAACGCTATCGCGTTAAAACCACGGTGCAGTGGCGTGCAGACCAAGTCTGTAGCCTCCTTCCTTATGGTGCAATCCTTAGTGCTTCTACCTTTTGACAAAGAAGGAGGTTTTGCTGTTTTACATACGGGTACATTTAATGAGAAGGCCACTCTTTCTATCGGCTCCGTATTCAGACATGACTATACTATCTCAGTTAAATAAACTAAAATCCGAGACCAAGAGGCTTATTACTTCTTTAAACCTCGTCAAGTTAGCCAAGTCTGTAGAAAACTCAAGAAAGCTTAGCTTAGATTTCCTTTTTACTGCTAAAACCCACAAAGACGACTGCCCGCTGCGAGCATTTGTAGCCGAAATAGGGACCTGACAGAAATATGTCACCATATTTTTGCAAAGTAAGCTTAATCTGCTAACTCTTGACGACTGGTGAAAGATTGAAACGCTGTTACCAGGCTTTTAAAAGCAAACAAGAAACGCCTACACACTAAGCAAAAATAACCAGAAAAGGGGATTAACTGCTTGTCCTCTAGCGCATTCCCTTTTCTGGTTTATTTTTTACCACGCACCAGTCGAGGTAAATATTTACTCTCATGCTAACCGAGTTTTAGATGCGAAG
The DNA here is from genome assembly GCA_030522465.1 of Rhipicephalus appendiculatus. Taxonomy (NCBI): domain Eukaryota; kingdom Metazoa; phylum Arthropoda; class Arachnida; order Ixodida; family Ixodidae; genus Rhipicephalus; species Rhipicephalus appendiculatus. The sequence continues at coordinate 377,528 of JALIZH010012018.1, forward strand.
CATCTTATGCTCGGGGCTCTGGCCCTCCCGTGTCCCCCGTCCGCCGTCCCCCGTCCCCCCGTCCCGCGTCCGGCCACTTTCATGAAGTAGGGAAGCGCCCATTATGCGAACCAGAACACTGTAGTAATATGAAGGCCGTCAACCCTAGCACAGTCATCAGAGTCATGGCCAAGAACACAGAGAGGCTGCTTAGCAATGGCTAGGCAGGTGGTGTCTGTCGCCCAGGTTGACCCCATTCCTTGAGTCATGGTCCGAGAGCACAGACAGGCTGCTTAGCAGTGGCTAGGCAGGTGGTGTCTGTCGCCCAGGTTGACCCCATTCCTTAATCTTGCTTGCATGTGTTTGGAGCGGGCTTAGTCCGTCCCGCGTCCCACACCACCACAGCGCATGCGCGTGCCGTCCCCCCCTCTCTCTCCTACGCTCACCCTCTTTCTCTCCTCTAGGAATACTCTACTCTACGGAGCGGCTCCGGCGTCCCACATCCCCAGAGCGCATGCGCGTCCTCTCCCCCCTCTCTCCTCTTGGACACCTCTACTCTACGGAGCGGCTCCCGCGTCCCACACCCCCACAGCTAATGCACGTCCCCTCTCTCTCCTCTCCTACGGTCGCCCCCTTCGTTTCCTCTAGGAATCCTCTACGGAACGACAGGTGGTGTGACAGCTGCATACTCCGCTGGGGGCGCCACGGTAGTTCCGCGGTATGAAAATGACGGAGCGCGCGCGCCTGATTCGCTCTCCTGCGCAGCGCCGTGATGAGCGCCCGGACCACTGCCGTGAAATGAGAGCGGCGACTTTCCTCCCGCTCAAGCTAATTATCTCCCCGCTGCTTCGCATCCACACATGGTTCCCTTTAGCGGGAGATGGGGAATTTTTTGAACCTAGAAAGGGTAGTAATTATTTACCCCGCTGAGGTTTTCAGTGGGTGTAGTCAGAGTAATTTGTACTGCCTTTACAAGGTTTTTGGGGTGATTTCTGAGAGTTACTTCAGGTCGCAAAAAAAATGACGGGTGTGCTCGCACAATGAGCCAACGAATTTAATAAACATCAAATCACGCAGAATAGATGACACGCACACGCACACACACATACAGTGCGGAAAAAACTTCCCCTATCTCCCGCTAAAGGGAACCATGTGTGGATGCGAAGCAGCGGGGAGATAATCAGCTTCAGCGGGAGGAACGTCGCCGCTCCGGCGCTGCACAGGAGAAAGAATGAGGCGCGCTCCTTTATTTTCATACCGCGGAACTACCGTGGCGCCCCCCAGCGGAGTATGCAGCTGTCACACCACCTGTCGTGCGCGCAGCTCCGTAGAGGATTCCTAGAGGACAGGACGGGGGGGGACCGTAGGAGAGAAGAGAGAGGGGGGAGGGGACGTGCATGCGCTGTGGGGGGTGTGGGACGCGGGAGCCGCTCCGTAGAGTAGAAGATTCCTAGAGGAGAGAGGGGGGAGGGGACGCGCATGCACTGTGGGGGGTGTGGGACGCGGGAGCCGCTCCGTAGAGTAGAGGATTCCTAGAGTAGAAAATGCTGGTGAGCGTAGGAGAGGATAGGGGAGGGGGACGCGCATGCGCTGAAAGGGGGTGTGGGACGCGGGAGCCGCTCCGTAGAGTAGAGGATTCCTAGAGTAGCGAAAGGGGGGTGAGCGTAGGAGAGAGAGGGGGGAGGGGACGCGCATGCGCTGTGGTGGTGTGGGACGCGGAAGGAGGGACGGACTGAGCCCCCTCCAAACACATGCAAGCAAGATCAAGGAATAGGGTCAACCTGGGCGACAGACACCACCTGCCTAGCCATTGCTAAGCAGCCTCTCAGTGCTCTCGGCCATGACTCTGATGACTGTGATAGTGGTTGACGGCCTTCATATTACTACAGTGTTCTGGTTCGCATAATGGGTGCTTCCCTACTTCCATGAAAGTGGCCGGACGCGGGACGCGGACGCGGGACGGCGGACGCGGGAGGGACGGACAGAGCCCCGAGCATAAGATGCTTCGCATCTAAAAAACATCACCTGAACGGACTGCTCGCGTTACCCAACCATTCTTGGACCACCCGGTATATATAGGCACGGGATTTTCACCTGCCATGTAGTGCCGGTAGGAGAGATGTTTTTCAGGGGCGAAGCCCCTTAAGGTCGAGGCTTGTCTGCCGTTGCGTCGAAGCCAGCCGCACATGCAAGATACCCACTATACGCCATGACAATGACGATGACGCTGATGACGATGAAGAATAAGCGCGTTAGTACATGCAATGACGATGACGACCACGGAACCACGGAAAAAGCGCGTTAGTACTCGATGACGATGACGACCACCGAACATTCTCTTTCTGCCATGGACGAAAAAGAACTTAAGGCGCGGGAAGCGGCGGCGGCGGCGGAGCGGAGGGCTCGCAAAGCGGCTGCAGCGCGGGCTCGCCGTCAATACCCGTAGGCGAGAGCTCGAGAAGCCGAAGCGGCACGGGCTCGCCGTCAACATCAACGAGCCACCACCGATCCAGAGGCGGCGAGGGCTGGCGCAGCCGAAGCGGCACGGGCGCGTCGTTAAGCCGACCCTGAACTGAGAGCCCGCGAAGCCGAAGCGAGACGGAAGCGGCGGCAAGCGGACCTGGATGCGGCACGGGCGCGGGATGCTGCAGCCAAGCGCCTGAAGCGGTCGCTACCTGAGGTTGGTGGCGCCGATGCGCGCTTTAAGCGCGACTTTCTAGATAGCACGTTCGGCCACAGCTGCAAGGTTTGCGACCGCTTGTGGTTCGATAACAATTTGACCTCCATCTCACCCATCGGAAACGAGCAGTTCCGCGCCAACGCCATCGCCGTTCTACAGCGGGAGTCTGCCGCCACCACTTCCCGTGAAGTAGAAGGTCACAGTGAGTACAGAGTGTGCTCTACTTGCAAAGACTCTTTGGTGGCGGGCAAAGGCCCCATGATGAGCGTGACGTACGGTTGCCGTTACCCGCCCAAACCGGATCACCTGCCCGAGCTCAATCCGATGGAAGAATGCCTGATCGCTCCTCGCTTGCCCTTTATGAGCATCAGGCGTTTGACCCCCGTGTCTGTCACGTCTTTACATGATGATCGAGTGGGCAAAATGTACGGAGGATTCACGGTTTACCAGATTTACCTCCGGAGCTTCGCCCACTCATCATCATTGCACTTCGTGGATATTTTGCATCGTTGAAAAATGACGGTTCATAGCGCACGCTTAAACTTAAGGTCGGCTGCAAGTAACCATCAGTCAGACCGACCCTTTAATATAAACACGCCCGATCTCACCTTTCTGATTATCCAGTTATTAGCTGGCACTCCGGCCTGTTGGCTGCACCCCCGTTAGCACTGCTGAGTCACAAGTCCACGAAATATACCTAAGCACACATAAACCACGGCAGCTCAATAATTGTCATTGAGCGGCGGGGCAAAAACACAATAGCAGCAGATGTTCAGGAACGCCGGCGAAGAGCGGAGCCGCGCCTCTGCCGGCTTCTTACCGACGGCGTCGCTAGGCCTTTTCGAGGAGCACGGCTATGCGATGAAAGACAGCTGGCGATCACAGAATGCATCTCCTGAGCCATTTTCGTCGTCGTTATTTTAAGCACAAATGAAAAAAAGTCACAGTTTCACCGCAAGGGTGAAGCAATGAATGCGATAGCAACAAATTGTAATGTTATACGAAGTGAGGCTGGCAGCTAACTCTTTTGGATACGATCTCACGCAACTCTAGAAAACACTGGTTTAAGAGCATACGGCTGCTCCAGGGACCCTCTGCTCACCACATTCTCTTCGCGTTGAGAGCGCAGCACGTAGAAGGGTACACCGGCCCCCCCGCTGTCGGCCGCCGAGAAGGGGAGATAACGCGCGAGCCTGTGACGACCGCGCTCGTAAAATCGAAGGTCGCTCGAGGGAACCCCCCCCTCGCGTCTTTTCACGCTCACGAACGACGGGCGGGGCCGGTTATATATATACATATACGGGGGGATGACGGCGGCGGCCAACGGCGAAGCGACGCCGACGGCGAAAAAACCAGCCGAGAGTGTCCATATAATTGCTATCGCAATAAAATGTTGCATTGGCTAGCTCAGCTATGCCAGGATATACGTAGCGTTAGCAAAGGTTCAGCTGATTATTCTTAGCTTTCCTGATTGTCTAGATTGTCTTGGATTAGCTTGATTATCATGCTTACTGCTGCTCCAATGACACACACACGGTATACGTGTGGCACATGTATATTTATTTTTGCTCAACGTCCGGTTGCTTCTCTATTGCCAAAAAGACAGCTCGGTGATCAGTGAAGTAACACGCTGCCGTCTCTATGGCCCCAACACAGTATTTGGAATTGTCTGTCTGTCTCTGATAGACAAGATCAATGGTGCTTCCCCATCGGGTCGTCTCTGCAGTTGGAAGACTGGCTAAGTCGAGGTTAAACGTGTCCTCCAAAGAAACACAAAGAGAGCCTGGAGCACGATTGAAGTCACCAGCCACCACACACAGTTCACTTGCCGCACGACTAGATAGACGTAGCCACTACGTGTATAGTGTCTTTAACCGAATTGTTCGGTGACACATACCTACGCTCAACCGCTAGTTGCTAGGCAACTACTTCGGGATCCGATGAGTCAAGCTTCTCCGCGCTTCTGCGCCGTTGAGCAGCATTTGCCCTCTCCTTCTTCATGGCTATACCATACTGGCAAACGCCAGTCAGAAGCGCAGCGGCTCCAGCCCAGCCTCAGAGGGCTACTTGCACAGCGAAGGCGAATAGCTTACCGTCCGGGTTTTCACCGTGTTCCCGGGCGGCCGCACGTCGGTTCCGTCTGCCTCGTATCGGTGCTCGCATTCGCGCTACATGTTTGACAACGGTTGGTGCATGGAGCCGCCAATTCGGCCTGTACTTTACTTCAGCAGGCATTGTTTCCTGTCGAACAAAATCTATGCGATGCTAGCTTCACCTGCTTCGGCGACGCGCTTTCACTGGCCGTTTGCCGGCTCGGTGCCGACGAAGTAGTGAAGCTATTTAACTCTTTACTGCTGGGTATCGCGAATTCGCGACACACCGAAAAACTCCGAGCAAGCAAGTCACGAAACACGTGCCGCCTTTAATGCCGGCTGGCAAGTACTCACGGCGAACGTATCTTTCAGAATGAAAAAAAATCTAGCGTCGTTTCGTGTAAGGTATTCTATGTTAGAACCAATTCATTTGTAGCTGATCGCGGAGAGTGCGAAGCACTTGCAACAACTCTCACTTCTTCGTTCTTTCTCGCCTGAGTAACGTACGTTCCATTTTCAATAACTTTTGTTTATTTGGTGTGTACGCACCCAAGAGGTGGCACACGACATGTTACGTAGTCCTGACGTAGGTTTTTTGTGGCAAGATCCTCGCTGCTGTGGCATTTCGCGAATTCGCTACATACCTAAAAGCAGGCATTAAAGTTACATTTTAGATAATTAAACTGCAGAATCTATTAAAGGTTGTTATTTAAGGCTGGAAAATGAAAACAATATTTATTTTGTCCGGCAGTTTCATAATTCAGGCAATAAAGGGTTAAATGCCAAGCATTTCTTAGCGAACTTCAGCGACCTTGAGCGTATCTATCTATCTATCTATCTATCTATCTATCTATCTATCTATCTATCTATCTATCTATCTATCTATCATTGGCAGACATCAGGACCAGCGCACTCACGAAATCATTGAAGCCGCCCATATTGCGCAAGAAGGTTCATCATGCATCAGTACGGCATCTGTCTGTCTGTCGACAAAAGAATTATCTTTTTTGGAAGACCACGTGTGATCATCCCATGAAATCTTGTCACGCTTTAATGATTTTTAAAGTTTTTCCGTATATATTTTCCTTTCGTGTTCAATAAAAGTTCAATTGAAAGTCAGCGCTTGTCTATGTTGCTTCTTTTGTATGTCCATGTGTGAATATCGCGCTGTTCTTATTTACTGATGCAAAACCGAACTAGCCCAAAGCATCACTTTACTAAATCAATATTATTCCCTGCCACATGACAATATGTTAAAATGTGTAGAAGTCTGCATTGACGGTTTCGGGTCAAGAATATTCCAGAACACCGCAGGCGTTGTAGTTAGTGGGTCTATGAATTTGCTGACAATGTACCCTGAAATCTACGGTTGCCTTGTGGGAAGATTGCCAGTGCGTACAAAAAAGTGGCGTTTGCATAGGGTCGTGTTCGGCGACTATGGTAAGCGATATTCACCTCCGCCAAAAAAATTGCAATATTCAATCCAATCTCGAGTGTCCGCCGCTGCAAAAGAGTGCAGATATGTCGATGATTTCTTGATTTTCATTGATTGTCCGAAGGAGTCATTTAAGCAAGCTGCAGACAGTCATAAATGTGTTTAGGCAGAACCTACATCCGTTGGAGCTGACGCATGAACTACCCGAAAATAGTTGTTTAAGGTTTTTGGAGGTGAAGCTGTGCCTCTCTAGGAAACATGTATGTCGGTCTCTAGAACCGAGTAGCAGAAAACAGATCCTTTATTTTCGATGTGAAGCATCTTATGGCGAAGCTTAATCCGGTGGTGGTGGTGGTGGTGTGCCGCGTGGCCTCCCTTACTGCGCATGCGCAAACCCATTAAAAAATAAAAATAAAAAACCTCCTCTCCCCCTCTCTCTTCTCTAGGCATCCCTGCCCGCGGCAACCACACCCTCACTGCGCATGTGCCTCCCTCCTCTCTCCTCTAGGCATCCCTGCCCACAGCATCCACACTCCCACTGCGCATGCGCGTCCCCCCTCTCTCTCCTTTCCAACGCTCCCCCCTCTCTCGCCTCGCGACGCCGACGCAGGCAGCGTCTGCTAGCGAGTTTCCTGGTTGAAAAAACCGACTGCTCGCGCTGCACAACCGTTCACTGGCCACCCCGTATATATGGCAGTGGATCTTGACCTGCAAGGTGGTGCCGGTGGGAGATTTCTCCTGTGCGTTGTTGAACAATAAAAATTCGCAGCGTGCGCATTAACTAAAAGCGGACTGCGGGTCTCTGTGTCCAGTCGGAGTCCTCTGTCTCTCATTGTCCATTAGCAGCGATTGCCATGTTCCAGTAGGAAACACCGCTCCATCACTGCGTGCTTTGCGCCTCCCCAGTTTTCTCTCCTGCGCAACGCTGCAATGAGCGCCAGCGTCAACGCCGCCGCCAGTGTAAGCGTTAGCACCCGCTGCTTCACACCTACACATGGTTCCCTTTAGCGGGAGATGGTGTAATTTTTTATTCCGCACACTAATAATTAGTAAAGAGAGGAAGAGCTAAAGTGTGCTGCGTCAATGCCTTTAGAAGGTCGTGTCTGCATTCTATGCAAAAAAAATTTCACGACCAGGTTAGCCGCTTGTTGTCCACCGGGTATACGAAGGGTGTGGTTTCGGTGGTTCCGGAAAGGCTTTTAAAGCAAATCAAGCGTGGCGAAAATGACTGTGTACCAGGCGCGCCTGTTGAAGAGAAAGCAAAAAATCCTGCAGATCCCACGCATTGTGGGAATCGATGTTATGCGAAGCAGCCAGCAAAGGAGTAAATTATGTTGCACATAACGCGCATAGCGTGATTTCCATGTCGGAACCGGTCATTTATGTTCGGCGTACACTCGCGTCACGCTATACTAATTTTGGTGTATATCAAGTTAGCGGAACGGCTTCGAGCACACCATGAGCTTGGAATGTAATACATGCCATAGATATCAAGCACGTCATGATTTTTATGCTACCACCTGTCATCTACGTTCGTCATACAGTCACGTCAAGCAATGACAATTTTGGTGTTTATCAAGCTAGTGAAACGGCCGCGAGCGCACTATGAGCGTGGCATGTAAATCATGCTGTGCATGAGATCAATGTCATGATTTTCAGGTTCCCACCTGCCAATTATGTTGGTCTTACAGTCACGTCGCACAACACCAATTTTGGTATATATCAAGCTAGCAAAGCGGCCGCGTGCGCACCATGATCGTGGCATGTAAATCATGTTGTACATTACATGGATGCCATGATCTACATGTTAGAACTTGTCGCTTATGTTCTTCATACAGACCCGTCGCGCAATTGCAAATTTAGTGTGTATCACACCAGCGAATTAGCCGCAAGCGCACAGTGAGCATGGCATGCAAGTCATGCTGACTTGAAATGTCAAGATTTTCAATAATACCACCTGTAATTAATGTTCGTTATACAGTCACATCACCGAATACCAAATTTGGAACATTGTCAAAGCTAGCGAAACGACAACAACGCATCACGAGCATGGGGTGTATGTCAACCTATACGTGACATGCAGGTCATGATTTTCATATTACCACTTGTCATTTATCTTAGTCCTGCAAAAATGTCCCGTCATACCAATTTTGGTAGATATCAACTTAACGAAACGGCCCCTAGAGCACAACGGGCACGGTATGTAAACTATGACGTTCATGACAAGTCATGATTTTGATTTCATGGACCAGTCATTTATGCTCGCTATACCGTCACGTTACGCTATACCATTTTATTGCGATAGCAATTATATGGACACTCTCGGCTGATTTTCGCCGTCGCCGTCTGCATGTCGACGCCGTCATTCCAGACCACCTTACGGGGGTTTGAACCAGCGACCCCTCGCTCCGCAGCCTGCTAGCCAACACAAGCCACACGTCATGCTCGTGCCAGCGATATAACGGCGAGCAATTCATATGCACCATTTGCCGCTCGCGGTACGCAGATCTCGGAACAGCTTGAGCGTGTTTTCTATCCACCACGCTTTTACAGTTTCTTTCAAATTGAAAACTGCCCTTGAGATGCGCATTAAAACGTGGCTCCCTTCTGTACCACTCATGATGTAGAATGAAACAAAAGAACACCGGGCACGCGTCAGACGCCACCGCGTGGCAAGAGACGCAGAGGGGTCATTCCACGTGCCGCACTTTAAAAGAAAAAGAATCATCAAACAGCGTCGAAAAGTCATATAATTATATAATCAATCCTTGGCCAATCCCCCCTGAGTGGGTATGAGCCATGTCAGAGGCAACAGCAACAACAGTGTCGGCTTCTGCATTTGTGGACACTCACAGCGCGTCGCTCAAATACCAATACGTAACAACTGCGACAGTCGTTTGTTCACGCTTGTCCTGTGTATACCTATGCGTCCTTTTCGAGCGTCCTCCTTTGTGCTGCGGCGGCGCGTTGCAAGTATCGAGATGCTTGTCGTTCTTCGTGTGACACACTAATTTCTTGCTATCGCATTCATTGCTTCGCCCTAGTGTCGAAACTGTGACTTTTTTGGTATAAATCCCAATAACGATATGGTCCGGAGAGCCCATAGTCGTAGGCGGCTAGATAGATAGATAGATAGATAGATAGATAGATAGATAGATAGATAGATAGATAGATAGATAGTGTTACGTCTGTAGAGCCGATTGTGGCTGCCGACGATTTATTTAACCTAAGAATACATCAATAAGTCAGCAGGCGTAGCTCAGGCGTTGGAGCTGCAACAAGTCAGCGTTCCACGCAAGACTCGCGCTCGTGCCACAGCGCCAGTGCATTCGTGCGCGCACTTCGTTGTTGTCGTCTTCTAAGGCGACATGTCAATTCTTCCTCCCTTAGACGAAGTCTCCATAGCGGTCTGGAGGTCGCCTAGCCTCTGGCGGTCGCAGTTGCCGGGTAGACACTGCCTGTGACGTCGAGGTCGACGGTTGCGAGGGAGTGTTCTCCTGCATATCGAGAGAGTCAGGTCGTTGAGCAGCAGAACTCGACGGCGTCTCTTCTGGCGTTGTGTCCAAGAGATCGTCTGCTGCGCTCCAATCTGTCGGCGATTGGGTTGCTTGTCCGGTCTGGCTTGTTTTCCTCATGTGGTTGAGGTGACGCCGAACCTTTCCGTGGTCGCTTTTTACAAGCCAGGATCGTGGTCCGACGCGGCGCAGTATTTGGCCTTCAATCCAATCTGGCTTTTTCAAAAACTGCCGGATGAGCACTCTCTACCCTACTGCGAAGCGACGTGATTTCGTCAATGTCTCCTGGCTCTCAGGAATTTGTCTGTCCGTCTGTCGCTTGAGGAGATCGAGAGGGCATAGAAGTTCTCGTCCAAACATCGCTCTCGCAGGTGTCATTCCTGTAGCCGTGTGTATTGTCGTGGGTTGCCGATACAGGAATCTTGCAAGTCGGCACTGTATGGACTTGTCTGCGTCCCTCAGGAGTGCTCTTTTCAGCTCTGCAACATAGCGTTCTGCCTGGCCGTCTGTTGCAGGGTGGTAGGCTGGTGAGGCTGCAGCCTGTATGCCGTTCGACGCGTAGAACTGCTTTATCTCGCTGGAGATAAAGGCTTTTCCGTTGTCGGAGACGACCTTTCGGGGAATGCCAAACGTCGCGAAGAGGCTTCACAGCACATCGATCACAGCCGTCGACGTTGCTTGCGTCACGTGCCGGACTTCCACCCATTTTGTGTGTGCATCCACAACAACCAAGTAGGTGCGCCCGAGTAGTGGCCCCGCGAAGTCAACGTGCACCGTGTACCATGGTTGATGCGAAACAGACGAGCGCTAAGAAACGGGGACATAGACAAGAGGCACACAGGACACACACAGGTGTCTGAGGACGGTCCCAGGTGGGAATCGGAGCTTTAGGTGGACTCCTCTGCGTGGAATGGCATTCACGGCCCTTGATCTGTATGCCCAGGTGAGGAAACCAGTTTCGTCCAAGTAGGTTACAACCTGCTCCCTTGATGACAACGAGCGGTAATGTCAAGGTCTTGTTCCTGTGCGTCACATTCACCGTTGCACATCCGAGAACTCGAAGAGACTGTCCTGACCATGTGCGTAGGAGAATGTTGTCAGTCTGAAGCCGTGGTGGGTCATCTGTCCACGTGGCTTTGAACGTGGCCTCACTGATGAGTGTGCAGGCTGCACCCGAGTCGACTGCGAACTCCAAGGACTTGCCATGTACGCGTACCTGAGTCATGACCTTCTGCGTGCTGGACGCGTCGATTAAGGTGTTGAGCTCATAAAGGGCCACGTCTGGTGAGTCCTGCTGAGTCGTGACTTGTGCTGAGGCCACTGTCGAAGTTCCTTGTCGAGGGGATATTCGATGTTATTATTCTTGTTGGTTTTTGCCTCTTTCCGCTTTTTCAGGCAGGCCTTTTCCATGTGTCCGCGTTTCTTGCAGTAGTTGCAGGAGGCTGTCTGAAACTTGCAAGTGTCCGGACTATGTTGCGCGTCACAACGCCAACAACGTTGTTTCTTCTTTTGGTCAAAGGTACTCGAGTGAGCTTGGTTTTCCGTCTTGCAGATACTTGTGCCGGCTTCGTGAATCTATTTAAAATTGGTTTTCACGTTCTTCTGGTTTTCGACGGCGTTTTCAGCTCGCAGCGCAAGGTCAAAGGCTTTACTTGAACGTCAAGTCCTTTTCTGCGAACAGCCGTTGCTGTACCTGCTCGTTCCGAAGACCACAAAACGAAACGATCACGCAGCATTACGTCAAGAGGCAGCATTGTCGGATTCGCCGCCAGTGTCTGCTCTTGTTCCGAAGTTGCAATCTGCCGCTAGCTTCTTGAGCGCTGTGACGTAATCCATGACTGTTTCGTCGTGCCGTTGGTCACGTCGTTGGAAACATGCCCTGCAGAAGACCTCAGACGGTTGTGGATCGAAATGAGCCTTGAGCATCTCGACTATGTCCTCATAGCTCACTTGGTTGGGCTGCTTGGGTTGAACGAGGGCGCAGACGATGTCGTAAGTCTGTTCCCCGCAGAGCGTTAGCAGATGAGCACGTTTCTTCGAATCGTCCATTGATGTCATTAGCCTCGAAGAAGAACTGTAGCCTCCCATACCAGGATCTCCAGGAGCCGGAGCTGCCACTGAATTCGGGTAGCCGACCAAAGCCAGGCGTCGCCATGTCGTTTCCTTGACGTCCGGTGGAGTGCCCATGAGTCCAGTCTTCTTCGTCGCCAACTGTTACATCTGTACAGCCGCTTGTGGCTGCCGACGATTTATTTAACTTAAGAATACATCAATAAGTCAGCAGGCGTAGCTCAGGCGTTCGAGTTGCAACAAGTCCAGCGTTCCACGCAAGACTCGCGCTCGTGCCACAGCGCCAGTGCATTCGCGCGCGCACTTCGTTGTTGTCGTCTTCTAAGGCGACATGTCAGATAGGTAGATAGATGGATAGATAGATAGATAGATAGATAGATAGATAGATAGATAGATAGATAGATAGATAGATAGATAGATAGATAGATAGATAGATAGATGGATAAATAGACAGATAGATAGATAAGCTCAAAGTTGCCGAAGTTCGCTAAGAAATGCTTCGCATTTAATAGTGTGCCCTTCGTGCGGCTTGCGTTCGTGTACGCGCCACTAAAACGGACGTCTGCTTGGTTACACAACACCGCGCGTACCTGAACGGTAAAACTGGTGTGCGCAAATAAACACGACGGGACACGGAAAAGATGAACAAGGACAGGCGCAAAACATGCGCCTGTCCTTGTTTGTCATGCGCCTGCGCCTGCACATGCACCTGTCCTTGTTTTGCGCATGTCCTTGTTCATCTTTTCCGTGTCCCTGTCGTGTTTATTTGCGCATACCAGTTTTACCCTTCAAATATGAACCAACTCGCGCAGCTACAAGTTTTATTGAACCGCGCGTACCCAAGTTCTTGGGGCCCCAAGGGCTTGCTTAGCCAGCACTAAGGCTCCGTAATATCTTGTGAGGCGGCCGCAGCCAACACGGCATTGATTGCGCGCAGTGCTGGCAAGGCGGCAGGAGACTGCTCGGAGCAAGACGATGTCAAGGCGTTATAGTCCATTATGCGGAGTTACGCGATGGTATGCAGCACCTCCGCGGCGCTGTTTGGTGATCCGCACGCGGAGCCAGTGGCCACGTCCGAGAACTAGGAAGGGGTTATGGTGCTTACGGTGACGGGATCCTTGTCCGAGCGAGCTTGAGTAGCAACCCTAAGCCACTCAGCAACCCTAAGCGGCTCAGTCCTGATCGAGACGTTGTCGTAATGGGAAGCGTGAAAGGCGTTCGCGGTAAATAGTTGGTCATGCGCTGTCTTGGCAGTGCCGGGGTAAGCCAGCCTTGAGGCCAACGAGGAGGCCTGGACCCCACCCTCGAGTGGTGGCATAGGTGCTTCCGGTAGCAGGAGGGTCGCGGGCTCCATGATCATGGTATCGTGGGCGGTGTTCCCTAATAAGAAAGCCCACATAGCCTACAGCCCGCTTGGACGCGCTTACGGGTCGTAGTATGTAAACTCCCCATTGTAATGACGAGAGAAAAGAGACAACACGTGATCGCTGGGTCACTGCTCTATTCTCTGCATGACGATGACGATGATGCTCCTGGGATGAGTGGCCCCTACCCACTCAGGGGGGATCGGTCAAAAGTCGGGCGGATCATACAGTCTGAAATTTCTTAGTGCTAATAGAGGTTACAGTGTAAATTATTGGAGTCATTATAATGAATTCCAGTTTTAGCCTAGACCATGTTGCATAACTTCCCAAATGACCAAAATTTATTATGCCAGCATGATATCGTTCAAAATTTATTAGCGGTTATTGTGTCGAAAAGTTGGTTGGATTCGCACATATTTTGTTTAGCACTGCATATATATCCTTTCGAGTGTTTCGAGTTTCGGACACAGACGCCCCAAACGACCACAGTACATTTCGAAGTAACGCGCAGACCATGTTCCCGCATTTAAATTTCAATAGTGCGTTTTCTGAGAGAGGAAAAACGTTGGCAGACGAGCAAGAAGTGTAAGAGTGTCTCTACCTCAATGCAGAAGGAGCATGAAGGAGAAATAGCCCGACCAGCTCTGTGCATGTACAGATTAATAGTCGGGATTCTACATCGCAATGTCGTCATTGTTACTTTTGTCTGCCTTGTTTTGCACCATTTTTTGCATCAAGAGAACAGAAGGTGCTGAAAATCTGGTGATCAAGCGAGCCCTGGAGTCAGCAATGATAAAGCATACTTTCTAAATCTGGCCGCAGCGATGAACGCCGTAACTGGAAGGACAGCAAAGACTGGGCCTGCAATGGAAGCCTTTGACAAAGTGTCCGCAACTGCATTCAATACTTCACATCTCTGTCCCATGTGAGCCCGAGTGAACCGTAGGGTTTCGCAAATGATGTGGTACAAGTAAGCGCAATAACATCTTAGTATCAGCTGTAGTTCTTAACGCAGAACACAATGTTAATGAATCTGTTAATATAGCCACGGAAGTTATGGAGAAGGGAAACTTACGCAAGGCTAAAATGACACCGTCGTATTTCGTCATTACAGTGTCTTTATATTCATGTTCTGGGCTAAGCCCAACAAAAAGCATTGCTTTCTGTGTTGTGGTTTTGTTTCCAACTGAAAATTTATTTATGAATGACATGCTGCACATGTAGTGGTATATGACGCTAGCTTTTCAAAAATCCAGTTGTGTATGAAAACTTATAACTACGGCTGTCCTAAAAGTTTGGCTAATGACAGTGCACACAAATATTGCAGTCATTAGGAAGAGTGCTAGAATCGGCAGCGGCAGTGTGCATTTGCAGTTTCCATTATCCCTTGAACATGTCCAGAATAACTCCGTTCGTTTTATATTGTCTAATTATAACAGAACAGCGAGCATTTCAACTACTAAAACTTCCCATGCACTCCCTTCTCTAACATCTCATAGAAAAGTTTCCCGTTTAACACTATTTCTCAAGATGTATCACCATCCCTTCCTGCATGGCCAACTACTTCTTCGCCCACAGCACATATCCCGCCGCATTGATCACCATCACAAAGTAGGCATCCCTTCATGCAGTACAAAAACTTTCTTCAATTCATTTTTGCCTCTTACATAAATGGAGTGGAACAGACTTCCCGGTGACCTTGTTAGTATGAGTGATAACCACTTGTTCCGTAATGCATTAGCTGACATTGTATTATAAGAGATTGATTTGTACGATCTAATCGTATTCACTGCTTTTTGTTGAATTACCTTTTTTTGTAATAACCCACCCCCCGTCTGTAATACTATTTGGCAATGAGGGTAAAATAATTGAAATGAAATGAACTGAATCTATTCGCATGAAATGAGCGTCACACATTTATAAAATGCCGATAGCCTAACACCATTTCATTCTTTTCTTTTTGCAATACAGGCCTTGAACGTGACAGTTAAAGGAAACCTAACGTGCGAAGCTCCTATCGCCATGTGTGAGAATCCAGCCCTGTTAAAGAGGGTAAACACTTCATCGTTTATGGTTACCATAGTCTGCTCCCTTTCCTGGTTAGCTGCGTTGAAAATGCCAATAATTATAGCGTATTACAAAAAGAATTGCCAGACAAGGTCGCTTTGTTCATAAGAACTCATGTTTTCTTTAGAGATTCGAACTTTGTTGCACGGCGCGTGTGTTTCGTTCTAATGTTCATAGATGATATCCAGGGTTTGACGGAATCTCATGTGGTCGGGAGGAGGCATTGTAAAAAAAAAGAAGAAACATCTTGTTTCGTTTTAAAGCGTTCTCATTGTGGTCGGCGTTTCTTCTTCGTTTGCGATGCTCATAGATATGATAAAATACCTCAGTTTAGGCAAATGGTAGAAATCACTTTTCGTAAAGCGCTTTTGGGGGGACATGTTATACGTCCGCCAAGCCTTTGTTTAAAGAAAGAACTATTTTGTTTTCAAACCGGGATCAGAGGACTCGAGAAATTGTTGAAGCTGCCTGTATTGCTAAAGCGGGTGTTTCTTGCATAAGCTGTCCGTCGGTAGCGCCATCAAGCCGCGAGGTGGAATACCTTGATGTAACTTAATCTGGTGGCAAAAACGTGCCTGGCATTTTTCTCTTATATGCATACACATTCTGTGATTGCATGTTTCTTGATCTTGTTTTTTTTGTGATGTGTGTGTACATCTTACTGCGTTTTTGATTAAAACTTCAATTGCTAGTAGCGCGTTCTCCTCTCTCCTTCGTGCTTGTGTGTTGTGGTTTTTTCCGCGTTTTTTTTCAAACATGAATTTCAACCAACTCGTCTGATAATTCATGGTATATGTGTCTAAGACAAGCAAGTTATTCAATTATTCCTACTTTATATGCGTTAAAATTGTCGTCGTCTAGAATACATTTCTAACAATAAATAAAAAAACATTATCTAACACATTTGCAAGTTTTCAAAGTTAGAATATGTGCAGAACAAGAGACGCTCATAAGCCTGGCAACGAATTACAAAAAATTGATTAGCTCAGCCTATCCACATGGGAGAGCTTGAAAGCACTGATCAAACAAGCAGATTGAGGATTAGGCTCTCCATTTCTATTAGATAGTCTTCGTGGAGTTAGATGACAATACATTCCTTAACCCGTTTTATACAAACATTGAGATAATGTAGCTTAACAATACTGCTCGGGAAATCCTATAAATGTTTTTCATAAGCAAATATCAGATATTAACAGGTTGCGTATGTTTGAAATGAGCAAAAAGTGAGAGCTACGGTGATGAGTAGGTGAGCAGAGAAATTTAGAGACCCAAGTGCGAACGAAAACAAACCACGACAACAAGAACATTTTTTCATGCGTCGCAGAGTGATAGCGCCTCATAGCGCCAGTAAGAATGCTTCCTGCAAGCATAATTTATCAAACACGCAAATCGGCACCAAGGGTCATGAAGTTCTTGAATGTCAGCGGAATAAACTCTGCTCCGCAAGTTGAAACACCACCCACTAAGACAACAGAATATTTAGTGAATATTGGCTTAGGGTTACTGTTATCAAATGAAATTAAATTAAGGCAATTGAAAATTAGCTCTATTCATAGAAGTGAAAAAATGCGCACAGAATGGTTGCAGCAATGGCTGTAGCTGGTTGTGTTGCTGCACCAATAGTTGTAGCTCGCTTGTAACTTGTTCAACACGGAAAATGTATAAAAGTTAGCAACGCACATACTTGATGACGGAGTCAGAAGTTTTCGCACATCTACATGAGCTAAATTTAATTTACAAATTTTTATTCGTGCCTATGAAAGAAAAGAATGGAAGTGTCCACAAACTAATTTCATGTTCTAGTAGATTTTCATTTTGTCAATTAAATAAATTCAGCATATTATTCGAAACTTTGGCCAGTATTACATTGTCTTCCTTAAGTCATTCAAATATGTTAAGTAACTGAAAATTCAGAATGGCTGGCGATAAAATAGAGACAGAAGGAACCCGATGAGTGCCATGGTGAAGCCGTTATCCTGATATGAAAGAAAAGGCTAAACACGATTCTTCGGTAATACATGGTGGAGCAAATGAAGAACAATAAATACTGTATTAAGGCGAATACTCTGACAGCAGCCACTAAAACATTTAGGTTAAAATTTGATTGACAAAGAAAACAGGAAAATTCATTTCCGGTTTCAACCAACGCCTAGTTAGAGTATCTTATCATATTCTATCATCATGTATTAAATACGAAAACATAGTTCTATTATTCCTGAAGAAGCTATCTGAAACACCGACTGATACGCAACGTTGTTTTTTAGTGGACAGGGAACTTGAGGCAGTCCACCTCTGTAGTGGGTTCGGCCAGTCAAAAGCTTTCCAGAAAATTGCATGGAGCATTCAATGCACTCTAACACTATAAGAATGACAATGGGCAACTTGATAGAATGGTAGCTTGGGCTGGTTGGCGATTTGGCATCGACATATTTGCTCAGAGCGAAATGAACGAGGGCAGATGCGAGAACACAACAGGCACCATAGGTAGGCAGAAATTGTGGAGCTCACTCAGACTCTCTCATGAAATATATTTTGCGCTTAGGGCTCACTCGGAGTCACACTCACAAAAATTTTCGCCAAAAGGGTTCACTCCGACCCAAACTCACCAAAATATTATTCACCCGGACTCACTCAGACCCAGGCTTACTGCTCCATCTGAGTCTGAGTGAGTCCTAGTGAGTGGACTCACGGGTCCATTTGCCTAGAAGTAGCTTTTGCGACCATAGTGTCAATGCACTTTAACACCAATATCTCACGTAATCGGTGCTCTTCTTGGCGCATTATGCTACAGTACCTTCGAATACAGGTTATGAGTGGTTGCAAACCAATAAGGACATTTTTCTTTAAAGAGATGGCCACATAAGATATATTCATCAGGAACTTTCCTAGAAGAGTTGGCGTGGAGGGGGGGGGGGGGGGTCAATGCACTCCCCCTACGTAATACACGCCTGTGATCAATAAATATTGAAATGGTGTATGCACGATACTGCTTTGGAATACGTGTGAGTAGACGTGATTATTAACGGGAATCCAGGTAAAGCTAATAGTAATAATGAAGATGAGTAGATACGAGTCAGCCACTGATTTCAACTAAATTTTATTTTAAAAAACGCAGGAAGTATATACATATGATATACGCTTAACAACAGCACACATCAGCGGAATAGCACAACCTTTTGAATCACAGCCAGATAACCCATTTTCTTGGAATTGCAATAGATGGCATGCTTATAAAGAGGTCACTCTGCTCTTGCATTGTGTTAGCTTGTAAGCTGCTCTCGATGTTTCGCGACAACGGTGCACTTTTCGAAGTCTGATTCACAACCACACTCTCGGCTGTGGATGCCGCGATGACCTTGAATGGCTGTGTCTACACGATGACAATGCTCTTTTAAACGCTCGTTCAAGCATCTGCCCGTTTATCCAATGCACCTCTTACCACAAGTCAGCAGGATTGCGCAAACAACACCAGCTGCGCATGCTAAAAACTGCCTCTTATGTTTTGTTATGCCAATTCTCCCCTTCGTGTGGTTTGAGTATTCACGCGCTTACATAACACTGATGGTTTTTCCGGAGCAGAGAACACAACCTTGACATATAGATTGTCCCTGATCTTTTTCAAACTTTGTGAACTGCTATGTAATTAGGGAAGCCGCGCAACTCACTTATTATCACTAGTGGAGTAGTGGCACAGCTTGCTGGTGCTTCACCTCCCTGTTCAATTATCCTAAGTATTTTTGCTGCCACCGAGACCAGCACAAGCTCAGGGAAAAGCTCTGGGACCCTCATCTGTATACAAGTATTATGTAACTGATGCATATGTAACCAATACACAAACTGAAACTGAACCTAGCGCTTGTCAGGAGGAAAGCCAGCTCAATGAAGCTACATTTTAAGTAATGGCCGCAAGACTTCCAAAAGGCATTGGTGAAACAATGCCCCATTTTACCAGTTCGGATGGGCTGACAGATACGGTAGAAGTCGCTTGCTTTCAGTAGATTCATATTGCCAGCACAAGTGATCACTATTGGATAGTTGCGCTCAACTGGAGTTCTCCCCTTGGCGATAGAGGACAACTCCCACTGTGTGTAAAAGTAGATGTCAAGGTTGTGTTCTCTGCTCCGGAGAAACTATCAGTGCTCTGTTAGAGCGTGAATGCTCAAACCACACGAGGGATAAAATAATATCTGGGGTTTTACGCCCCAAAAGCTCAGTATGACTACGAGGGGTGCCCTTGTGGAGGGCTCCGGAAATTTTCGCCATCGGGTGTTCATTAACATGCACTGACATCGCAACAGTACACGGACCTCTAGCATTTCGCCTCCAACGAAATGCGACTGCCGGGACCGGGATAGCACACGAATGAACATTTGCCCAACACAACATGAAAGGCAGTTTTTAGCATGCGCAGTGAGTGTTTTCTACTTGATGCCTCTGACTTGCGGTAAGAAGTATGGATAAAAGGTCAGATGCTTGAACGAGCGTTTAAAGGAACGTTAATATCGTGTAAGCACAAGCCGTTCAAGGTCATCTCGCCATTCACTGCTGATATTGCAGTTGTGAACCCGGACTTTCAGAAGTCCACCATTGTCGGGAAACATCATGAGCAGTTCACATGTGAGATCATGGAAGCTAATAAAATGCAACAGCTGTGTGAACTCTATAAGCATGCCATCTGTTGCAGTCGCCAAAAAGGTGATAATAATAATATCTGGGGTTTAACGTCCCAAAACCACGATATGATTATGAGAGACGCCGTAGTGGAGGGCTCCGGAAATTTCGACCATCTGGTGTTCTTTAACGTGCACTGACATCGCACAGTACACGGGCCTCTACCGTTTCGCCTCCATCGAAACGCGACCGCCGCGGCCGGGATCGAACCCGCGACCTTCGGGTCAGCAGCCGAGCACCCTAACCGCTATACCACCGCGGCAGACGCCAAAAAGGTAATGGCTTATCTGGCTGTGATGCAAAAGGTTGTGCGATTGAGCTGATACGCGCTGTTAGGTTGATATTTCTTATTTATTTATTTATTTATTTATTTATTTATTTATTTATTTATTTATTTATTTATTTATTCATTTACTTATTTCAACATACTCCAGCCCCAAAGGGCTGTCGTAGGAGTGGGCAATTACAATGCATAAAAGAGCATCGTAGGAAAGGGCAAATACAATACATAAAATAGAATAACAAAATCTGCTGAACATCAATGATTAGTAATACACAATAAGAAGCCATCAAGTGATGAAGATCGTACATAACCAGGCAGAGCATTCCACAATTCGATAGGATGGACAAAAAACTATATTTAGGCGCCACCACACGATGGAAAAAAATAGTAGACATGTTCAACTCATGGTAATTTCAGGTGGTTGTTGGTCTAGCTGGTGCGATGTATTTGCTGAGAAGGGGGAATTGTGGGGAGTTCATCATCATCATCATCAGCCTGTCTACGCCCACTGCAGGGCAAAGGCCTCTCCCGTGTTTCGCCAATCAACCCGGTCCTGTGCTCTCTGCTGCCACGTTATACCTGCAAACTTCTTAATCTCATCTACCCACCTAATTTTCTGTCTCCCCCTCACGAGTTTGCCATCTCTTGGAATCCAGTCAGTTACCCTTAATGACCAGCGGTTATCATGCCGACGTGCTACGTGACCCGGCCCATATCCATTTCTTCTTCTTGATTTCAACTATTCACCGCGTGTTTACACCGCGTATTCACTGCTATTCACCGCGTGTTTACAGGAGGTTTTCAGGGCCCTAGATTGGGAAGAGTTAGGGATAAGAGTTAATGGAGAGTATCTCAGTAACCTGCGATTCGCTGATGACATTGCATTGATGAGTAAC